>PYAF01000290.1:57795-109630 GCA_007407185.1 Glycine tomentella
GCAATTCGTTACACAATAACACGTCAATCAATTTTGCCACGCTAAATATATTTTTAATTGAATAACAATTTAAAGTACCTAGGATCAACGAACATATGAAATTTGAGTCCAGCTGTTTGTGATCCTGAGACAGATTAACACCAGCGCACGTGTGTTCATTGTTCCATATGCCCACAACCCACTCACTGGAAGCCTTCTTCTGGTATGCCCTCATCCTCTATGGACAACCGTCATTATGATATTGACAAACCATTATAATCCTTTTCGTATCACTTTTTTCAACAACAGTGGTCCGATGCTCAGCCATACAATATTGCTTTATTGCCATTTGCACGTCGAACTTACTCCCAAACAGCTGCCCTTTATATAGTGCTTGACCCATCTCCCAGTTAGGTACTTGCGCTCCTTCCATGTCATCTGCATCCTGATCTAGGTGTGCCCAATTTATATTCGTGTAATGGCTTATGTTAGACCAAAATGGTACATTATCGTCTGCTATATAATCAAACATTAACCACATTGTTAAGGTTAACCCATAATATATTAAAAATAACACTATTAAGTAACACACAATTACGTGTCCGTACCTAAAATCGGAGGCTGATTTTGCATTCCAACAATCCCTGGAGAAGGGATTTCAACAGCACGATCAAAATCACCGTCGACGTCCATATCCGATGAGTCACTATCTGGAACAACACCTTCATCAACCTCTTCATCAGAACTTTCCATGGCCCAAGCTGGGTCGTGGGCCGGCGCCATTTCTGTATCTTCAGAAACAATTTGCTGTGACAGTTGACTTAGTGGTGGTGGTTGTGGTGATGCAGATATATCGCTATCTTCCAAATTGACCATCGGCTCTAAATTAAGGTCAATAGAGTCAATGTTTTCCGGATCGTGTTGACTGCTTGACTGTCCACCACAATATACTTTCGCATACAATTCTATAAATCTGGGGTTTTCTCCATCGGATGTGCATGCGTCTGTAACTAAGGTTACATCGTCGTCATCTACAATATCCACACCAACCCACTGCACTGGGTTGCCATATGCACATCTAGCACTCAGTCGAGACACCGATTAACCCCGTTGTAACTGCAACTTCTTGTATATCATTTTCATCAAATGATGATAGCTGCATCGTTCCGGAATACGAAACATTTTGCTTTCTCCTTCGAACACCTGACCATGCGGTCCAACGTATCTTCTCCCATTATAATACACAATGGTGATTAAACCATTCCTACTATCACTCATTTTGCAGAATTTTTCAAAACAACTAAAGCAATAACAAGGCAAAACGATTTCTGGTAACAAACCGTCAGGGGGGTGTGCTTAAATAGAGGGGGGTGTGTATTCCGCTGGGCTTAGTTGCAAAATAGGTTGCCTAATTCGTTGGTGTCAGTAGCGAAATAGGGAGCACCAATTATTTAAAGCCACGTGGCTGGTCAAACCTATTTCGTTACTGACACCAGCGAAATAGGTAGCACCAACCAGATAAAGCCACGTGTCTGGTCAGTCCTAATTCGCTACTGATACCAACGAAATAGGTAGCCACGTGTCAAAGAGCTTCCTATTTCGCTGCTCCCCCCAGCTAAATCCTCCCAACGCGCCACATGTCCTGCCCGCTGCTGCCAGGGCACTAGGGCATTGGTCAAAACGGCGCCACATCAGCAAACCTATTTCGCTGGACTGCCCAGCGAAATAGGCCGTGTGGCATTCTGGCAAATATTTTGGCCCTCGTGGCCTTTAGGTAAATAATAAAAAAATGTGTGGCGCTAAGGTCGAGGTCTCTATTTAGTGTGTCCATTTTATTTGTTGGAGTCTCGTGAATCTTGATCATTGCCACTTCTTTTGCAGTGTCCAGTTTTATATATTTTCTGGTTAAGCTTTTGATCTCTTCCTTGCATGGGTCACTTCTGTTGCTTTCTTTCAATATCATTTCTTTGTTTATTTTCTTCACTTTATTCTCATATCACTTTTTTTTGTTATCATATTACTTTATAATTTTTTAATGTTACTAAACTGAAGCTTTTCTTATTCTGGTCATTACGTGTTTGTGTGCAATACTAGGAAAATTAGTTGAAGTGAAAAGTAGATGACATAGAAGTTGAAATTTCAGAATGGTTTAGAATAATAATATATAAAGGTTTAGTAATAGTCACTTTGGATTCACTTACAATTTGATTATTGCATAAGTCACTAAAAGTTATTGCTAATCATTTAAGATGTAATTTTGATTTTATTATCATGAATGCTTTTAAGTATAAAAAAATAAAATTAAAATAAGATTATTTTTTTTTACTTTTTTTTTTACTTTGGGTGTACTTCTAATTTAATTTATTGTGAAAGTAAAAATAACATTGGAGTAAAATTAAAATTAAAATAAAAATAAAATTGAGTAGCGCTTAAAATTTTAACAATTAAAGTAAATGTTTACTCTTTTATGAATAAAAATGTAGGTAGCTACTATACCACCCAACATTGGAGTCTTTTTCTTGTCACAAAATAACAGAGAACCAGGACAATTAGCAGGGAAATAGAGATATAGAGCATGTTAACATGCAAACAATTTGTGTCAAAAATAACATATGATATATTATTAGGTTAAAACAATAATAAGTACAGTATTACAAATATGTTATGACCTTAATTATAGGTTGTCAATTTTTTTAAAAAAATTCTTGACTTGTAGAAATTCCTTGTCATATTTTTTGTAGTTTAATTTATTCATTATGTTCTGATTTAACCTAATATATTTCATATAAGGAATAAAAAATATATATTCATAGCATATTACAATAGGAAGGTTACTCATTCGGAACTAAGGTACAATTCTTTCATATAAATGCATGTCTTATTTAATATAAAAAAATTTGTATGTATATAATGTAATCATCATAATGCAGATTGGAATAGGGGTAGTTGTTGCATTCTTCGATTTGGTTTTTGCTTTTGGAGATTTTCTTCCATCACGAAGGTATGCTTGCACATTTAAACTAGATAATATATCTCAAGTCTGTGATTGATTTATACATGGATATTTTAGCTATACTAAGTACTAATTTATTATGTCTATTTCATTCTACTTTTTCAGTTTATTTTATCAAATGAATAAGAGTTGGATAGATTACAACTCTCTTAATAAAGAGAAGTATATTATAGGGGCTTTAAATTTTCTTGATTTTGCATTTGTAAAATCGTCCAAGGATGGAAAAATTTTATGCCCTTGTACCATATGTGTCAATTGTAAGTGGCGCTCTCAGATAGATGTTTATGAGCACATCATTACTAATGGGTTTCTAAAAGGATATGTTACTTGGATCTTTCATGGTGAACAAGTTGGCCCATCTAGTTCTTTGGGTACATCTCAAGTAGAAGGGGAGTTTGACCATGATATGGATACATTGGTTCATGATGCAATCACAATGCATGCAAATAATGAGAGTGATGATACAAATATAAATATGGAGGCTAGAGATTCTGGAGCATTCATGAATGGGCCTAGTGTTCAACAATCTGAAGACGACAATAATTTAGATAAGTTCTATCAGTTGTTAAGAGAAGCAGAACAAAGTCTTTATCTGGGTTGTAAGAAGTTTACAAAATTGTCATTCCTTGTACATTTGTATCACTTAAAGTGTCTAAATGGGTGGACTGACAAAAGTTTTTCGATGTTGTTAGAGTTGTTAAGTGATGCATTACTAGAAGAAAATACTTTGCCCAAATCATTTTATGATACAGAGAAGATTATTTCAGGGTTAGGTCTATCATATGAAAAAATTCATGTTTATCCCAACAATTGCATATTGTATAGGAAGGATTCGGCTGATGCTGAAATTTGCCCCAAATGCAATTTGTCAAGATGGGAAATGTAACTCTGGTGGTGTTGAATGTAGAAAAAAGATACCAGCAAAGATTCTTCGTTGGTTCCCTCTTATACCTAGACTACAAAGACTTTTTGTATCATCAAAAAAGTAACTTGTTCTATGACATGGCATGAGGATGGTCGAACTAAAGATGGACTCTTGAGGCATCCAACTGATTCATTTGCTTGGAAGGATTTTGATCGTCAGTATCCTAATTTTGCTTGTGATGCTCGTAATGTTCAACTAGGTTTGGCTTCTGATGGCTTTAATCCTTTCAAAACTATGACAATTTCCCATAGCACTTGACCTGTTATCTTGATTCCATACAATCTTCCTCCATGGATGTGTATGAAGCAACCTAATTTTATACTTTCATTGCTTATTCCTGGTCCAAAAGGTCTAGGTCTACTATAATACTTTATAAGTGTTGTTTCATTTTGCTTCTTGTAAAAAAAAATGTTTATAACAAAATGGTTTTTTTTGTTTGTTGATGATACTCATAATAGAGTAAGTTTCGATTTGTTCCTGAACTAACTGAACAAACAAAGGAAATATTTATTTATGACATGAGTCTAAAATGGAGACAATTTAAATCCAAGCAATGATCCTTCTCAATATCATGATGTAGTTCATTATTGGTGTTCTGAGAAAGGACAGGTATATATATATAATGTCATCAACCTTTGGCTAACATAACAATTATATATTATATGCTTATTTTTATTATTTACTATTTTATATTTGTTTGTTATAGAAAATAAGCAACATTGGTATCGCTCCAAATATGAGGACTTGCATTGCATGAGAACCAAGAATCTTCCAAGACGGATTCTTGAGATGGTTTATCTTTTTTATAGTTTTTTAATATTTAATTGCTTAGTACAAATAGGATGATTGATTTTTTTTTTTTTTACTAATGTTAGACAACAAAGGCTAAAGGAGTGCAACCTTCTCGGGCAGAAATTTATATGGACACTCGAACTCGAAGAGATGGAAGCATTATTACTGAAAAGACAACTATTGTAATTGTAAGAATTTTAATTTTTATTTCAATACTTTCTCTTTGTTTTATATTTTGTTTTGCTCAATTTTCTAATAAAAGGTTACGTTGTGAGGGGGGGTAACTAATGAGGAAATGAGTTTTGTTTGGTGACATTGAAGTATTGAGGATATTGGGGCACGATAATAATTCATAAGGTGTATTTATGTAGGATAAACTAAAAAAGAAAATGGTTGAAGCAGATCATTCACAAAATTTACAAAGCAACCAAGATTCTACTAATTGGACAAATGATATATATTCAAAAGTTAAAGGACCTAAAAAAAAAGGACATGTGCATTGTCTTGGCAAGCTTCCACATCAAGCAAGTTCATCTCAAAACTCTTATGCAGACAATAGAATTCAAAAATTGGAGAATTTGCTTGGAAATCTTGTTCTTGTCCTTAAAGTGCGATTTGCAGAAGATCCACAAATTAATCAAGTCTTAGAAGCTATAGATTAAGAGGTATGAATTTATAAAACATTCTTTTAAACTTATTCAAAAATTTAACTATGATATGATATTTTACAAAAAAAAACATTCTTTTAATTTAGGTACCTACAAATGGTTCTACTAGTAACAATCATCAAACTACAAGTGATTCTAACTAGAGGTGAGAATTGACTCATTTGTTTAATTTACTCTTTGAATTGGTTTTTTTTTTTTAAGCTTTACCTCTTTGAATTTGTTTAATTTACTCATATTTGTACTATACTTCAAATTAATGTACATGTTGTGGAAAGTGCATTCAGTCAATTTACTATACCATTCTATGCATCTAGGTGAGCAGTTATTTGTTAACATGTGTATTGTAAAGTTCGAATGATAAAATTATTTATGATATTGACGTAATAATAAGATATTAACTTTCCATTAATTTACTAACTTACTGAATGATGAAAAGAATTAAGCTTTCTTGTATCATTTGGCAAATTAATTTGAATATTATAATTATTCTTGTTACTGACCCTTGATGTTGATAATTATTTGTGGCATATATTGACGTCCGATGCGTCTCTCTTCATGTTTACATCTTCAAACTTCAAAGCTAAATATGAAGAGTGAACAACATTTCTATAAGTAGAGATATGAATTGGTTTAGCCTCTTTTAGAATCTGGATATAAGCTACCATAATAACAGAGAAATTTCAACTTTAGTTAGTCTTTAACATCTGGTCATAAGATATTGTGCCTTGAATTGTATCTTGAACATGTCTTATAATGTGTTACTGTTATGCAAAGTTTCTTCTTGTGCGACCCTTTCCTTATTTCTGCTTCGATATTGATAACCTTGTTGCAACTTGTGACATAAAACCCTCTACATCCAAGTCTTATTTTCTTGTGTTATTAGTTCTATTTGATTTATTTTAATAGTTTAATATATGATTGATCATTTTAAAAAATTTGTCGATGACTTAGTTCATGAATGTGCAGATTGGTGATTACTCGAATATGGCTATTCTATTGGTTATTGTGAAGCTGGATATCATCTCGGCTTGGATAGGTGTTTTGGGACATAAATAATTTTGTTTGTTTTTGTGATTATGTAACTGTACTTGGATGTGACTACTTTGTTAGTTATTGTATATTCTAGATATCATCTCATCTTTGTTAAGTATTTTGGGATACATAATTACTTTGGTTTATTTTTGTGATTATGTGACTTCCCTAGAAAATGGACCTTTGCCCCTTCATCCCTTAGAGAGAGAGAGGAGTTTAATTAGTCTGTATTTGTCAATTTTCAATGTGTGCTCCAATGTTTCAAAATTAGTAGAACTTCTTTTTTAAGTAAGACAATTACTTTATTACATATATTAGTTCCTTGAACTTGTAGAAAACTTAGACGATTAACTTAGATACAATTGATATTCATTTTATCTAGATAACTAAATAATAATAATAATAATAATAATAATAATAATAATAATAATAATAATTTGGAAATGTAAAGCATTCCAATAGATAATGGGCAGCGTGATTTTTTTTATTAGGTGACATTTACCTACTGTTAAATCCTATAAGTACAAGTTAATAGTTTGTATCTACAATCTTTCTATGATAGGTAAAAGTTAATGACTTTTACTTTCAATTGGAGGTTGTAGGTATAAGTTAATATTTTTACCTATAGTTAGATGTTGTAGATATATGTTAATGACTTTTACCTACGCACATTGTGAATTGTAGGCATCGTATATAATGACAATCAAATGTAATTGTAGGTGGAAAAAAATCCATAGGTAAAACCTATAGTTACATACTATTAGTCTTCAGTATACGCCCCCTCAAAATTGATGGAAGAATCATATATTTACCTACAGATTTTTTACTTAATGACAATTTTTGTCCGTTGGTATAGATCATTTTTCTTGTAATGTTGCTTACGATCTATTTTTTCCTTAAAAAATAACGAATATAATATCGGGTATTAACATGTTCCACATACAACTGTACAAGGTTACCCAATCCCTATTTAAATAGGTATTGGTAGGAGAAATGCTCTTCTTTTTATTTTGTTTAGATGTATTAAATTATATGAATTCAAACGTATAGAATTAATATAGTATAATTAAAGAAGTTTGTGGCAACTAGTACATATACCAGGCAACATGCTTACTTTAATTTTGATCTTTCCAAAACCTTAAGTCTTTTAGCATTTATAACAATGATAAAAATGATACAATATGACGGTTTACACATTTTCTTATGAATCTATTCGCTTCACTATATGGATACATGTAAAAATCAAAATAAAATTTCAGAATATTAAATAAGTTTTTACTCCAATTATAATCCAACAAGTTCAACATATGTATAAGCTCAAAATAATAACAAATTTCAATGTTATAATAACTAGAATTAGATGTATGATTTGTTGAATCTCATTTAACTCTATCAAGGTCAAGGTCCATGCATATCAAGTCTTCTAACCAATGTATCCCCCAAACAATAATGATAGTGACAACACACTCATACTTTATCAAAAGGGTTTGCTTCTTACACCAGACAAAATTCTAATACACCCAGCATAAACAGTGTAATACTGGTATTGTCCAACTTGTAATCTGTAAGGTTCATACGGATTCATAATCCATAAGAACATTACGTAATTCGTAAGGTTCATACGAATTGTAATCTGTATGAACCTTACAAATTCTTAATCCATAAGATGAATCCATAAGGTTCATTTGGGTTCATAATCCGTAAGAACATTATGTAATCTGTAAGGTTCATACCAATTACTAATCCATAAGGTGAATCCGTAAGGTTCTTATGGATTGTCAATTCATATGAACCTTACAGATTCATAATCTGTAAGGTGAATCCATAAGGTTCTTATAGATTGTCAATTCGTATGAACCTTGTAAAGTGAATCCGTAAGATTCATACGGATTCGTAATCCATAAGAACAGTACGTAATTCGTAAGGTTCATACGGATTGTCAATCCGTAAGAACCTTACGGATTTGTGCTCAACCAACTAATCTAATAGGCCATTTATGTTAAAAATTAGTTAATGTCGCTATATATAACATTAAAATTTCTAATGCATATTTAATACCAATATAAATTTACATAATTAAATTTATAACAATTAATTTTTATCTAATAATATATTTTTTTACATATATAAATTTTTAAAGTATATGAATCTATGATTTTATAACATTTAAATTTTTAATGTATATGAACCTATGATTTTTATCAAAACTTATGATTTTTATTTAAACCATGATTTTTATATAAAAAAATTTGTTATAAAATATGCATTATTAGATAAAAAAATACATTATTAGATAAAAATTAATTCTTATAAAATTTATTATATAAATTTATATGTTTATTAAATATGCATTAAAAATTTTAATGTTATATACAGTGACATTAATTAGTTTTAAATATAAATGGTCTATTAGCTTGACAATATCGATATTTTACATTATTTATTGTAAATGTATTAGAATTTTATCTGGTGTAAGAAGTAAACCCCTTTATCAAATTCTTTGAAATTTAAACTTGTATTAAACTTCAGGGGATAGACTTTAGTGACTTTTTTCTAGGTCACCAGTCTAAAGTGTGATGGAATTTTGGGTATAACGTGTGGAATGCTTTCTATCTACATTGTCCTTCACGTTTACATATAATACTACATAAAAGTTTAATCAAATTTTGATGAAAAGTACATGTGACAATAACTAAAGTTTGATCCAAAAAATACGTGCATGACTTATTTTGGCTAATGAATAGTACCTGCTGTGACAATAACTAAAGTTTGTTCCAAGAAACTCATCAGAATTTGTTCCTACATAAAACTTGGTCAAGATGGATGTTAATGGAAGTTTTCTCTTTGCATAAGTCTAGACGGGTGCTGAACTTCTGGGCACTTGTATTGTATGGACCACCTTGCAATAATCTAGATTGTCTTTACATTTGTGAAAAAAACAATAGATAAAGGTAAACTCAAAAAACAGATTTGTGATTGACTAAATCCCGGTACAAGACTTGCGTCTACGTTAATGGATATACATAGCAACATATAGAATGTTATAAAAAAAAATTAGTAACTAAACTAAAATTCCAAATATACATACTCAAAACTAGTAACCGTATTTGACTCGGGGTCTTATATATAGTTCAATCAATAAATTATTCTTTAAGGAATGTTATAAGTTTTGATGGTCAAAATTAAATATGATTATGGAGACTGATTCTGGATATTAGCGTTATCATTGGGAAATAAAACTTTGTTTTTCTTTCTCTTTTAGAGAAAATCCTTTTCCCTTCTCATTCTGGATGATCACTTTGCTTTTATGCTCTATATATTCTCAATAATCACAAACATAAAGTATAATTACAAGAATGTTTTCTCGGCCATGGCGACACATGACCTAACCACCTCAAATTAAATGAAAGTTAAGTTTATAGATGTTTATATCAGCAGAGAATTTATCGTCCTGTAAGTTCCCATGAATATTGAATGATGACATGCATAACCCAATTATTAACATCTCCCAAATTCATAATTATTATTTTCTGCTCAATGGTGGTTATCATTTTGTCTTTACTTGATCATTTTCTCTCTGTCATTTATATATTTCCTCCTTCCCCAATTCATCAATTTTATGTTATTTCTTCTGTAGTTAAAGAGAGAAGAGGGGAACAGAATAAATAAATAAATAAATAAAGAGACAAGACAACATGTTAGGAAAAAAATATGAAAATTAAGTTGAAATTCAAAATAACAAATTGTAACAAAATATAATTTACAAAACTATAGCTATATATAAAATGATATACAGAAAATGTTTAAACAATGAATGTTTATTTACAGAAATATACGTTTATCAAATTTATATCTTTAATTTGTTCATTTAGAGTTACTAAAATGCTTGTGTAAATATTTAATATTAAAATAATTATATTATAAATATTTTCCCTTATTGAAATTAATATTTTTGTAATTAGAAACCTAAATAACATTAAATATAAATAAGGAACTAATACATTTATATTTTTTAAACAAAATTGAATTTAATAAAATTTTATATTATAAATTTGAAAGTTCATTTAAAACGTAAAAAATTTCTTATTTTTTTCATGACAAATAATTTCACCATTATATAATAACTCTTGAAAATTTATCTAATTAATGATCATTTTAAATTTTCATTTTATTTAATATTTTTTTCAAAATTTATCTTTAATTTCGTACTTTTAAACGGTTTATATAGTTACAATATAGAAATATTTTTTAAAACAATGATTTTTTTAAAATAACTCAAATGAAAAAGATTACTTTAAAATCACATTTATATTTGTCAAATGAATTTATTTTAATCAACTTCTATATTATAGATTTAAAAGTCATTTCTTAAAAGAGCTTTTCCAGCTTATTGTTCTTTTTTTTTTCAATTTGTCTCCATGACAAAATAACTTTTTCATTATTTAATACCTATTTTATATATATATGAAAATGTGTGAAATTTTTAATTATTTTAAATTTTCCTTTTATTATTTATTTTTCAAATTTTAGATTTAATAATATATTACTACTAATTTTTTCGATTAAAATTTGCTTTATATATATATATATATGTATAGTAATATATTTATCAATTTCTTTCATCATAATCTATTATTTTAAATAACTCAACTGAAAAATGATTATTTTAAAATCACATTTCACCAAATGTATCCAAATATAAAACTTTCTTATACAATCAATTAAAATAATAATTGTTTAATAGTTTAATTTATTTTCATAAAGTTTATTCAAACACACCAAATTAAGTTTCCTTCTAAGTAGAAAATTAAAAAGTACGCTTAAACACAAGGGATTGGATTTAATCATATTTAGGCATGTTCATGGGTATGAGTCACCCGCAAACCCGAATTGATCCAAATTGATCCAAATAGTTTGGGTTGTGTCATTTATGTATTTGGGTCAAAATCGAACTGAATCGATCAAAACCATTCATATACAGGTTGGGTCACGAGTTTAGATTTATAGATCCGATCAAAACTGAATTGAATCGATCAAAAGTTTTAGAGTTGTTTGGTTTAGTTTTAAATATTGATAATACTGGAACTTCAAGTGTTGGAAGTGCAAATGTTTATAATATTTATTGATCATTTTGTTCATTTGTTTCAACAAATCTGGTTATAACAAATCTAGTTGCACCAAAGCTTATTGCAAGAAATTAGTTTGTAGAAAATAGTTGTGATTCAGACTATTATAATAAATCTCGTTGAAAATATTTTGTTTTGATTTGTATTAGTCTATTTTAGAATATTATGTTGATGGTATTAAATGAATCAATTTTACTACTTTCAGACATTTGATAATATTGTGTTAGGATAAATAATCATTTTCATCCCTAAATGTGTAGAACACTAATAAATTCATCTTCCAAAGATGAAAATTCAAACTTTAATCATCGAAAGTGAAAAAAGTGTGACAAATTTATTCATCTGTTAACTTTTATCCATTACCGTAAATGAAAGAGCCTATGTAACATAGAGGGACGAAAATGTCACAAAAATGATCGCCAACATGGTTGCTAAATAAAATAGACCAAAATGTTAATAAGTTTCCATTAGCTAATTTATCAGACCCCAAATTTCATTTTATTTAAGGATAAAATGTTCCAAGTACGTCCTTGAATCCTACATCTACAAGAAAATGTTCCAAGATATAATGACCAAGGTTTTAAAAATAAAAATAAAATAAAAATAAAAATATTAAATCTACTATATTCTGTCGCAAAAAGCGTTAGCGACGGAATTGGCGACAGAATCTGGCGTGGTTAGCGCCAGAAGTGTCCCAGAAAGTCAATTTTCTCTAGAATCTGGCGCGATTAGCGCCAGAAGTGCCCCAAAAAGCCTATTTTCTCTGGAATCGCACCAGAGTGGCGCGATTAGCGTGGGAACGCAGGCTGGACCACTATAAAAGGTCATTTTCACGATTTTGGACCAAAAACCTTGCTTTCTTCTTCCCCACTTCGTTTTCCACCATTGTTGAATGAGGAAAGCTTCATAAATCTTCATTCCTTGACCAAAACCTTTAGCTTCCAACATGAAACTTGAAGAAAATCATCCAATGAGCTAGATTTCAACCTCCATTTTCCTTAAAAACCATCAAACAGAGATATCGTTTTCTCTAGGGAACTTCACAAAACTTGAGTTTGGCAGGGAAAGGAGGCGATTTACGGACACCCAAGCTTGGAGAAGTTGTCCTCTAGCCTTCCTTGTCGATTTAGAGGTAAGAAACACAAATTCTACCAATTATTTAAGAATTTGTTCTTGAGGTGAATAGTGACCCATTTGAGATAGAGTTGAAATTAGGCTTGGGTCCTTTGGAAAAGTATGCTTAGGAGGTTGTTGTGATGAAGGATTAGCCTCGAAATATAAATTTTATGGACTTTGGAATTTGGCTCTGAGAAATGTATGTGTAGGAAGAATGTCGGTTAGATTGATGACATTATGATGTGTATGAGCCCTTGTGCCTTCACAAGATGTGTTTAGGAGGCTTTATAAACAGTGAAAATGTGTTGAAGTAATTGTTTTAGCCATGTTGATAATCATTGAGAATTGTCATGGATAGAGTATTGAACTTTTTGAATTGGTTGATGTAGAGTCTTAGGGAGACTCTAGTGCCTTAGTTAGGCCGAGATAGATCTTGTTGGGGGTCTGTGAGTCACCAATTATGTGACTAGTTATTATGACTTGAAAATAGAGTAAAAGGGGTTATAATGGAATAGAATCGCGTTTCTTTTCGTTCTAACGGTTGAGAACCGTTATTGATTTGTTATATGCCTTTTTGTAGGGCATGATACAGAGTTTTCAGTGGTTGTGACCATGAAGCCGGGAGAGCCGATGTAGCACTTAGAGCAGGTACGCTCTTTGTTCTTGGGAGTATTTCCCATTGACTGTGTTCCACCATACTCTGAGGGAGAGATAGTTATTGTATGTCATAATGTATGTGTATTGAAATTGTGTGTTACTGCTTTGACTGAGAACATGTATATGATATATACTGTGATGATATGTTGTGTGTTGATGATATTCTCTGGCTAGTAGAATAGATTATTTATGGATTTCCTTTGGAAATGTGCCCTTAAGTGGATGATCTTCCCTTGGAAGTGCCATATATGTATGAGTAAGTCCTGAGAGAATGTGCCCTTCAGTGGATGATCTTTCTTAGGCCATGTTATTTCTAATATATATATATATATATATATACACTCTATTGTGAATAATTCCTGAGAGAATGTGCCCTTCAGTGGATAATCTCCCTCAGGCAATGATATATATATGTGTGTGTGTGTGTGTTATATCTGTGTTGTATTCCTAATGTTGGTAGCGCCAACGGAATGACACCTGTGTTGTGATATACATGTGATGTGTTTTGAGAGCCATGATGGCTAGATGGTGTGATGCCAATTTTGATAATGTATGTCATGGAAGTGAACCAGGGGGAGGAGAGACCTCCAAGAACCCTGAGTTTACTGAGATTTGTATCTCACCCCGTGTATGGGCATTATATTTTGCAGGTGATGCTCAGCGAGCGGATGGTGGATCCCAGGGCAAGAGGTCCAAGTAGTGATATGGTTCTGTGTGAACCTTAGGCATATATTTTGAGAGCATGTTGGCTCATTTATTTTGTTATGCCTGTATTTGTACCCCTGAGAGGAGGATGCACAATTAGTGTGTATTTTGTATATGTTGTATATCTGAGAGATACTGATGTATGTTGAGAGGACAGGGTATATGATACCTTATTTTGTACAGCCATTATTTGAATATATTTATATGGCTTATTTTGGTCCTCTGGTTGTATGATGCGTGTAATTACCATACATGATGTAAAGATGTTATTGTTGATGACGTTTGATGACGTCATTTTGTTTATCGCTTCTGAATTGATTAGTTTTAATTAATTGTTGCACTTAACGACCATAAATGAATGATAATGAACCGGATACATACGGGGCATTACACAAGGATTCGATCACGAGAGTTTCTACATGGATAATAGCACCCTCTCCTCCCTCCTCAACCCTGCTCAGTTTCGCCGCGATTGCTTCAGCCAATACTGCCACATGAAGTCCATGGACCATTCTGAACTCCTTGGAGGAGTTTTACCAATGTTTAATTTTGACAAATTTTGCTCTAACAAGTATCTTTCCATTGTGCACCTCAAGATGGAGGAGTCATTGTTTGGTGATTTGGAGCAACACAGTCTAGTCTCTAAAGGGAGCCATCCAAGGACTCGGGTTTACAAAGAGTTTTTGGGGGTGGCAAAGGGAGTGTGGTTGTTTCATCTAGTTGTGTTCTCGTTTGATCTTGCGCCAAGTAAGTTTGAGGCAAGTGGTGGAGCTGAGTTCCACCCGCGTTACATGAAGAGTGTGCTGAAATTTGGAGGTCGAAATGTGCCTCCTGGAAAGATTGTTGGTTTCTCAGTTAGTCCTGGATGAATGGATTTATCGTACTTTTTTCACTTTCGAGGATGATTTTGTCAGGTCTCTACACATTTAGGGACAAAAATGACTATTTATCTTATTGTGTTAATAGTATTGAATATTTGGATGAATCATGATATAAAATAGTAGTTCTAAGAAAAAAAGATCAAATTTAAATTGGTAATCCATTGAACGGAACCAAACCAAACCGTTCATGAATGGATTAGATTGGATTGGATTTCAAAAAAAAAATTGAAAACCAAACCGAACCAATACCAAATCTTTCAATATCGATATGATGATTATCATTGGAACAAACACGTTACTTTCCATCATACAGTTTTGTTAAATTGTAGACATGCAGTGATTGAGAATGAGAAGTATGTGGATACTAATCCTTGTATCAACTGGCACTCCAAAGGGTATATAACACCCCGTATGCATCCGGTGTATTAACAATTATTTAATCAGATAAGCGCAGTAATTAACTTTAATTAAAAAGCCGCAGAAGCGATTTCATTTTTAAACCATATTTCCTAATTCATTATGTATAGTACATAAGACCACAAAGCATAACTAGCCCCTTTCGATCCAGATAACAAAAGAAAGGCAGATCACATCAATATCCAACAGATATAACAGGAGGAATAAAAATTACATAACTCAACCAGTCATGTACATATATATATATATATATATATATATATATATATATATACACATCAAGTTCTCAGGACCACACCTGTGGTTATACAAAACAATAAGCACCCGTGCTACAACCTCAAAAGTCTCATCCTCACACGAGGGCATACAAACCACATAAAGTCCATGTACAAAACATATCCAAAACATGTGTGCACACACACACATCTTCCCTCGCAGGGGTACAAAACAATATCATAAACAACTGAGCTACCAAACTCTAAAGCCTGTCCAACAGCTATGCAAAATCTGTCTCTACTGGGGCCTTCCACCCTGAGACCTATCATCTCTACCAGATGAATCACCTGCAAAACATAACCCCACACGGGGTGAGATACACATCTCAGTAAGCTCAGGGTCCTTGGAGGCATCTCCTCCACCCTGACTCACTTCCATGATACACAGCATCAAAGACATCACAATCAATCGGCCACCTGGCCCTCACAATAAATACATAGCCAATCATCTAGCTCTAATGTATATTTGTGGAACTACGCCGCCAAAGATGCATCATCATCAGCATCAGGACTCTCGGTCCTCAGTGTGAGACCGGAACTAACACCCGTGCCATCCCATCGGGAGCTACCCTTTACGCATGGATGCACGTATATGGAACCTCCGAGAATAGGCTTCAACCGCGACGGGACAACCTATCTCTTGGTCTTAAGGGATCATCATCACCCTTTACGTGAGCAAACCAAACTAGGAGGTGCACTCTTCTCCCAGGGAGGTCCACATCTATCTAACTGACCAGAAGATCTATTCAACAGGTAACCATACATACCAAGCATAGAATTATGCATACATATCATCATGAGGAATGCAACAACCATTTCAATGCACATGCATCATGAATGCAACCATCACTCCCTCGTAGTATGGTGGAACACAACAGTGGGAAACACTCCCAAGAAACCAAGAACTTACCTGGCAAAGCCGTGCTCTGCAGTTTGATCCCTGAACGGTGGTCTACGCCACTGATACCCTCGGTGTCACGCCCTATACAAAGGCACACAGGCACAATCAAAACCAATTCAACCTCACAAGGCATAAGCATATAACACGGTTCTCAACCGTCACAATGAAAGGAAGCATCATTCCTTTCCATATAAACCTCTATGTCCTCTATCTTAAGGTTATAGAATTAACCAAATCAAAGCTATACAAGCCCAAAGTTCAACAATGAACAATATGGACACACGGCTTCTTCAACACAAAAACACCGTTTATATAGCTCCTTGAGCACATATAGCACCAGTAACAAGGCTCATGCATGTTCAACAATCACCAATTGACCAACAAACTACCTACACATGCATTTCTCAAAGCCAAGAATCAAAGTCCATGAAACTAACATATCAAAGCTAATCCTTCATCACAACAACCCCCTAAACATACTTTTCTAAAGGATCCAAGCCTAATTCTAGCTCTAGCTCAAAAGGGTCACTATTCATCCCAAAGACAAATTCACAAATCAAATGGTAAAACTCGAGTTTCTTACCTCTAAGACGACAAGGAAGGTTAGTGGACGACCTTTCAAAGCTTGGGTGTCCGAGAATCGCCTCCTTTCCCCGCCGAGCTCGAGTTTTGTGAAGTTCCCTAGAGAAAGGGATCTCTCCGTTTGAAGGTTTTTAGGGAAGAGTGATGAAGGATTCTAGCTTATAGGGTGGTTCCTTACAAGTTTCATGTTTGAAGGGAAGTGTTTTGGTCAATAATGAAGGTGGTATGAAGCTTGGCCCTTCAACAATGGTGGAAAGCAGCTGGGAGGAAGAAGAAGAGAGGGATTTGGCCAAAAATCGCGTAAAAATAAGCTTTTTATAGTGGCAAAAGAAAATTGGCTCCCTGAAGCACTTCTGGCGCTACTGGCGCCAGTTCCCAGTGCATCTGACGCTGATGGCGACACTCTGGCGCTACTGGCGCCAGATTCCAGTGAGAAATGGCCTTCTGCTGCCATCTCAAGCTACCAACGTCACTATCACGCTATCAGCTTGAATCTCACGCTATCAGCGCCAGACTACAGCCGTCGCTAAATCCGTCGCTAATTCTGTCACTCATGCTTTTTGCGACTGAATATCGAAAATTTAAATTTCTCTTTCTTTTTCTTTTATTTATTTATACTTGGTTATTATAGGGTACATAAACGCTATTGCTGGTGACTTAATAGCAAAGGTCTTTGAAGTTGGTTGTGAGGTAAAGCTGGTTGCTCCCACATCATGGTGGGGTTTGGATGCAAATAATTCTTCATACACTCAGATGCATAGAGCGCTTCTCTATGGATTTGAGGTTTCATGGATGAGACTCGCCTCTGAGGATCGTTCTGGTCATTATTTAAGACAACATGAGTTCTGCAATGTGACCTCTTATGGCCACACGTTTCATTGCTAGCACTTTTGCACTAGTAATCAGTTGGGAAATTGTCCCCTTCCTAAAGTTACGGTTGTATATAGTTTGGGTTTTTTAGATGAGAAAAAAGATTATGCAATCAGAGTATAATTTTTTTTACAGAGTTATCTACTTATAATTTATAATGAGTTTATTGATTTTTAAAATAATTATTTAAAAATAATTTAAATGATAATTTAATATTAAATAATATTTATTTTACATCCACAATGTATAGGTATTAAACACTTTTTAAAATCAAATTATTCTATAAACATATGGTTCTATTTTTATTTTTTTAATATTTCATTATTTGATTTGGTTTGATTTTTTTTTTCAAATTTGAGTATAATTAGGTTTTCCAAAAGATTGAACTATTTTATTCAATTTTTTCTCAAAACGGTTTAATTTTTATAATTTTGTTTGGTTCAAAAAAAATATTCAATAACTTCTGTTATCAGTATTATAAATTTCTTGTGATTATTTGAAAATTTTAAAATGATTGTTAGAATCGTTGGCTATGTCAATGTTTATTATATTCATTGCTTCGATCATTGCCATTTCACTCATTTCGAACATCGACCAATGTGTTAAATTCAAATTCTCGTACTTTGTAACAATAATCTTTGTACACTATCATTTAAACTAAATTTACACTTTTTTCTTTAATTATTAATTAAAGTGAACTTTTATTTATCTCCATTAATTTCTTTAATCAATATATACCCAAATTTCTTCAATTAATATTATAAATAATTAGATATTTATAAATCATCAATAAAACCATTTTTTGTCTATTAAACCATTTTTAACATTTGGTAGAACAAGGTTTCAAAAGTATAAATTTATATTTATTATATATTATTGATAAAATACCATTCTTTAAATTAAATAATTTTTAACAAAAAAATAATTTATTAGTTTTATAATTTGAAACTGATATTTTTATTTTATTTTTTTGAGTGAATAGGGTTATGGTCCAAGCTGCTATCATATGCACAAGGTAAGAATTTTATAACCATAATTTACCTATGTATTAATTAATACATAATAACAAAAATTAATTTTGATGTTTTCCGTACAGCTTTGATACTTTATGACATCATATTTAATGATAGAAGTTTACTTTAATTTTTAAGTCTAAAATATACTTTATCTATTCCAAAATAATAGTGTTATTTTGCATAAACCAAGTGCAATGCCCTTCATTATAATAAAATTCTCGTAATAAAAATATTCTGTAATACTTAAATAATATAATTTTATAGAAATTACAATTTTCTAAAATACTTCAATTATTATAAATAAAATCGAATCCTTATATTGTACAGTATTCTCAAATATGAACATATTGTACAATGTAATATTTTCAAATATGAACATCTAATGAACACTATATAACAATATAACAAAATTAACTAAGAAAAGACTAAGTCTTCAAGTCTCCATTATTAAAAGTCATTTCCTCGTGCTCTGAAAATAACAGTTCTAATAAAATATAATCAAGTAAAACAAGTTCTAAAAGAAATTTACAAACAAGTTCTAATAAGATATAATTGGGTTTGCTGTCCAAAATTTATGGTGTAGGATACTAACATACTCCAACTGAAAAAGAGTTAAAAGTATGTTAGGAGACCCATATATATATATATATATATATATATATATATATATATATATATGGAGAGAGAAAACATATTATATAAGAGAAAGTTATTTTATGAGTTAAAGGACTAAATTTGGATTGTATAATCAAATATGGACAATCAAGATTTAATGTCATGTGAGTTTTTTAAAAAGTCATGTTACTTTTTGACATTAAATCTCAACCCTCCATGTATGTTATATGACCTAAATTTAATCTCTTCACTCTTATATAAAATGTTTCTTCTCACAAAATATATCTTATATATATATATATATGTAGATATATATATATATATATATATATATATATATATATATATATAAACTCCAATGAAATCAAATTGAAACAATCACAATTTATTTCCATAACATTCTCAATAAATAAAATTTTAAACATCTCAATGCATCAAATAAACATCACATACACAACTCAGTGATTCTCGGAATTACTAGGCTCAACTCTTTGGTTCCCATAACCAATATCGATCTTAGATTCTTCAAATGATCTATAAGTTGATCTTAGATTTTTTAAAGGATCTACGAGTTCATATTTCATGCAATTGTATCTCACTATTTTCCTCATCATAAATGGAGATATCCAAAATCTCTTCCTCATTCCAGATGGATGTATCTATCATCCTATTCCCATAATAAAATGTTTACCATCATTCCATAGAAGGTAATGATCGACTCTCGCAATAATAAGAAAAGTGACATCTCAAATAATTGTTAAATGAATTCTTGAACAGTTTGCATCAATCATAATTATCTGCAATATCACACCATGTCAGTATCATAATTTCAAAAATAACAATTCATCATATGAACAATACTTCATACATATACATAATTAAGCGTATTCATAAGCATAAACAATTAAATTAAACACATATATACAAATAGATATATTAAACACTTAAATAATTTTACACAAGAAAATCTTGAAACCTAAATTCTCACAGTCACCATGGGATCAATTAATGCAAATATAAATGTATCAATTTATCAATTTATAACTAGTAATATTCAAGAAAGCGTGTTCTAGAAAATTTATACCATGAAAGTTTAGAAACTTTTTTTTTTGTATTTTATAGGTAAAATTGTTTGTCAAAGCCTTATTTATTGTTGCTAAGGTTGATACCAGCAACTTCACTTTGAAGACCACTCTGAAGGGTATTGAGTTCTTAATCTCAAAACAACTACTAGCTGATTTTTTGGGGGGTCCCTTCTAATAGTGAAAGACTTTATGATGACTGACCGGAAGTAAAGGGGCTCAGAAAGAAGAAAATTCAAAGAAAACTTCTAGAGGATAAGGAGGAAGATTTCAAGTCAAAATCTTTAACTTCTTTTGGAAGGATAATAGTCCACTGGATCAACATGCTTTTTGTGTTGCTTGGGGTTGGTACCTTCCAACAAGTAAATGCCCATGATCTTTTGGTCATTTAGTGTCTTGGGAGGAAAATCCATCTCAGACTCCTTTTTTTATCATTAACCATATGACTAAGGCTACTAAGTCTATCAAGTCTACTTCCAGTGTCCCCTATGGGATGCTCATGACTTTGATTTTTAGATATTGTGGAGTGTCTATGGAGGAGGAATCCAAAGATAATGAAGTGCTCTCTTAGGATGCCAAGAATGTTGTTGCCTTAAGATTGAAGCCTTAACCTGGGATCTATTTGCACTTGTTCTGATAAGAAGGATGCTTAGAACAAGTATAAGATAATAAAAAGAAGAAGGAAAAGAAAGAAAAGAAGAATAGATCTTCACCCCACCTCATTGAGCTTATCAGGAGTGGGAAGAAGCTAAAGTCTAGGGTTGGTAGGAGCCCTTTGTCTAAGAAAGATGACGTGAAGGAAACCCAAGAGGAAGATGTGGTGAAGGAAATTGTTTCTTCTCCAATTGTTAAAGTATCTACCTCAAAAAGGAAGATTTCTGAGCAGATTGAGAAAACTATTGGAGAAACAACTTCTAAGGAAGCTTAAAACTCATAAAAGACTATTGAAGACAATTATGAGGATTCTTAGACTGAGATTGAAAAAGAATAACCCCTCTACATGAGGAGGATGAGCTAGAGAAATTTTCCTCTGAGGAAGAAGACTCTTGACTCTAGCTTGGAGAAAGGAAGCACATGACAAGAAGAAGGTAGGAAAAAAGAACCTCCTTAGAAGGTTGAAAAGGTTGCTACTAATAATGATAAAGCACTTGAGGCATAGGCTGGTAAGAAGACCCCAGTTGGGTTTATGAAGTACTCAATGTTCAAACCGAAAATCTAGGAAATCTTTTCAACTCTCCCCTCTTTGATACCTTTATTAAAATTGTTTGTGGGCTTGGCCCTAACTTAGGTGAACCCTCTACCTTCTCTATCCCTTTTCATGTTCTTCCTACAGAGTCTATCGTAGATGAACCTTCTAGGGTTCAGGAGGATGTTCCTCATGTTCACATCTAGGGTGGGTATACAGACCGATCTGACCCTTTAAGGCTTGGCTACCCGTTTAAGGCCTCGCCGATGAAGCCTTGTTTTATATAGGCTGGATAAATTCGATCTGTGAAATAAGTTGACTTTTTTTAAGTCAATATCTGGCCAAAGCCTATGGATAAACTGATTGATCCGCGGGCCTAAATTTTTTTAATTTCTTTTTTAAAAAATGTAAAATTAGAGCATTTTTCTTTTATTTTTAGGCTAAAATATCGTTTATTTTATAAGCTAAAAGAGTATATTAAAAATGAGAATACAAGTAATCTTAACATAAAATTTAGATAGTCTTAAACATAATGTAAAATATCACATCGATGAAAAAATCAATGCACTGTGAGCAGTAAAACAACCTTTAGGAGCATTATAATTATATGAAAACTACCCATTAAACCCAAAAACAAAGTATTTTGTGATATATACCATTTTTTTTGTTTTTCCTCAATCTCAACCACAAAAAAGCATAAGACAATGATGGGTTTGATTATGTTGCTGTTGTTATTTTACTTTGGATGTGAGTGCTTGAATTGGTGAAATCCATGGAAGTGTTGTTTGTGACATTCGTGGGGGATTCTTCTCTTGGACCTGAAGAGTGAAGACCATGTTCTTTAAGGTTTTCACCTTTCTCTCTCTTTTCAATTGGTGTTTTCTCTTACCTTTAACGAATACAGATAAGTCTGTGGACTTTGCAAATTAAGCCTGCGAAATCTGCAACCTAAACGGTTGGGCCTAAAATTCGGGATTACTATGCGGGTTCAAAAAAAGTGGTATGTTATCCGCATGGTCCATGGGCTTAACGGACCGATTCGGGAATCCAGGTCCGTATACCCACCCCTATTCACATCCCAACTCATGTTGTTGTTGTTTTTTCTACTATTACTGAACCCTTATCCAGGTCAGCAGAATCAAGGTTGACTTCTTTGGAGACGCAAGTCCAAAAAATTTGTTCCGACAAAAAGTTGTTGTTTACCAACATTGACCAACTTCAGAAGACAATGAATGACTTCTTTGAGAGGTTCCTTAGATTTGAGGAGTGGATCATGTTAGATTTAACTATATTTGTTTTGATGTATTTTGTAATGATCCTATTTTATCAATGAAACTAATCTGTTTTCGATTAATATTCTAAGTTTTCATTTGTTTTCGTGGAAGGATTATATTGAAGGACTGAAGAAATGAAATCAGTCTAACCATGGACAAAAACACTAACACACCAGCAAGAAACTTTAAAAAAGTCTTTCTGAAGTTGACAAACTTCAAAATTCATGAAGCTATGAAGAAGTGCTGAGTAGATATGAAGTTACCTTACATCTGACTTAAATATCAATCTGAACTTCATTAAGAGAATTCAATAAAGCATAGACTTAGTTTCAGCAAACATCAAAATTTCAATTCTAATGATTCTTTAGAATGCCCCTTCAGAAAGGTTCCTCAAAATGTGAACCTCTAAAAGGTTTATTTAGTTATCACATTATGACAGCTGGAAAGTGAAATGCTTGCTTCATAAGTGTGTCAGCTTTTTGGAGCCCAATCCAGCTATCTGTTTGTGAGTTTTTTAAGGCACTTTTGAAGGCTATTAAAAACGAAGTTGAAGCATTCCATTTCTGCAACATCTTGAACAAATTCTCTATATGAGAAATATGTGTTCTAGCTTCAACCCTCTCTTTGAGAGTCACATACTTTTGTGTTGTGTTCAATAACTTGCAATAATCTTAATTATAAGTATGAAACCATATTCCTTAGTGGAATTTCTCTTGTAAGGAGAGAATTTGTTCTATGTGTACTAGAATCATAGATTCTTTTCGTAAAGCCTAGAAGTGTTTGGCAAGAGTGAACTCCAATGATGTAGCAAGTCTAGCAGAGGTTAGGTTTGAAATCCAATGGAAAATTAGCATGGTTGTGAAACCTAGTGGTTGTCGGTCCAATTATGAACTGGTTTTGTGGTTTTGTTAGTGAAATTTTTTTCTTGAAGGATAAGGGCTAGTCGTAGCCCACGATTGGGGCGAATTAGTATAAAAATATTTGTGTGCACTCTTCTTCTCTATTCTTCTTATTTTGCGTTGCACTGATTTTAAAACTTGTTTTGTTCATAAACACTAAATTTGTCATTTTATATCTAAACAACAAAACTAATCTTGGCTTATCGAGAGGTTTTTATTAAATAACTATCCTTGGAACAAAAAGCTTAAAATTGCAAAATAACTTTTATCCAGTATTGCTTACATTTTCATTCTGAACTGGTTGAATTTTCATTATGAGCTCAAAACAGTTTTTGTGTTCCGAACTTATTCATTTTGAGTTATCTTCATAATCCTTTTGGTTTTTAAAGGAACATAAAAGTGTTAAAAACTTCAATTCAACCCCCTTTTGGTAGTTTTGTCACTTCAAGGTCAATGCCTCTATTCACGATTGTTGCTGCACCCATGCGCGAGATAACTCACTCCCTTTTTACCTTAAATAAAACAATACCAGTGGACCGTGCTCCTTTCCTCAACAAAGGAACCTTGTGCCAGTTCTGTAAGGCGGATTTGGAGACCAATGAGCATCTTTTCTTCAAATGCAGGGTCATTCTTCGTGTGTGGGCAGAAATCCGAGATTGGGTCACTTTTCCTAGGAGGAATATTTCCCTCCATGGTACTATGAACAGCCTGGTTCACTACAGAGCTACCTCGGGTATCAAAGGCAGATTGCGTTGCTTGGCATTGGCTACTTCTGTTTATTGTATTTGGTCACTTCGGAATTGTATTTTGTTTGATGGTCATACTTTTCAGCACGTGAGTTTAGTAGATCGTATTAAATTCAGGGTGCTTAGATCAGCCCATTTGATGCACTTGTATTAGCAAATTCTTGCTGTGGTAGCATTTAGTCCTTCCTTAGTATTTATTTGCTTCTTTTGGCAAGTGTATTGTTGCTTAGTTCTCTTCGGGGTATGCCTCGTTTTTAGTCTTGTATTTGGACTGATTTTTTGATGGATTTTTTTTGCCAGGGTATACCCTGTGTATTTGTAAGTACCTTTGGAATTTATATATATTTACATATTTTCCAAAAAAACAATACCAGTGGTCTGACAGCTACTCTTCCAATCCCCCGATCACAATGACAACGACGTCTCATGAAGTTTCCCTAAATGGCTCTACAAGACTACAACTTAAGACAAAACCGCAAATCACTCAAGGCTTGAAATGCATTTTAGAAACTCATTTTAAAACATTTAACAATAAAGCCCTTTTAATACTCATGCTTTCTCAACCCAAAATATTTATTTATTAAACAAATAATTATGCGAAACCAATTTTCACCTTTAATATATATAATGTGGTGGGAAATAGAAATTAGAGTGTTACACATTGGATGATTGGACATCTAGCAGACGACAAGACTTGCAGACGCCATCATAAACTCTCGTACTCAGACACAAAGCCAAGATGTCTAACATACAAATATGTGGCCCAATGAAGGAATCACAAGATGACATTTGGCAAGAATTTTATAATAGCACCCACTATAAAAGGAAGAAAAACAACAATGAGCTACAAAGAGTCTTAGCGTAGCTTCTGAGCATTGAGGGTTCCTCTGTGTGCTCTCATTGGTGTTCTCTATTTAATGTGAACAAGTAATATATTTATCAAATAATATTTTACACAATAATGAGCTATTATTTTAAAATAACTTTTAACCCAACATATCCGAATATAAACCTTATTTACACAATAAATTAAATTATTATTTTAATAATTTAATTATTTTTCATATCATTAATTCAAACACAACATTTTTTAATCCTTCTAAGCAAAAAAGAAAAACAATATACATTTATACACTAGGGGATGGATTTCATTATATTACATAAAATAAATCTACTACTTTTTATACAAATTAAAATATTAATTTTGCCCATTGTAAATCATTCTTGAATCCCTTCCAACTCCAAAGGTTGTCTTGTTGAAGTGAATCTAGTAGTAGTGGAAGTGGTTGATTGAAATGGATTAGGAGGCACATGTAACTTGTTTTCCAACTCCAGTTTCTAACATTTGTATGACAAATTTTATGGATTTACCGGCTACCGCTGAATGCACCAAAGTCCAACAATTACTACTTTTTTTTTTTTTTTTGCAATTTTAACATCACCTTCATCCTCAACATGGATATGTACATCTCCATCAACCAGATTATGGATCTAATCAAGGCACAAAACATGGAAATCTTGTGCAAAAGTCATATCTACATTCTTTTTGCCTCCAACCATTTCTAACAATAACATTCCATAACTATAAATATCAAACTTATAAGACACATTTCCAAAGTTTCTAGAGAAAACTTCAGGTGCAATGTATCCCAAGGTTCCCCTAACAGTTGTCATCAACACCAAAATTAGGATTCTTGGAATAGAATTTAGCTAAGCCAAAATTAGAAATTTTTGGAGTGAAGTTGTCGTCAAGTAACACATTGTGAGGGTTGATGTCAAAGTGAAGAATGGGACGATTACAACCTTGATGAAGATAATCAATCTATTACATTTTAAATGAGTAATAAAACTTTGGAAAAATAATTTACAATTGTTTGTGTGTGTGGGGGGGTGGGGGTGGGTGGGAGTGTGGGTGGGTGGGTTTATGGGTGTGTGTGGGGGGTAAAGGTGTGGGTTGGTGGGTGTGTGTGAGGTGGGGTGAAGGTGTGGGTTGGTGAGTGGGTATATGGGTATGTGGGTGTGGGTGAGGGTGGGTGTGTGTGTGGGTTGGTGTGTAGTGTGTGTTTTGGGGGGGGGGGAGAGAGAACAGAGTAAATATTTCTCTAGAGTAGCACTCTCAGTACGTTGAAACTTGGCAAGTTCTTTTTACAATATCCTCACAAACTGAATCTTAGAAAGAAATGCAGTTGGCATACATTTTAATAAAGTTCCATATTGCAAAGCACTGCAACGTGAAGTAGCAATCTACACCAAAATAGACAACAAAAATTGAAAAGTGTATATATGTGTGTGAGAGAGAGAGAGAGACAGAGTCAGAGTGTTCTTACAAGGAGTATCTGCCTGAATCGTTCACATGAGATCGGTGTGCCGCAAATTCTAGTAACCCTGTCGTGCCATCTTTTCAATGTGCTTCTCTGATGCCATGATTGAGGACTCGTTTCTTCTTCTTCAGTGCATAAACATAAAACCTTAGATTAAAAACATGCTTAGAATGAAATATCCATTGTATTATTCATGAACCTTTCCAATTGTTAAATACACAATGTGAGGACCAAGGTACACAATAGAATATTACAATCGTCTACCACTAACCAACGGTTATTATAAATTACTCTAGAACTTTTTCATTCTAATATGAAAATCTTTGAATTTGTCTTGAATCTTCAAGATACATTTGGGCCTATTGAATTGGGCCTCATTTGCATTGCGGGCCGATCAATGAGTCATGCTTCCTACACCATCTTTATTTCTTATACACCCAACAAATAATTGTGAAATTCCACAAATAGCCTTGTTAAAAAAAATAAAACAACGTTTTAAATTTTTCCAATTCATCATTCACTTCACTCCTTTCTTCTCTGTTGTACAGTTGAATTTTCGATTTTTCTTCCGCGCGTTCAAGGTTCGGTGCTCTGCCGTCTAGTCCGGTGCTCCGTCGTCTGTTTTGTTTCTCGGGCTGTCGTGGTTGGTTGTGTTGGTCGCCGTCGTAGCTGTGGTGGTTTTTCTCCCCGACGAGGTAAGTGACTTTTCGTTTCGTCTTCCTTGGGTAGCGTTTTGTGGATGAGTACGGATTGGTAATCCGTAAGTGTTAAACTAAACGGATTGACAATCCGTAATAAGGAATGGTTATCTGTATTCCTTATATGGATCACCAATCCGTATGAACCTTACGGATTGCTGACCCTATGAACCTTACGGATTGCCAATCTGTAATAAGGAATGGTAATTCGTAAGCCTCATACGGATTGACAATCCGTATGTGACTTACGGATTGGTAATCTGTATGGCCCATACGGATTGTCAATCCGTAAGGCTCATATGGATCACCAATCCATATGAGATTTACGGATTGGCGATCCGTATGAGGCTTATGGATTGTCAATCCGTATGGGTTTTTTTTTTAAAAAAATTGAAAATAAAGTGAAGTCAGGTTCTTTTGCTGAGGTATTTTTTAAATGAATGAAGTGAAGTTCAATTCAATTGTTGTTTGAAAACATGTTGTGTAATGTTATGAAACCTTGATAGTTTTTGATCCACATGGATATGCTTTGAACTTGTTAGGTAACTTATTGTCATGATCTCAGGTTTTGGTTAAGACTAATATGATTGTAATGAATGAAGTGAAGTTCAATTCAATTGTTGTTTGAAAGCATGTTGTGTAATGTTATGGAACCCTGATAGTTTTTTATCATATGGCTATGCTTTGAACTTGTTAGGTAACTTATTGTCATGATCTCAGGTTTTGGTTAAGAGTAGTCTGATTGTAATGAATGAAGTGAAGTTCAATTCAATTGTTGTTTGAAAGCATGTTGTGTAATGTTATGGAACCCTGATAGTTTTTTATCAACATGGCTATGCTTTGAACTTGTTAGGTAACTTATTGTCATGATCTCAGGTTTTGGTTAAGAGTAATATGAAAGTTAATGAATGAAGTGAAATTCAATTCAATTGTTGTTTGAAATCATGTTGTGTAATGTTATGGAACCCTGATAGTTTTTTATCCACATGGCTATGCTTTGAACTTGTTAGGTAACTTATTGTCATGATCTCAGGTTTTGGTTAAGAGTAATATGATTGTAATGTAACAAATTGGTTTGAATGTCAGATTATGGTTAAAACAATAGGATTAAGGCGGGCTTTGGCAAGAGAAGGCAGAGAAGCCATTGACGAGAACCCCCTGCACGTCGAAGGCCTACAACATCAGCACGGAGACAACGAGGGAGGAATGGGGTTGTTGAGGACGTGCCTGTTGAGCAAGCCGTTGACGATGGTGACATTGTTGCACCTGTTGATGCCACTAAGGTCTAGGGATTTCCTGGTGGGCCCCATGACACTTCAATGTTGTCTCTTTACGCTGATCATATTGCAGCTAAGGTTTGGACGGGAGAGGTACGATTGTATTTAAATATAATTCCATTTGACAATTATTTTTAGCTTTTATATATAGCTATGTAACTAACAAATTTGGTATGCCTGCACCTCATATCGAAGCTATGGTCGTCGGTACGGGGTTAAGCCCATTTATCACTGTTCATTGGAGACAGGTGACCGGGGTTTAATGTCAGCCTTTGTGGAGAGATGGCATGAGGAGACCAACAGTTTCCATTTGCCGATCAGAGAGATGACGATCACGCTGGATGACGTCGCATCGTTGTTTCATCTACCAGTGATGGGTGCCTTCTAGACCTACGTTGTATTGGATGTAGAGGAGGCTGTTAAACTAGTAGTGGAGTTGCTTGAGGTGACCCCCAAACAGGCTGAAGCAGAGACGAAACAATGCCATAGAGCATATGTTCGTTTGTCATGGCTGCGCGAGTTGTATGCTGTGAAGTGTGAGCAGATAGAGTGTACAGTGGCAGCCAGAGCATATTTGCTCCATTTGGTTGGTTGCACGATCTTCGCTAACAAGAGTGCTACACATATCGGTGTGGTATTCTTAGAGGCATTTCGTGATCTCCATAAGGCTGGTTGCTTCAGTTGGGGAGCAACTGCACTCCAACACATGTATGATAACTTAAACTACGCATGTCAACACCACGAAAAACATGTTGCTGGTTATATTAGTCTGCTTCAGGTAATTTTGACAATTTAAGTCAATTTTTTCATTTGCTTAATGTTTTAGTTGAATTTGAATTGGTTACTTGTGTTCACTGTTTTGGTGACTACAGTGTTGTGTATACAAGCATTTTCCCGCAGTTGCCAACATGATTGCGGATGAGGACTATGTGGAGAGTCAACCACGGGCCTGCCGCTGGAAGCCAAGGAAGGCGTTACCTGTCACTACCTATCGAAGGCAACTAGATAGGTTGACGACCGACAGTGTATGTTGGACACCATACACTGATCACCGTGCGGTCCGTGAATTTGAAGTAATTTGTCTTTTCTTAGGTCATATCCGCTAGGGTCCGTACATTGTCAGATACCAACCTGAGAGGGTACTCAGACAGTTTGGATTTGTTCAGAGTATTTCGTATCTTCTGAGCTTGCCCTCCTCGTCTACTGAAGAGGTCGATGATAGGTGGCTCCATTTTTCTCAGTTTCTGACAATCACTGGAGCCCTTGCCAGTTTCCCTGGTCAGTGTGATGCAGAATATTTGGATTGATTCTACAAAATATCGCACCCTTTCATGATCCCGCCACATGCTGGGGAGGCCATAAGACGTCCTCCCATCGTGCCACATGCCGTACCAGATCCACCAGCTCGTATGGTAGATCCACCACCTGTTGTACATCCAGATGTAGTTGAACCTAATCAGCCTAACATTCCTCGACATGCATTGGTAAGAGTGACTGAAACTTGGATTTAATTTGATGTAGTTGTCAATATTTTATGGTCTTATTGTCTAATCCGTTTTTTGCATACTCTATTAAGGGCACGTTCCAGACCATTGCGGGAAGGTTGCAACACATGATAGATCTTCGGATGGTTACCACTGGCACTGATGCATACGAGATAGTTGAGTAGTGTATCACAATAGCACGCAGTGTATGTGAGGATAGGATAGTGTATGTGCAGTCTAGACGTCCCAGGAATGGACCGTGGCGAGTTTGACTTTTGTCATTGTTTGTACGACTTATTCATTTTGTATGAACATATGTGTTAACATTATCATATTGTTCAAAGATTTCATTTCATAGTTTTAAATAAACATCATCCATCAGTAAATAAAGACATAATTTCACTTCATCCGTGTGTTTAACACCCTAAATCCACATAATCAGCTAGTATTCTCGTCAAACTGACATACTTCTGCATTCGACTAATATAACTAACGGGCCATTCTTTTGCCTGTGAATAACAATTTCTTGACCATAACAAAGCAGTTGGTGGCATAGGACATTTGTCTCGTAATAATACCTGAACAAAATCATGATTCATATTGTTATTGTGTGGCTATATTCCTTGTAGTCATTGTAAACAAATAAAATGATATTTGTAATACCTGAACAAAATGATTTCCATATACATGACCAATACAAATTACCCTATGTGCACCAGCGTGTCTAGGCGGTTGACTTCTAAGAGGGAAAAACATCATACTTTGTTGGAGAGAAATACAAACAAGTACAAGATTATACCATAAGGCAATCACCTAACTCATGTCAGTAATATTCATCCATTTATCAATTGTTGCCTGCCACTAAAAAATAAGTAGAACGTTAAACCGTTAACCGATCACAAAAAAAGGGATTAGTATAATAACCCACCAAAATATCATATACATATACAAACAAAGCATAAAGCATGTACCTTTAACAACTCATCCACTAAGAGTGACCTCTTTAACTGTTCAAATTTACTCATCGGACCGTTGTGCAAGTTCCTTGAGCAAATGATTGTGCACCACAGCCCAAGCATCGTTGTCCATCTAAACAAATAGTTTAAATCATAAATATATTTATTTGAATACAACAAATTATACACACTTTACAAATACAAAAAGTCAAAATTATTTTAAAACTGTAATTTTTTAAAGGTCCAAATTAATAACACATTGCAGAACGCATGTCTACTACACCATGTGAAAGGGTACCATTTCATGTCAACAGACAACATCACTGTTGAATTGACAACACTATGCAGTATACAGAGAGATAACACTATGTATGTAACGCCCCCTTCATTCTGAGGGTCATTACCAGACATAATCACACACACAATCAGATAATCAATCAGAGTTATAAGCAGTTCGGAAGCCCATATATAAGAGTGACATCAACAAATGTCATCATCAGATACACTGTACATATCATATGGTGAATATACATATATCTCTGGTTAGATACAAAACTGTACAAATAACCCCTCAGGGTATAACAAAAATCAAAAACCAAAGGCCAAGTACAAAACATCAGAGCCACATGCTCTTATCATCTAGCCTAAGGTATACACACAGCAGTTATCCCTGCATAGGCCTCTTGCCTTGGGATCTACCTGCTCCTCCTGGTGAATCACCTGCATCATGAATCCCACAAACGGGGTGAGATATAAAATCTCAGTAAACTCAGGGTCCTTGAAGGTATTTCCTTCCCCTGGTTCACTTACAACACAGATATGTCTCAACCACAATCATAAACATTATCAGTGAAACACTAACTCAATCATCAGCCAAAAGCAAGGCATACTCACGGCATAAAGCCATTCATCACATCAATAACTGTCATGCAGAGGCTACATCTCAGTATATAGGATCATCTCCTCTCAGGGAGGCTACTTCTATATACTCGGCACATCTCTGGCATGTATTCCTAGCGGAGGCTTCCTCTAGATATATAGGTACATCTCATCTATATATCTGGTACATCTCCTTTTGGTGAGGCTACCTCTATGTACATAGGCACATCTCTTCTCACGAGGCTCCTCTATGTATCACAAGGCCATCTCATCCTCTAGTTCAAGACAATTGCCTGGGAAAGGCTACCTCTGTGTACATAGGCACATCTCCACGTAGGAGGCTCCTCTGTGTAGCACAGGCTCATCTCTCACCAGGTCTTTCTCAATCTCAATCATCTATCCTACTACAATAGGATACTAATCAAGCACAGCATGCATATATATAGGTTTCACATTCAACCAAACATGCCATAATTCATTCACATCAATCTCCCTATCACAGGGATCAGAGCATCAGCCAACATCCAGTCACATACATACATACAAGTAGAATAGAATCATCACCGCACTGGGTGTATGATGGAACACAGAAAAGGATGCACAACAAGCACCAAGAGCTTACCTGCTCTGGACAGTTCACCGGCTCTCCCGGCTTCGTGGTCAACACCACCAGAGCTCTCACGCTCACGTCCTACATAAGAACAAGCATATAGTATATCAAATACGGTTCTAAGCCGTCCAAACGAAAGGAAACTCTCATCCTTTCTATAACATACACTAATCACTTTACCAGTGATCATCTGACCCTTAACAGGATCCCTCTCAGCCTGTACAAGGCTACAGAATCTCTACAAAGACTCTGATCAGGCTAATACAAAGCATTTCCTGCTTAAGCCTTCTCAATATCTCATTTCTCAGTATCAGCAGTTTAACCTCATAAACCTCATCTATACATGCTCATGAGCAACTTTGTCAACTGCTCTAAGGTCCAGACTAGTCATATAGTCAACCTTTTATCTCTGCTAATACTGACTCAGAGCCAAAATCAAACTTCATCAGTAATGATGATTCAAGGCTCTAAACTCCTCAGAATACCTCTCTGAGTACAAAACTCTACAGAGTTCTAGCCGCATAACGGCTCTAACACCTCCAAAAACACCCCTCAAGATTACCCCAAAACCTCAAAATTCAACATACAGAACCAACGGTTAGAGCTCGAGTTTCTTACCTCTGTGATGTTCAGAAACACTAGGGAACTACTTTCCCTCAGATGGCTCGCTCAATCAAGGCTTCCCTTCGCCTTTAAACTCCGAGCTCTCAAGGTTCTCTCAGAGAAATCAAATCTCACTGTTTCTCAGCTATTCTCACAAATCAATCGGGGTATCTCACTTATCTCGGGGTTCTAATCACTTTCTCAGTTGGGTCAGAGGTGTTTAGATGAACAATGAAGGAACTAAAAAGCTCTGTAGCTCATCAATGGAGGTTTCTCTCTTTTTCTCTCCTCCATTTTCGTCCAAATGCCCTTTGTATATAGGCCTGCCCGAACTCCCGCGTTGACCGCGCCGCTCCCGCGCTATCCGCGTGGGATTCCAGACACTATGGCGCTCTTGGCGCCATCCCGGCGCTACCAGCGCCAACCTTCAGAGGCATGTGGCGCTACCCGTGCCACCACCCGCGCTGGCCGCGTGAAATTCCAGAAACTTTGGGATTTCCAGGCCACTTCCCGCGCTGTCAGCGCCGTGCATGGCGCCATCCGCGCGGCATGCAAAACTAATGGCGCTACTAGCGCGAACCTGGCGCCATCAGCGCCAACTTCCAGTTAGCATGGCGCTGATCGCGTGGAACCTGGCGCTATCCGCGCCACATGGCCAAATCAGTTTTCTCAACTCTTTTCTCAAGCTTTTCTCTGAATACCCTTAAGCATATTGATTATCCTTAATCATGAGCTTAATCTAAGCCTAATTACATGCTTAAAATTCAAGGCATTACAATGTACAACACTATGCAGTCGAAATTGGCATGTGGAATGGCAACACCACAATCAAAATTGACAACACTCTGTTTGACATGTCTCAATCAACATTGGATTCCAAACAAGCTTCTATCAGAAAGACAACCACACAACTATAAATAACACAAGACACCGCTAACACAACCACACAATCCCACACAACATACCTCTGCAAACAAAATTCATTTTCAATACTATGACATTCTTAGGAGAAACAAGCAGTCAGACCATTGGTAACTTCAAATTAGCATTAATTTTTCCAAATGGATCATTGAAACACAACAAAACTAGTGTTTCTTTTCAATGTCCTACTCCAATACCAATGCGGGTTCCTAATGACTGTTCTTTTCAGACACTCAAGAGTAGAATACACAACACCCTTCTGCTAACCAATGACTAGTTTGTGGATGAAATCTACTACCGACAGTCATTCCTAGATGTAGGTCAGCAATATTTTTTTCATTCTCTGCAACTCACAAATGATGATGATGTTTGCACAATAACATTGTGCAATGAGCAATACCCGTGTTTTGGCCCTGTAGAATTACTATATACATCAACAGAACACCCGATGGTATACTCAACCTACTTCGATCCACCATCGTCCCTACACATGATACAATGTTATATTACAACGGCAAGTGGAACATACCACGACAAGGGAATTTCGTGGGTTACTCCTTTACTGGAATAAATCCAATAAGATGTGAAATTCCTTCAGAATGCAACATTGAAACACTCAAGGATGTCATCAAGCAAGTTGCGCCTGTAGGGATTCCACCTTATGGAATTCACAACTCACAAGTGGTCAGAAAATTATTTTTTCGACATCGACCCATGTAAAATATTCAGAAAAAAATACTCGAATATCACATAATAGAGTTGATAATCGATGAAGACGTCTTAAAAGTGTTAGCAAAATCCAACTACTGAAAACATTTTTGTCCAATAGAAATTTTAGTTATTTTTAACAAACCAGCTACCCAACAACCCCCAATAGCTGATGCAGATGTTGGGCATCATGCTCACTAGAATGATTCAAATGGAAGAAAAACATCTTCAGTGTACAACATCTTTTAAACTATGATTAGTTTGGTTATTTTCGTATTTCAATTGTTATTGTTAGAACGTTCTGTTTTTTTTATTTTATTAGGTGGTGTTTATTATGTTTGTCTCTTTGTTTCTCATCTCAATTACTGTTATTCATGATGTTTTTAATTATTATTATGTGCTAGTCCATGTGTTTAAATACTACTTAGAATTAATTTTTCTATTTAATTCATTTTAAATAATCACAGTGTCAATGTAAACATGTAAGTTTTGATTAAAAAAAAAGGTTTTATGTATGTTTGGGTAAAAAAATTAAAAATTAAAAAAAAATACTCATACGGATTGGCAATCCGTATGATCCATACGGATGATACCAGACTGGTTTTTGGAAACGTACCTCCGACGAATCTCCAACGAGCCAAAACCAAGCAACCACCGCGACTCACGACCACCTCCACCACCACGAAAACACCATCACCAATCGGAGACCAAAAAACACAGCAGAAAAGTACAAATGCACAAAAGCAAAGAAAAACAAAAGCTTAGAGAGATGTTGGGTGTATCAGTTTTAACCAAAAATAATGAAGGACATTTTTGGAATTCATTTTTTTTTTTGTTGGGTGTATAAGAAAAATGAATGGTGTAGGAAGTTAAACTCCTTATCAATACACTCAGACCTTGAAATGTCTTTGTCCCCAAAGACTAGTGCAAAAGCACGAGCAATAGAAGCCTCTAGATGCCTAATAGAATCCATACAGTACAGGTCACGTGGTGTGTGTTGGTTGGTTACCTTAGGTGCTTGGTTTGGAATGAGGGAGGAGTTGAAAGGTCTCTATGGACTTCAGAATCAAGCATTTGTGTACCATTTCTTCCTCAGGACTAGTAAGTGATGGAAAAACTAAAGATGATGGAGGAATAGGTCCTTTATATTTGCAAAGAAGGCTCACATGGAAGACTTCAACCATACCCACTCTCCCTCAACGAAGAAAATAGCAGTGCAATGGGTATTCGCCTGAGCTTTTAGTGTTGTTTGTTTTTTATCAGATTTTCCTGCACGGTTTGGATGATGAACTTATGTTGTTGCAGGGCCCAGTCTACCTTCGGCATAGTCGTTGCACCATAAACATAATCAACTATGGAAGGAGGGTAGCGTCCATACAAGATCTAGTAAGGAGACATGAACAAGGCCGAGTACTTAGCATAATTATACCATTGTTTTGCTAAGTGCAGGAAAAGAAACCACCTATTAGGAAAGTCCCCAGTGAAACATCACAAGTAGGCCACCAGAGTGCGGTTCACGACTTCAGGCTAGCCATGTGATTAGGGGTGATAAGCGGAGAAGTAGTTAAGAGCCACGCCTCTGGAATTGGGGAGATTAGTAATGAAGTTCATAATAATGTGTTCCCAGGGCTTATAAGTGATTAGAAGCGGCAGGAGGAGACCTTGGGGCTTGGTAGACATATACTTTGATTGTTGTAATCAGCGACAAATTTTTTAACATCTCTTGAAATTCCTAGCCAAAAGAAAGACAAAGCCAATCTTGCTAATGTCGCCTTTGGTCCAGAATGTCCACCCTTCATAGAACTATGAAATGCACTCATCAAAGTCTCATGCATAGCTTGAAAGACGAGTATAAAAATTTTATTTTTGAACAAAATTAGCCCGTTGGTAATTTGAATTTCTGGTTTGGTTTGTGCTTCTATTGTATAATGTTCCATATGTAGACGCCCTTCTGGATGAGTAAGGAAATAATGTAGTTCCTTGAGAAGGTCTGGCACGATGGAGGAGACTATCAACAAAAGAATTGACCCTTGTGGCTGGTCATCTGATGGACTGGATCTGGATAAAGTATTTGCAACCCGATTTTCTTTGCCATGGCAGAAGATAATATCAAAATCAAATCCTAACAACTTGGTGCCCCATTTGTGTTGCTCAGGAGTTTGAAAACCATGAGAAAGTAAGTGCTTTAAACTTTGTTGGTCTGTGATAATTCAGAATCTATGTCCAATCAGATAGTGGCGCCATTTTTTAAACGCATCTTCAATGGCCAGCATTTACCAGGCGTAAGTAGAGGCAACTTGCATCTGAGGACAGAGTTGAGAGAGAACGACTCCAATAGTTGTAGTGGATACGTCTGTTTCTACATCAAAAGGAAGAGAAAATTAAGAAAATTGTAAAACTAATATTGTAGTCAAACCTCCTTGAGTGTCGTGAATACTAGTTTTGTTGTTGCATTCCATTTAAAATTTTCATTCCACAATAGGTCAATGAGGGGAGATGCAAGCCGGGCATAGTGTCTTATTAAATGGTGATAAAATTCCATGAGTCCCGAAAAACCTCGTAACACTGAGAGAGTGCAGGGGAGGCAATTGGAGAATTGCCTGAACTTTATCTGGATCTGGTTGGACTCCTTCAGTGGACACAATGTGGCCTAAATAAGCCACCGAGCTTACTACGAAGACACACTTCACTAACTTAGCGTAAAACTGGTTATCCTGTAATAAAAAGTAAAACCCAAAGCTAGTTGATGTAAGTGTTCAGACAAAGAAGAATTGTAAATCAAAATGTCATCGAAAAAACAAGCACAAAACGTCATAAGTAAGGACGCAACAGATCATTCATGGTTTCCTGAAAAGAGGTAGGAGCGTTAGTGAGGCCAAATGGTATCACCAAAAACTTATAATGACCCTTAAACGTGCGAAAAGCCATTTTGTGTGTGTCTTCCGGAGCCACGCGGATATGATGATAACCGGAGTGCAAATCAAGTTTGGAAAAAATTGTAGCACCATGCAACTCGTCTAGCAATTCATCGATGGTCAGAATTGGAAACCAATCCTTAATGGTAATGGCATTTAAAGCATGATAGTCCGCACAAAATCACCATGTGTCGTCTTTCTTTCGAACCAACAGAACAAGGGTCAAGAATGGACTATAACTGGGAACGATAATTCCATCTTGGAGCATCTCAACAATGATTTTGGTCATAGCTTCTTTTTGGGAGTGACGGTATCGCTTGATATTAACAAGTTTATTATTAGGCAGCAAGGGAATGGGGTGATCATGGTTGTGTTGTTGGGGTGGAAGGCTTTGGGGCTTGGATAAAATGGCAGCGAATTTGTGAAGAAGGGGTTGAACTGAAGGACTGAACGTGGAAAACATGGTTTGCAAAGACTCAGAGAAAGGCGGGCTGGGGTCCAAGGAAGAAAATGTTAGTAAGTGACATGTAACAATGGAGTCCTGGTGGATAAAGCTACCAAATTGGTGAAAAATAACAAAAGATGGTTTAGAACTGGAGTCACCGATCAAGGTCATTTTACTCTGATGGTAGGAGAAAGTCATACAGGGAATAGAGAAATCTGACCTGATAGGCCCCGACGAGCTAAGCCATTGAACTTCGAGGACCAAATCAACACCTTGAATAGGCATGAAGTACATGTGACCTTAAAGATGTGGTCCTGAATTGCTAAAGGAACTTTAGCGTATAACCCAACAGTAGAGGTGTTTGCCATTTCCCACCATTAAGTCATAGTTGATGAAATGGGAAGCTTAAGATGGGCAACAAGGCACGGTTGTAAAATATTATGCAAACTTCCAGAGTCCACCAATATCATCACTAGTTGACCCAGAATGGAACCTTTGAAGCATAGAGTATTGAAGGAGGGTAACTCGGTTAAGGCATAACTAGATAACTATAAATCGAGAGGAATGACCTCGCAAACGTCGTCTTGGGCCTCAAGGGTTGATTCAGGAGGTTTGGGTTCCACGGGATTCTCATCATCTAGAAGCAACAAGACTTGGAATTTTGGCATCTATGCCCGGTGACAAATTTATCGTCATTGTAATAGCGTAGTCCCTGGGCTCAAAGTTCATGGTATTGGGCTTGGGTTAAGTGCTTATTGGGTAGGGTAGATGTTTGGTTGGTATGAGTGGTTGAGGTGAAGAAAAAGCAGAAGAGGGTTTGGGGTTGTATTTCGGTTTAGAATCCTTCAACATGGCCTCCATAAGTTTAGCCATCCCAATGGCATGATGAATGGAAAAAGGCTTAAGGACAGCCAACTCTCTCCTAATATTAGGGGGCAAGGCCCGAAAGGAAACAGTTAAGGCACGTGCTTCATACACCATCAGTTTTTCTCCTACACCATTTCAATTTTTAATAATTCTGTAAATGCCCTTAATGAATGAAAAGCACATAAATGTATTTGGTGTGGAATGCTGCTTCACTCACGGACTTACTACACCATTGTCGCCATTTGTGTTGAGCTGGGCATTGCTTGGTACCATCTTGTTAGGTGATTGTTGTGCATTTGCTTTGATTGAGGTGTGCATTCCAATTTGTTTGAGCTCTGCATTCCTGGAGGTGGTTTTTGGTTGGTTTTCGCCGGAGTGGAGCGTGTTCGGTGGTGCAGGTGAGTGTTTTTTTTGCGTTACGGATGTGATAATCCGTAAGGATTGCACGGATTCGGCAATCCATAAATGATGGTGCATGCATGACGATACGGATTATGTAATCCGTATGACTCATACGAATCACACAATCTGTATGAGTCACACGGATGACATAATCCGTACAGGTATAAAAAAATTAGAAGGTTAATTAGTTGAGTTTGATTTTGTAATTTTTTAATTTGAGTAGATATCAATTAAAAATTTAGCTTTTGTTTAAATATAATGATGGTGCATGAAAGTTATTATTTAGCGTGTATGTGTTTTTATAGGCTTCCAGATGGTGCTTTGTATGTTAATTTTAATTTTTTTCCTTTGTTAGGATGGACAACGATGAGTGGATGTATGAGAGTATAATGGATGAAGAAATTTATATGAATGAAGACATTGGACCAGACCATGATCAGTTTGAAGATAATGATTGTTTAATTGATTGGTTTGCAGCGTTCCAAACAAATGAGGTAATTATGTGGATTTTAATGAACTTGTTACATGATTCAATTTTGAAGATTCAATATGAATTATGCATTTGTGTAGGTGTTTGAATTGCGTGATGCAATATTGAAATGGGCTCGTACGGTTGCATTTGCGAATTGTTTTGTAGCGATTATAATGAGGAGTGACATGAAAACTAGAAAAATAGGAAGAACGTCATTTGTGTTAATTGGTTGTGAAAGGAGTGAAAAGTATAGAGCATGGAAAAAAAGGTTTCACATCTTCAACCACTAGCAGCAGAAAATACGAGTGTCCTTTTAAGCTGGGGGATAAACCAATTCCGGGAGGGCAAGGCTAGATGGTGAAGCTAATATGTGGAAATCATAATCATGTATTGACCAAGTCATTTTGTGGACACCCATATGCTGGTCGAATAACTGATGAGGAGAAGACCATTGTTGCTGATATGACAAGGGTGATGGTCAAACCAAAAAATATTCTTCTAACATTGAAGGAGCACAATGAAGATAATGTAACAAGTTTGAAACAAATATACAATGTAAGATATGCATACCGGATACGTACAAGAAGCGCTAATACTGAAATGCAACAGCTAGTGAAACTTCTTGAACGCGACATGTATATTCACTGGCACCGATTGAAGGATGAAAATGTTGTACGTGACTTGTTTTGGGCACATCCAGCTGCAGTGCAATTGAGCAATGCATATCATTTGGTGTTTTTTATTGACAGTACCTATAAAACAAACAAGTACAGACTTCCTTTGCTGGACATTGTTGGTGTCTCACCAACTGGCATGACATTTTCAGCTGCATTTGCCTATTTAGAGGCTAAACACGTAAACAATATTGTCTGGGCACTTGAACGGTTTAGAGGCATTTTTTATAAAGTTGAATTTTTCCATAAGGTGATTGTTACAGATAGGGATTCAACATTGATGAGTGCTGTGAAAGTTGTTTTTCCAAAGGAAACAAATCTATTGTGTCGGTTTCACATTGACAAGAATGTGAAGGCAAAATGTAAAACTTATGTTAGGCAGAAGAATGCATGGGATTATCTGATAGAAGCATAGGGAAGTCTTCTTCATTATGCTACTGAGAAGCAATATGATCAGTATCTTATGCAATTTGAAGTTGCATGTGCACCATGGCCTACGTTTGTTGATTATGTTAAGGACACTTGGTTGAATCCCCACAAAGAGAAATTTGTGACCGCATAGACGAATAAAGTTTTACATTTTGGAAATACAACAACAAATAGGTAAGTTCATTATTTGACATTGCTTAATTTTAAATTTCCATAATGTTATTTCCTTTAAAATATTATTTGTTATCATACATTACAGGGCCGAGTCTGCTCATTGGACCTTAAAGCGGCTACTGCAGAATAGTGTTGGAGACTTATGCTCTATTTGGGATGCCATGAACAATATGATCACTTTGCAACACACTGAAACCAAGGCATCTTTGGAGAAAAGCACACATGTGGTGGGGCATGTTTTTAAAATAACTTTATACAAGAGACTTGTTGGCATGGTGTCCAGGTACGCATTAAACCAAATTGCTGCTGAGTATGAGCGAGTCCATTATGCAGGAAAAAATCCTTCTCGTTGTGGGTGTGTTGTGAGAACAACGCATGGTTTGCCTTATGAGTGTGAGCTAGCCAAGTATGTACTTGGGAGCATCCCAATTGACACCGTTCATATTTTTTTGCGGAGATTAAACTTTTCAGATGAAGGTATGGATGAATCTGAAGTAACCATTACTAAAGAGATGGAAGTGATATCACGCCGATTTGAAAAACTTGATTTGTGTGGGAAAATAACACTAAAGAGTAAGCTTAAAGAAATCGCGTACCCTGATTTAAATTCTATGTGCCCTCCCCCTGATAAGGTAAAAACTAAAGGTGTTCCAAAAAAGAAAATGACGAAGCACGAAAGGTCAACAAGAAGGGACCCGTCTTACTTTGAGTATGTAAACGAGTTACATTCTGTGCAGAATAGTTGCTCCACTCCAAAACAATCCATTTCGGAATCTGATGTTATGCAGCAACACAGGATGGTTCCAATGCTAGTCCAATTTCATCCATTTATGCAGAAATTTATCCTGAATATCATCGATGTGAAAGCGGATGGTAATTATGGATATCGTGTAATTGTAGCCTTATTAGGTTATGGTGAAGAATCTTGGTCTTTGGTACGCAATCATTTGTTAAAGGAACTTGCAGAATGGACTGATGGATATATCGCCTTGTTCGGCTGGATACATAGATTTGAAAGCTTGAAGCGGTCCCTATTGGTTGATGGATTGTCAAAGGTAAAACATCGTTGCATGTCATTGTCATCTGCCTTTACTACCAAACCATTATGCATTTAATGTATTTCATTAACTGTATATTTACAGGTAACTATGAATAAATGGATGGATATTCCGGATATGGGTCATGTTATTGCATCAAGATATAACATGATTCTAGTCTCTCTTTCACTTCAGTAAAGTATGACGTTCTTCCCTCTAAGGAGCCAACCTCCTAGAGATCCCCAGGTTCATCGCATACTATGCATTGGTCATGTTTTTGGTAACCACTTTGTTCAGGTATGATTTTAACTGTTTGCCTTCATTTGTTATTACTTTAACTACGTAGAACCTAGTTAATTTTAATTTGGTTTGACTGCAAACAGGTATTTTTATGAGAGAACTATCCGTTACCATACATGACCTTGTTGTGGTATACTCACTGTACCAATGAAGCTCAACAGTGGCCTGCTTATTATATTCGTCGAATGGAAATGTATGCAAAATGTATGAAAGTACGCACACAACATGTTGATTTAGGAGATGCTTAGACAATTTCTGACTAATGAAAGTTCTATTTAATTTCATAAATGTTCAAATACTTAAATATTATAATTCATATGCGTTCATAAATGTCGAACATGGAACTACATCAATGATATAAACAAAAGTCACTGTCGCCTGCGCTTTGTCTGCCTAGGCCGTGGAGTTCGTGTATACACTAAGCGGTCATCTGTCACACCTTGAGCAACATGCAACAGTTGTTCGATAATAGAGTATGCATCAGTGCCATATGTGACCATCCTCATGTCAAGCATATGTTGCAACCCCTCAGCAATCCATTTGCAAACAACCTGACATAGACAAATGAATGGGATTAGCAATGATGTTATATAGCATTAAAGGGATTTCGTAGTGCATATATAATAAAATGTTTAATTCACTACCACTGCATGTCGAGGGGTATGCCCTGGCGTAGAAATAGTCGACTCAAAACCTGCTCCAGCATCGTCACAGGGGTGATGCACCGGGGGAGCAACTGGTACTGCTATAGTAGTTGCCTCAGGACAACTACGTGAACGAGCTGCCTTGTACTGTGTGGGAGTCATCACTGGATGTGATACATGATAAAACCAATCCATATATCCAGCAAGATGTTGACCTGGATAATCAACCAAGTCCCCAGTGGCAACAATGTACTCTGTGAAGTGCGTCCATCTATCGTCCACCTCCTCCAGAGAAAGCATCTCAGACACCCTCATCTTAGGAATGTGCTGAACATATCCAAACTGCCTCAGGACCCGCTCTGGCAGATATTTGACAGTATATGGGCCCCATCTGATGGCCCAGAATACAATGATATCATCTCAAACTCTCTGTGATCGCGGTGGTCCTGATACGACGTCCAGCAAACATCACCAGTACTCAACCTATCTATACGCGACCGATAGGTTGCCAAGGGTAACGCCCTTCGGAATCTTCCAGCGGTGGGCACGTGGTTGAACCTCCTGGCACTCATCATTCGGAACAACATTCCCTACCATAGGAAAATGCTCATATATCCAGCACTGCATATTACAATGAATTAATCATTAACACATTAAAAATAACACAAACCAACAACAGGTAATACACTAAATAAATCAATTATAACCAGTAATACCTTTAAAAGCATAATGTAGCCAGCCAGGTGCTTTCCATGGTGCTTACACGCATAATTCAAGTTATCATACATGTGCACCAGAGCCGCCGCTCCCCAAGAGTATCTGGCAGCTTCATCTATGTCACGGAAAGCTTCCAAGAATACCACATCTATATGTGTGGCACTCTTGTTAGCAAACACAGCGCACCCCGATAGATGAAGCAAGTAAGCCCTCGCTGCTAATGTCCACTGCCTAGCTTCACACTTCTTATGATACAATTCTCGTAGCCAGGATAGGCGGACATATGCCCAATGGCATTGGGTCGTCTCTGCGTCGGCTTCTTCAACGGTTACTTCCAGCAGATCAACTAACATGGTAATGGCCTCTCCTACGTTGATTGCATCGTAGGACTGCAACGTTCCCATAACAGGGATGTGCAAGATAAAGGCAGCGTCATCCAGTGTCACGGTGACTTCCCCCACAGGCAGGTGGAAGCTACTGGTTTCAGGGTGTCATCTCTCCACAAAAGCAGATGGCATCCCCCTGTCCCCAGTCTCCACACAGCATAAGATCAAGGGAGCTAGCCCCGGTGCAGCCACCAGGCCCTGGATCTCTGCAGCTGGCTTCCCAAATTTAATCACTTTACGTCCGTGGGAAGCGAGCTTTAGCTCAGGACGTTCTTGCAATAAACAGTATATCAGTTTACATGTATATTATAAATAATAATGCTTATTTAAGGTATGAAAATTCACATAATAATACCTCTCTGGCCCACACTCTAAGGGCAACATGATCTGCATAAGAAGTTAAAACAGAATAATCTTCTAGCCCCCTGGATATGATTCTGTCTCAACACCAACATCCTCTGTCCCAGGAATGTCGATATCCATATGAGGTTCCTCAACGACGGGATCCTCAACAACTACATGATCTAACCTTTGCCTACGCACGGATGTCGTAGGCCTACGCCTCTCAACAGGTTCATCTTTATTAGTTCTACTACTTCCACCCACTTTCCGAGGCATTCCTCTAGTCTTAACCATGATCTGTGTGTTTCATTTGTAGACATATCACTCATGACTTCAAACCAAACCAAGCAACAAGAACACTTAACCATTCCAAATCATACTACACAAGCATAAACAACACTCAACTATTCCAACTTATACACAACCTTCATTCACATACATGTCACTCATGACTTCAAACCAAACCAAGCAACAATAATACATAATCATTACATGTCACTCATGACTTCAAACCAAACCAAGCATTAACAATACTGCACCATTCCAAATACTACATAAGCAACAACAACATCAAATATTCGAACTAATACACAAAGCAAATTCTTATTCCAATAACAATCAACCATTCCAAGTCATCCTACACAAGTTTGATTCACATAAGTAGCTTGCAAGAACAGTTCTAACCTATCTTTACTTAACCAATCCAAATAGCAACAACAACACTCAACCATTCCAACTTATTTTGATTCACATACATGTCACTAATGATTTTAAACCAAACCCAACCAATCAACAATAATCATTACATAACCAATCAACCTAGCTAAACCCAACCAATCCAAATAGCAACAACAAGACTCAACCACTACATGTCAGTCATGACTTCAAACCATTACACAAGCAACAATTATACATAACCATTATCAATAACTCACGACTTCAAACCAAACCCAACCAACTAACCATTACAAATCATACTACACATGCAACAACCATATTCATTTGTCCAAAAATAATATAACAATCATATATATTCATTTTCTACAATAATCATTTAATATAATATAACACTAAGCAAAATCTTATTTCAATTTGTCCAAAACCAAAGCAAGATTAACACTCAACCATTCCAAGTCATACTACACAATTTTTATTCACAGAACCTAGTTAATTTTAATTTGGTTTCACTCCAAAACAGCTATTTGTACTGAAATGCAAAAATTAATTCCAAAAATACACATACGGATCACTCAATCCGTAACCCTTATACGGATTAGGTAATCCGTATGAAGCTTACGGATTATGTAATTCGTAAGACTCATACGGATTATGTAATTCGATTGAAGCTTACGAATTACTCAGTCCATACCCTTCACATGGATTACCTAATCCGTAGGAGCCTTACGGATTGACGGATCTGTACGACGCTGCATCAATCCGATTCCATGTTTTCTACGGATTACCGCATCCGTTTCAGCCATTGTCGACCTACAACAGCCACCACACACCACCATGGACAACTATGGACAACTATTAAGAAAGAAACCACTCACCAGGGTCACAAGACGCAGAAATGACCACCACCAAAGGCTATGTATCCACGAAGAAGCTCCAACAAGGTGCGGCGATTAAATGGTGCGGTGGAATAACTGGAACCACGAACGATGGTAGAGGAAAGAAGAACGAATCCGAATTCGTTGCTTGCAGAGGGAAGAAGTTGGTTGGGTTGTAGGCGGAAGAAGAAGAGCGCGAGGAAGAAGAAAATAAGTTTAAAAAAATAAACTTTTATTAATTTTTAAATTGAAGGCTATAAACGGAAATGCACTATTGAAAAATGGTGTATGAGTAATATGAATGGTGTAGAAAGCTGTTCACAACAGTTAAAGAGTGTTTCTTCATTAAACCCAAAAACACGGTTGGAGGGTTTTTCAAAACGATTTTGATATTCTTCCATAGTGCCATATTGGCGGAGCTTGAAAAGCTTAGCCTGGTGATTTTCATAAGAAGAGGGACCAAAACAAATTTCCACCGCAATAAGTAAAAGTGTCCCAATCTGTGAGTTGGTGATTATGATGCATCCACTTGAACCAACTCAGAGCTACTCCTTTCATGTAGAAACCAACCGTGGACAAATGTTGGCCTGGTGGCACTTGGTAAAAAGCAAAAGATTGTTCTGCTTGGAACAACCAATTGAGGGGTTCTTGGCCATCAAAAAGGGGTTAAGTTATAGTTTTGGAAGACAAATTGAAGAGCTAGTAGTGGAACCGGTGGGATCCATCAGGCGGAGGTGGAGGGGAAAATTGGTTGTGGATGTTGGGGCAAAAACCAGGGGTATTATTATGAACGGAATGACCCATGGGTGAAGGGGTGGAAAGTGTCATCAAGAGGCACATGATAAATAGGGATGGGAACCCCATGAGAGCCTGGTGAGTCATTTAGGTTGGGCAGAGGAGCAGAAAAAGGGTGTAAAGATGCCACTTGTCAGCTAAAGAGCTGATAATACTCTACAGTGTGTCACAACGAGCGTCCATGGCAGACTGGAGCTGCTCATAACGTGTGGACTGATGCTCCTGCATGTTATTGAGCCTCTCAGTCAGATTGTGCAGAACCTCCTCAAGGTTTGGTCTGGGAGGCATGAGGAAAATCTGAAAGCGCCAACCATAGATAGTAAATCTATCAGAGAATCGCTACTAAAGTCTACACTAGGTTACTGTTTAGAATGAAATATCCACTGTATTATTCATGAACCTTTCCAACAGTTAAATACACGAAGTCAGGACTAAGGTACACAAGGAAATATTACAGTTGTCTACCACTAACCAACGGTCATAATAGATTACTCTAGAACTACTTCATTATAATCTGAAAATCTTTGAATTTGTCTGGAATCTTCAAGTTACGTTTGGGCCTGCTCTCTGAATTTGGCCTCATTTGCATTGCGGGCTTATCACCTTCCAGCTATAGCATTGTTGCCAAATTAACGTAACAACATCACAAGCTACAAATAAATGATGTAAGACTCACTTTGTTTGTGGCATACAGGGCATAATAAATCATCATTTGCCTCCAAATAAATCTAGTTGCAGATAGTGGCAGTGTGAGATTCGTTTTAATTGAAAGAGCAACAGTTTGAGCTAAATCAAGGCTAGTGCGAGGTTTCAACATATGGTGGAGCAAGGTGGTGGCTTAGAGGGTGTGGTGATGATTCAGTAAGCAACGTGCCTGGAGGCTGCCCTGCAACTGGCAATGGTGGCATCGTGTGAGACTTGAGAGAGGACGGAGGAAAGTGAAGTTATTTTTTATTAAAAATATAAATTAAATTATAATAATATCTTTGGATAAATTAATTAAAACAAAGTAGATTGTGATTTTTTTATCTAACTTTTGGAGTAGCTTGCTAACATACTTTAACCTGAAAAATTATCTTAACAATTCCAATTCCACTGATATAACTCTATAAAGTTAGAACCAACTTAAACCATTAATATATAATGATCTTATGATTTTGATATATATAATAACTTTGACGTATTTTTGTGATAGTTAATTTGTTAATTTTAATTAATCAATCATATCATTTGATTTGATTTAATTGATTGTTTGATTTATTTATTTATTATTATAATCATTTATAAAAAAAATATGAACAAATTAGTTTATTTTTTCAATAAAGTAGTATGTTAATTTAAATAATTAAAAAAATATTTAATTTTAATTTATGCATATGTATAATTAAATTATTAAAAAATATAACATTTTTTAAAAATGAGAACTAATGTATTATAAAACATAATGGACAACATCTGTCCTTACTATCGTGTATTCGTGTTCTAAGAGAATAGAAATTTATCATAAAAATAGAGAATAGAAATTTCAAAATTGAAATGGAACCTCCTCCTCCATCCTAGAAGATTAAAAAATGCTAAGTAATTCTAGGCAAAAACGTAAGAAAGATATTTATAACTAAGATAAAGAAAATATAAAATTCGAAGTAATATATATTGTTTGAATAAAAAAGACATTTAAATAATTAAAGTATTTAAAATTTAATATTATTATTACTATTTATTATGAAAATTATTAAAAAATAATTTATTAGTTATATTTGTAAATAATTAAAGAAAAATTTAAACCAATCAAATAATAAATTAAATGAAACCAAATAATATAATTGATTAATTAAGATAACTAATTGATTGTCACAAAAATTTATTAAAGTTACTATATGTATCGTCCTAAATCTGGAAAATAAATGTGGTTACTTATGTGAAACTCCCTGTGTCAAAACCCTACATGTTAGTCATGTTATAGGAGTACAACGTCCATCCTAAGCAGCCAGGCCTTTTGGCCAACAGGTTATCTTTAACGCTTATTTATTCAAATGTTATTAATAATGTTGCAACCACCTTTTCAAATAATAGGTACCTAATTATTTACAAGCTACATATTATCTACAAGGTACGAATTATTTGTAATCTAATTATCTATAACTTGCAATTATCTATTAGCCTTTATTTACAAGTTAATTATCTACAAGAGCCCAAGGCTCACGCTCACGCTATAAATATAGGTTCCATCTAACATTTCACTCATCCCATTCACACCACAATCACTTGGATACACAACGATTTATATTTCATCTCACTTTTTATGCATCACTTTTCACTAATATAATTGATGTACTTACTTGAACGTCAGAGTTGTTTTGCAGGTCCCCCCTCTTGACAAAGTCGACTCATCATCTGATGTGCAGAGTTTAAAGCCTACCTTGGCCACGTCCACCCTGACGTGATCTACATCAAGATTTTGGTAAGAATATTTGCCGCCCACCGTGGGGACGCGGTAAAACTTACCCTGCGACCTCACATTCTCCATCAATCCACCAATGGTCAGTACGAGCTCTAGCCTTAGGCATCACACTCTTATTGACATTTCCAACCCTCCTCAGACAGTTATGTCCAACATATATAACCTTCAACAACTCCAAACACACATTGCAGAAATGGAACAACGTCACGAAAAGGAACTCCGAAAGCTGAAGGCTAATCACGATTAGTTGGAGGCTCGAGAAACGCCCTCAACATGATGAACATTTGGTCCCTATAGTGAACTTCTGGTGAAGTCCATCAACAGTTTGGCCCCCTATCAAAAAAAAGTCCCATCGTTTGACTTCGGATGCACTAGCCAGTCTGTGACAGGCAGATGATGAGCCTCTTCGGAGATTCATGGATAGGTTTGAATGAATAGCCATCCAGATCTGAAACCTCAATCCTGAAGTGGCATAATAATTTATGTTATTAGCCCTGCGTTCAAGTAAGTTTGCGGATAGCCTATGCAAGAAACCACCTTCAACCATGGATGAGTTACACCAACGAGCCAAGGGCTATATACAAATGGAGGAGATGTCGAAGTTCAGGAATGAGGTCCGACAAGCCAGACAGAACCGAGACAAGCATGAAGGAGCAACCAAGATCGACCCACACAGGTCAAACAAAAAGCACAAGCTGACAAGCGCCAGCCTCTCCTAGAAGGACCTAGCTATGAGTGATACACACCATTAGAAGTCAATCATGCAATCATCATAGAGGAAGCCTTCAAGGGCATCAACCCTATTAACCAAGATGATCCCATGGTGATCTCTATTGTGATCGCTAACTTTATGGTATCAAAAGTTCTCATTGATCAGGGCAGTTATGTGGACATTTTTAAAGTTGAAAACTTTCCAGAAACTCGAAGTTTCACCAAACACAATCCATCCTCACTTTGGATCCCTCCTCGGTTTTGCAGGGAAAGGGTAGAAACCAAAGGCTACATGGACCTCATGACCACTTTTGGTCAATGCCTACTCTCGAGGAGTTTCAACATCAAGTATCTAATCGTCGATACCGACACTTCTTATTTTGCTCTAATTGGCAGGAAAACATTGAACGAGCTCGGAGTTATCGTATCAACACCTCACCTGAAGATGAAGTTCCTTACCTTGACGAGAGAAATAGTTACTATCAAGTGATAATCAATGTCGCATCGCTTCAAAATAATTGAACTACGCTAATTCTATAGCACAAGATTAACCTAGGTCTACTCAGAGACACAATCAATTTGGTTCCAACTTTAATTCACTAATAAACAAAATTGCGAAAACACAAACTACAATTGAAGAAAAATTTAGAAAACTGACAAAATTGATAAGAGGCATTGTAAAAAAGATTAAAGAACATCAATCCAATTTGCCAAACCAAGCAATGCAAATTATCATAGTCCTCAGATGATGATCTTGTTATGAAAGTTCATTCAATTTCATTAGAAGAAGTTCAATCGAATTAACTCCTAAATTAATTGAAACCACAAACCTAATTGAAATATCATCCAAATAATCTGTGATTAAAATTTGAAATTAGAAAATGAATCCATAACCTAATCTATTTTCAATCCTAAACACATTCATAATCATGAAAATTGAATAAAGGATTGAAGAAGAAAGTGAACATTGTAACACCCCAATATTTAATATGGATTGGAAGAAATATTTTTGGATAATTAAAAAAAAAATTAAATTCACTAGTTCTTAAGATTTTTAGGATTTAATGAAAATGTTGAAGTAAAAGTCAATTTAAGTTCTTCTACTTCCTAGAAAATCCTAAGAAAATGATGAGCATAATCTTGGGAATTTTCTTGTTATTATAGGCTAAATAGACTTAGTGATTAAGATAGTTTAGTAATTTTGGGCAAAGTAAAACAACAAGAAAACAAGATTCATGCTATTAAGGAAAATACAATAACTTTGGCTTAAGGAGCAAAGTGTGGCCGTGTGACTTAT
>PYAF01000290.1:109730-121149 GCA_007407185.1 Glycine tomentella
GAGGAAAAATAAAACATTTGTGCATCTTCATGTGCATCTACCCGGTGGGGTAGAATTTGAGACGATGAGATGATCCTCGTAAAGAGGTGTTTGTCAGATAACTAAACTGAGTTCCATACGTGTTTTAACTTGGGGGTAGTTGAGACAGTGGGGAACCACACCACCATGATGATCACATGAATGGAAGTGAGACTCCTACGCGACACTGTGCTACCCTGACGGGATGGATAAGTTCGTTCCACTAAGGTGAGGGTGGGGTTATCTGACTGTGGCCACAATTATTGAGACGTTGCGACGTTGAAAAGCTGAGATCTCAGTCATGCATCATATAATAAGATAAACATGCATTTCATGATGAATTGTGTGTGTGAAAATGACTCATTTATATTCTGTATATTTGTTGATGTATATTTATTACGTGTCTGTTAATATTTAAATTTTGTTTATCAAGACTGACCCTGTGTTGTGCCTGGTGGTTGACACCTGTGATGACCCCAAATTATTTGGGCGAGCAGAAAAGCAGTGATATGGATACGAGAAGAAAGGATGAAGATTGTGTGCTGTTTGTCTGCTTTGATGATCTGTGCGTGCGATGAACTATGGACTGTTTATATATAACTCTGGCTATGTAATAATGAATGGACTGTATGGTATGTGTGAACGTCATGAACTATAAAATAACGTGTAAACTCTTATAATTTCTAAACTCGTTCTTAAATCGACGGAATTTTCATTTGAACCTTTATTTCTAAATTCGTTTTTTTAAAATCAACCAAGATTCGTCGGAACTTTTATCCTTTCTGTTTTTCGAAAAAAAAAATTTAGCAAATAAAAATAAATACTTAATAAAAAGCAAAGTAGAAGCGGTCGTGACAAACATTCACACAAAAATTGAAATACCAAGCTAGAACTCAAATTCTCCTTGCTTGGACTAGATCCTTGGATTGATTGATTGTTTTGCCTTCCATGATCATCATCAGTGGAAGAGCCACGAAATTAGTGCAAGAAAATGGAAGAACAGAAATGAAATGAAAAAGAAAGCTGAAGAAAAATTGAGAGAAAAAGAGAGAAATTCTAATTCTGGAAAATTCTAAAAGAAACTACAAATTCTATTTTTGCTAAAATGGAGTGTAAAAATCTAACTAACTAATTGCACTAAAATATAGTGACTGGGACAGTAGGAAAGGATGGGCCATGATTAGGCTCATCTAATCTAACTAATTACTAATTACACCAATTTGCAGCCCAAAACTTAAGTGCAAAGGTTCAGACTTCGAAGCCTAAAATGACCCTTAGAATGACAAATTGGCCTTAGCTTATCTCTGACAAAATTGTAGATCATTTCCTTATCTTTCCAAGGACTACTCGTATGCATCATATGGAGTTTTGTAGAGCTCTCTAAGTCTTGCACAAGACAAAAACTGAGTTAGAGTAAGAAAATAAAAGTCCAAGAGAAGTCAAATAAGCTAAGAAGAATATAAAAATATTAAAATAATAACACTCAATCAAAATACCCCACACTTAAACTTTTCCACTCCTAGGCAAAACTAAAAGAAAGACTAAGAGAAAAAATTCAAACTAAAGTAAACAACAAACTAAAAGAAAAAATTGAACAAGGCACACACATTTTTCAATAAATCCTAACAATGCACAAAAGTGAGAAAGATGAAAAATAGAAGAATGATTTGAAGGTAACAAACAATCCATGAACACATGATCACAAAGTGCAAAGTGAAGAAGTAGTCAAGTTAAAATTAAGAACGAACCAAGGTGATAGAAATCTCTCAAAGAGCAACACTCGACCTCTTCTAATGTGTATGGGTTTATGTTTACACTCAAACACCATATGTAACTAGCACATCCAAATTTTGACAAGACTCTAATTCATTCAACTTGAAATACACATGCATCAAAAGATTAAAAGGACTTTATTGGCTTGTAATGTATGACTTAGGTAAAGGATGGATAAGAAAATGATATTTAGGCTAAAACTAAGAGAAAAGAGGGGCAATGAGGAGTAAACCAACAAGTAAAAAAGGGGAAGAAACAAAGAAACAAGGTGGAGAACAATGAAATTAAAATAAAAAGAATTTACAAGAATGAAAATGAACCACAACAATTTTTATTACATTTTTTTTCCTTTTCTTGTACCTCTTTTTCTTTGTTTATACAATTTTTTTCTTTGAACTTTTACTTTTTAAACTCTTTCTTTTTTTTTTCTTCCCAAATCCAAACAAAAAAAAATACCCCACACTTGTTTGAAACTCACTCCCAAAACAATTCCAAGACCCCTTTTCTCCCTAAAGCTAGGATAACATGGTTTTCCATTTTTTTAGTTTGTAATGAGCTACACAAGAAAGAAAAGGTTAAAGACTCAAAAAGGGTGACAATGGATATCAATGCAAGGATAGGTTTATTTGGCTAGTGGATAAAAGAAAGAAGGGCTAAATCATCTCAATCAAAGCATGTGCAACAAGGAATGTCAAAAGAGGCAAGGCAAAACATAGAGTAATCTAGCACAAGGGTGAAATCACACATGAAAGAACATGAATGAAATAATGTGATTCATCCACAAAGGCCAAAAAACTCACAAGCCATAATTCTATCACACATGATCCATCTTAGATTCTATTTTTAGGGCTTGTTTATCACTTCAACAATTGCAACAATGATTCACATCAAGCATGAAACATCTTAATCCAACAACAATTTGTACATTTCTCACAATTTATACAAGTTATAAATCCTATGAAAAACATGAAAAAATGCTTAAATTCTATTTTTATTGTCTGAATGTAAAAATAGAAAAACAAACAAAAAACAAAAGAAATACAGCAAAACAATAACAGAAATAACAACAGAAACAAAAACAAACAGAAACAACAAACAGAAAATAGAAAACAGACTCAGACAGAAACAACAAACAAAAAATAGAAACAGAAACATAAAACAAAAAATAGACATAGCAAAAACAACAAATAGAAAATAGAAATAGTTTTTTTAATCCTTCACCCCACACTTGAAATGCACATTATCCTCAATGTAAGCATGCAATGAAATGCAAACAAAGAGACAACAAATAAAAGAAAGGAAAAAGAAACTCCCCAAATGTCATTCAAGGCACATCATCACATAAAATTGGCAAGACCAAAGAGAAGTCTGCCACAAGTTCCTCTTCCACTCGAGGGCTCTCATGAAATAACTTGAGTTGTTGACCATTCACTTTGAAGACCTTGTCAGTAACTTCATTTTTAATCTCAACTGGACCATGGGAAAAACATTAGTAATAATAAAAGGTTCATCCCATCTTGATTGAAGTTTACAGGAAATAAGCTTGAGGTGAGAGTTAATCAAGAACACTTTTTGGCCAATATAGAACTCCTTCCTAAGAATCCTAGAGTCGTGAAATCTCTTCACTTCTTCCTTGTAAATCTTGGAGTTCTCATAGGCTTCTAAGCGGATCTCTTCAAGTTCTTGCAATTGAAGCTTCCTTTCCATACCCGCTTCAACAAATGCAATGTTACAACTCTTCACCGCTCAATAAGCATGATGCTCAATCTCCACTGAAAGGTGGCATGCCTTACCAAAAAGCACCCTATAGGGAGACATCCCCAAATGAGTTCGGTAAGCGGTCCTGTGAGCCTACAAAGCATCTTCAAGTAGCTTGCTCTAATCCTTCATGTTGGATTGCACTACCTTTTGTAACACTTGCTTGATCTCTCTGTTAAAAACCTCTGATTGTCCATTAGTTTGGGGATGTTAAGTTGTAACAACTCTATGCACAACCACATACTTCTGGAGCAAGGATCTCAATAACCTGTTACAGAAATGGCTCCCCTGGTCACTGATAATGGCTCTAGGCACACCAAACCTACAAAAAATGTTGGATCTCACAAAATCCACAACAACTTTAGAATCATTAGTTCTGGTAGCCTTAGCTTCAACCCATCTAGAAATATAATCAACAACAAGTAAAATATATGAAAAAACATGAGAAACAGGAAATGGACTCATAAAATCAATACCCCACACATCAAAAATCTCACAGAAAATAATGGGTTGTTAAGGCATCTTATGCCTATGTGTAATGGTTCCTCCTGCTCTCTAACACTACTCACAAGTGGTGGTAAAGTGATGAGCATCTCTAAACAAGGTGGGCTAATAGAACCCATAGTCCAATACCCTCCTAGCGGTCTGTTGAGGACCAAAATGACCGTCTGAAGAATAGACTAAATCTTATGATCTGGCACACACCTGTGGATCACTTGATCACTACCAAACCTCCATAAATAAGGATCATTCCACACATAATATTTAGCATCACTCTTAAGTTTATCTATTTGAGACCTAGATGCATGAGGTGGGACAATAGATGCAACAATGAAATTCACAATGTTAGCAAACCAAGATGTTACATATGATGAATGCAAGTTCATCAAATGCTCATCAAGGAAATTATCCCTAATAGGAAATGACTAAACAGGTCCCTCAATCCTGCTCAAATGATCAGTAACCAAGTTTTCTGCACCACTCATGTCCTTAATCTCAATGTCAAACTCCTGAAGAAGAAGCATACACCTGATCAATCTAGGTTTAGCATCAGGCTTCTTCAACAGGTACTTCAAAGCTGCATGGTCAGCAAAGATAGTAATATGGGAGCAAAGCAAATAAAATCTGAATTTATCTAAAGCAAAAACAATAGCCCAAAGCTCATTCTCAGTGGTGGTGTAGTTAACTTGGGTTGCATCTAAAGTGTGTGAAGCATAAGCAATGACATGGGATAGTTTATCAACTATCTGTGACAACATAGCCCCAAGTGCATAATTAAAGGCATCACACATGAGCTCGAAGGGAAGCTCCAAATCTGGTGGCTATATGAGGGGAGAGGTAGTCAATTTCTTCCTTAATTCCTCAAATGCCTTTGCAAGGCTGGTCAAACATAAAGTCTATGTCCTTTGGGAGAAGCTTGGACAATGGCAGTGCAATCTTGCTGAAATCTTGGATGAATCTCCTATAAAAGCCTGCGTGTCCAAGAAAAGAACGCACTTCCCGCACAGAAGCAGGGTAAGGTAAAAAAGTAATAACATCAATCTTGGCCTTATCGACCTCAAGAGCTCTACTAGAGACCAAATGCCCTACGACTATACCTTCATGTACCATAAAATGACATTTCTCAAAGTTAAGAACAAGGTTAGTCCCAATACATCAGTCAAGAACTCTATAGAGACTATCCAAACATGCATCAAAAGAGGAACCATAAACAGTGAAATCATCCATAAACACCTCCATGCAACTCTTTAATAAATCAGAAAAAATACTCACTATGCACCTTTGGAATGTGGCAGGTGCGTTGCATAGGCCAAAAGGCATCTTGGTGTAGGCAAATGTGCCAAATGGACAGGTGAATGTGGTCTTGTGTTGGTCCTCCAGTGCAATATGAATATGCATGTAACCTAAAAAACCATCAAGAAAGAAATAATGTGATTTACCTGCCAACATCTCTAGAACCTGATTAATGAAAGGGAGAGGGAAATGGTCCTTGCGAGTTTCTTTGTTAAGTCTCCTGTAGTCAATGCAAACTCGCCAACTGTTGGCTACTCTAGTCGGAATCAACTTATTGTCCTGGTTTTTCACAATAGTGATACTCGACTTCTTAGGGACCACTTGGACAAGTGAAACCCAAGTGCTATCTGAAATGGGATAGATGATCCCTGCAGCTAGTAACTCCATGACTTCCTTCTTCACAATATCAAGAATAGTGGGATTTAGCCTCCTCTGTGGCTGCCTCACCAGCCTAGAATCATCTTCCAAGAGTATCTGATGCATAAAAATGGAAGGATTTATTCCACGAAGCTCATGAAGTGTCCATCCAATAGCCTTCTTGTGGCCTCTCAAAACATGCAACAACTTCTCTTCATGCTCAAGTGACAGGCTGCTAGATATGATGACTGGAAGCTTCTGAGCATCATCTAAATATGCATATTTAAGGTGCTCAGGTAGTGACTTCAACTCCAAGGAAGGTGGCTGAATGGTGGAGAATCAACACCTGTACATGTATCTGTAACACAATTAGAGTGGAGTGCAGAGGAAATCTCCACACAAATACTAACGCAACAACAAAATCATCATAGGTACAATTACAAGAACCAATATCAAAATCAGAAAAATCAGAAATATCTAACATTATCTGAAAACAATAGGAATACCCACAATAACCAAGAGGGGGGTGAATTGGTTTAAACGTCGTCTTTTAAAATTATTAATAAAATCATAGTCAAAGGATCTTAATCACTTTTAAACCAAGAATGTCTTTAATTAATCAAATTACTCAATACAAGAAATCAATAGCTCAAAAAATAGAACTTGTTAAGTAATGATAATAACACCAAGAACAAATGAACAAGATGACTTGTGGAGATAGAGATAAAGAAAATCAACACAAGCAATTTATACTGGTTCACTTCTCAAAAGAAGTTACATCCAGTTTCTTCTAATCAACACTAGATTAGAGTTCCACTATTATAAATTTCAGTTCTTACAAGCCTCACTTATATTTATAACAGCTTTTTGTAACAGATAGTAATCGATTACATGCACCCAATAATCGATTAAAACGACTCATGTAATCGATTAAACTATCACTTAATCGATTAAAGTGTTCAGGGCTGAATTCTGGGTTTCACAACGAACAGAATAATCGATTAAACCAAGCTGTAATCGATTAAAGCAGTGAAGTTTTATATCTAAAGCCTCTTGTGTAATCGATTACAATGTATGGTAATCAATTAAGGCAGTGAAGGTTCTTTAAGAAACAAGCATACGTAATCGATTACAATGTATGGTAATCGATTAAATCAGTGAAACATGATTTTCAAGATAGCTTGTGTAATCGATTACTGTTTTTGGTAATCGATTAAAGCAGCAATACATTACTTTGGTTTTACACTATGTAATCGATTACAAATGTTAGTAATCGATTAAAATGTTCTTCAATGCTTTTCCAGATTTAAAACTTAAGCAAATAATCGATTATACTATTGTGTAATCGATTAAAACAGAAGAATTGCATTTTTCCAAAAATATTTCTAATTTACTTCTTTTTCAAAATAGCTTTGATTCTTTGATGAAAACACTTAAGCATGTAAATGATTATATGCATGTAAATGCAAGGATCAACAGATGTGTTTCTTATACACTTCATTTTGGATTTCAATCTTCAAGGCATGTGAAAAGCTCAAAGCATTCTTCTAAGTCAAAAGCTTCTTTCTTTTTGCTCCCCCTATATCTAACACTATCTACTGCAACACCAATGATATCAACAAGAAAAATAGAATGCTCTTCTACAGGATGTCTCATAGCCTAAAAAATGTTAAACTGGACAATGTCATCACCAAACTCCATGGAAAGAGTACCTGCATGCACATCAATTTTGGTCATGGCTGTCATCAAGAATGGTCTCCCTTGGATCAATGTGGAACCATGGCTGGAAGACTCATTCTCCATATCCAAAATGTAAAAATGTGCAGGAAAAATCAAATCATTGACTCTCACCAGCACATCTTCAATAACTCCAAGTGGAAGCGTAGCACTCCTATTGGCTAAGTGAATGACAACACCAGAGGTTTCAAATCACCAAGATGTAATGATCTGTAAATTGATGTGGGCATAACATTAATTGAGACTCCAAGGTCAAGCATGGCATCCGCAAAAGTACAGTCTCCAATGGTGCAAAGGACAGTGAAAGTGTCAGGATCCTTGCATTTCTATGGCAAGGTGGATGGTGGAATGGTAGCAACAATTTTGCCCTGTATAAGTGCATAAACATTTCTGACCATATTCACTTGCTCATTTATGTTCAGCTTCCTCTTGTGGGTGCACAAATCCTTCAAGAACTTTGCATACTTTGGAATCTATTTGATGGCATCCAAGAGGGGAATGTTGATTTCCACACTCCTGAAAGTCTCAAGAAGATCATAATCAAGCTCCACTTTCTTTGCAGAAATGGATCTAGAAGGAAAAGGTAGAGGAATCTATTTTGGAACAAAATTTTTTTTGGCACCATCATCAATTTTTTTACTAGCATCAATTTTAGCACCAACATTTGTTAAATTTGGAAGCTCCGTGCCACTCCTCAAGGTAATAGCACTCACATTCTTTGGATTAATAATTGATTGTGCTGGAATGTTACAAAAATCTTGTTGATGCATCTGGTTGACAGTTGTAGCTAACTGTCCAATCTGAGTCCGCAGGTCTTGGATGGTGGCGCTGACATTTTGTTGAAACTGAATATTGCTGGTTGTCATTTGCTTCATCAAGTCCTCTAAAGAAGGTTTAGAACTGGTCTGCACAGGTTGTGCAGGTGTAGGTGCAGGCTGTTGAAATTGTGGTTGTTGTTTGAACGTGGGAGCTTGGTATTTGTTGGTGAGGGTTGATATTGCTGCTATTGAGGTCTGAATGGCTGATGTTGTTGTGTCTACTGTTGTTGTTGTGAACCAGGACCATACCTCAAATTCAGATGATTTCTCCAACTAGGATTATAAGTGTTGGAGTAAGGATTATATTGTTGTTGAGGTCTAAATGGTTGTCCAGGTTGTATGGCAGAAACGTCAGCAGCTTGTTCTGTTTCTTGGAGAGTGGGACATGCATCTATTGGATGATCAAGTGCACAACAGATACCACATAGCCTTGGTTGATTGGCTGCCATCAGATTCTACTGTTGACCACTCGCAAGTTGTCTCACAAAGGATGTCAATTTTGTCAGCTTATTCTCCAACCTCTGGTTAGCAGCAACCATAGAAACAGAAACTTCATTTGTAGCAGGATGTTGTAGCGCCTCTAGTACCAAATTATTGATAATTAGCTATCATGTTAGAAATCAACTGTCTTGTAGCAAGAGGAGTCTTGTCCATCAAAGTGCCTTACTGGCTGCATCTATCATACTCCAGTCCATCAACATCAAGCCTTCATAAAAATACTAAATCAATAATTGTTCACTGATTTGATGGTGAGGACAGGTAGCACACAGCTTGTTGAACTCTCCCAGTATTCATACAATGCTCTCCAGGTAGCTGCCTTATACCACAAATTTCTTTCCGGATGGATGTTGTTCTGGATGCAGGGAAGAATTTCTCCAAAAATGTTCTCTTCATATCTGTCCAAGTGTTGATAGGATCTGATTGAAGGTACAACCAATCCTTAGCCACACCAACCAGAGAGAATGAAAATGCCTTCATCTTCACATAGTCCTCACGAATGTCATGTGGTCGCATGGTGGAACACACTACATGAAACTCCTTAAAGATGTTTGTGTGTATCTTCACCTGCAAGACCATGAAACTTTGGAAGCAAATGGATTAGACCAAATTTTAGCTTATAACTAACCTCAGTCTCAAGATATTGAATACACCAAGGTTGATAAACAATATCAGGTGTAGCCAATTCCTTAAGAGTTAGAAGACACTATACTATTATCTATAACTACACTATCAAATTCATCTAGACTACTATTATTTATGCTCAATCTGTGAAATGTCTTATCTATCTCAGGATCATATGAATGCAAATCACTTGGTTTGGACCTAGTCATGCATAGTTCAACTCATAAGGGACTAAAATCATAGAAATCACAAAAATATCATACAGCTAATCTACCAAGACATTATTCACAATATTTGCTGAAATGAAACAGAAAATGGAAAACTGCCCCAAATTTTTTTAGAAAAATTCAAAAACACCACAGTAAATGTCTAAAAATAATGTTTGATTTTTGTAATTTTTTGATGATTTTTAAAAATCATGAAAACACAAAATAAATTCAAAAATGGCCTAGATCATCGAATTTGGCAATTTGGACCCCAGGTGACTGTGTTTGTCCCTCACAAGGTCAAAATGATGTATTGTTTTTCTCCACATTTCTAGTAAATTTTTAGCCCATTCTGAGATAGTTTACTGTGAAATGACCAGAATGCCCATGTGCTAAAACTACTACTTAGAGGTCGAATTTGCCAATTCTGACCCACACCTAACCCCAAATGGTTTTTTTTTCTTAGAATGAGGGAAAAACTTAGGACACCATGTTGCGCAGTCAAACTCCACATGACAGATAACTTCTGGACATCAAGTTGCACAACACACAACACAGCTACACTACACTACTTCTCTCTCTACTACTACTCTATTTTTTTTTTGTTTTCCTCTATTTTTTATGTTTTTGCACCACTACCTCACACACACTTCATAACAACCACCAACAACAATGCAAATATGTAGCAAAGTGCAATTGTGCATTAGAATGTAAATATGCAGTGAATGCAAATATTTTTTTTATCTAATTATGAGTGAATTAAAGTTAGCACACAGTGAACCGTGTCCTCGACAACGACACCAGTTTTGATAACCATGTCGCATCGCTTCAAAACAATTAAACTATGCTAATTTTGTAGCATAGGATTAACCTAGGTCGACTCAGAGATACTATCAATTTGGTTCCAATTTCAATTCACTAATAAACAATAGGGGGTTTTTGTCTAACAGTTTGTAGGCAATGAATAAAAATTGCAAAAACACAAACTACAATTGAAGAAAAATTTAGAAACTGATAGAATTGATAAGAGGTATTGTAAAATAGATTAAAGAACATCAATCCAATTCGCCAAACCAAGCAATGCAAATTATCATAGTCCTCAGATAATGATCTTGTTATGAAAGTTCATTCAATTTCATTAGAAGCAGTTCAATCGAATTACTCCTAAATTAATTGAAACCACAAACCTAATTGAAATATCATCCAAATAATCTATGATTAAAATTTGAAATTAGGAAATGAATCCATAACCATATATGTTTTCAATCCTAAACACATTCATAATCATGAAAATCGAATAGAGGATTGAAGAAGAGAAAGTGAACATTCACACAGAAATTGAAATACCACGCTAGAACTCAAATTCTCCTTGCTTGGACTGGATCCTTGAATTGATTGATTATTTAGCCTTCCATGATCATTATCAGTGGAAGAGCCAGAAAATTAGTGCAAGAAAATGGAAGAACAGAAATGAAATGAAGAAAAAAGCTTAAGAATAACTGAGAGAAAAAGAGAGAAATTTTAATTCTGGAAACTTCAAAAAGAAACTACAAATTCTGTTTTTGCTAAAATGAAGTGTAAAAATCTAACTAATTGCACTAAAATATAGTGACTGAGTCAGTAGGAAAGGATGGGTCGTGTAATATCACTAAATTTAAGTAAGGTATTTTGGGTGATATTTACGTAATTAAACGGATTTACGAAAGGGCAGTTTGGTCATTGCTGGAGGCATGGGTGTAGTTAGTAAGAGCTGGGTGTCGTTAGCAATTACTGTAGCATCACGGACGGGGTTACTGTAGCATCACGGATATGGTTACTGTAGCATCACGGATATGG
>PYAF01000291.1:16424-28159 GCA_007407185.1 Glycine tomentella
AAGTAGGTCTATTCATCCTATAATTAAGAGAAAATTCTATAGATTTTATGTACCATTTTTTCCATATTTTTCTGATGCTTGAGTTTTCTTGAATACAACCTCAAAGTTGTCATCTTCCAAAATTTGTAGAAATTTTATTCTAGAGTTTTGTGTCACAAAATATGTTGATACTTAGTCAGCTAAGTGTATTTTATAATTTTATCAAGTTTCTACAAAATTTCTAAAGTTATTTGAGCATTTTTGGCCTAGGGGCTTTTTGGTAATTATGCCATTTAACCTAGGGGTATTTTGGTTATTTTCAAAAATGTCTAAGGGCATTTTTGAAATTTTCATCTTAAGGGTTTTCTAGTAATTTCTACATTATGGAAAGAGCGATATAGTTATTTTTCTCTAAACATACTTGTATCCAACTATCATCACATTTTTATAATTTTGGGGATGTTACATGGCATGACTGTAATTAAAAATGACAAAAATGAGCTTATCCTAACTCACACTGTTACAGGTTGTAGGATGTGTATTGACTACAGAAAGCTCAACAAAGCCACAAGAAAAGATCATTTTCCACTACCATTCATGGATCAGATGCTAGAGAGACTAGCAGGTCAGCAATGTTACTGTTGTCTTGATGGTTATTCAAGATACAATCAAATCAATGTTGATCCTAAAGACCAAGAGAAAACAGCCTTTACTTGTCCCTTCGGTGTTTTTGCTTATAGAAAAATGTCTTTTTGTCTGTGTAATGCACCTGCTACTTTTCAAAGATGCATGCTTGCTATTCTTTCTGATCTTGTTGAGAAAAGCATTGAAATCTTCATGGATGATTTTTTAGTATTTGGTACTTCTTTTGATTTATGCTTCTCTAATCTTGATGTTGTTTTAAAGCGATGTATTGAGACTAATCTTGTGCTTAACTGGGAGAAGTGTCACTTCATGGTGACTGAAGGTATTGTTTTAGGTCACAAGATTTCTATGCAGGACATTGAAGTGGATAAAGCTAAAGTTGATGTTATTGAGAAACTACCTCCACCAACCAATGTCAAAGAGGCATTAGAAGTTTTCTAGGACATGCAAGGTTCTACAGGCGGTTTATTAAAGACTTTTCAAATATTGCTAAACCACTGAGCAATCTTTTAAATAAAAAAGTTCCCTTTCATTTTGATGATTCATGCTTTAAAGCTTTTGAAACTTTGAAACAAAAATTGGTTTCTGCACCCATAATCACTGTCCCTGATTGGACCCTTGATTTTGAAATTATGTGTGATGCAAGTGATTATGCTATAGGAGCAGTTTTGGGACAAATGAAGAACAAAGTCTTCCATGTCATACATTATGCAAGCAAGGTTTTAAATGAAGCACAAATCAATTATGCAACAACTAAGAAAGAATTTCTTGCCATAGTGTATGCTTTGGAAACATTTAGATCATACTTGATAGTATCCAAAGTGGTGATTTATACTGATCATGCTGCAATAAAATTCTTGTTAGTTAAATTTGACTCTAAGCCTAGACTTATCCGTTGGGTTTTACTTTTATAGGAATTTGATTTAGAAATCAAGGATAAGAAAGGGTGTGAAAATCCTATAGCTGATCATCTGTCTAGACTTACCAGTGAAGAAATAGCCACACAAGATACTGAAATTCAAGAAGAATTCCCTGATGAGAATCTCTTCCACATTTCAGAAAGGCCATGGTTTGTAGAGATGGCTAACTTTAAAGCAGCTGGTGAATTCTTGAAGATTACACTTGGCACCAGAAGAAGAAGTTTCTCAGGGATGCTAGATATCTTGTATGGGATGATCCTTACCTCTTCAAAATTGGAGTAGATAATCTTTTGAGGAGATGTGTAACTCAGGGGGAGGCAAGGAACATCCTATGGCACTGTCACAGTTCACCATATGGAGGCCACTACAATGAAGAGAGGATTGCTGCAAAAGTCCTATAGTCAGGATTTTATTGGCCTACACTATTCAAAGATGCCCATGAATATGTGCAAAGATGTGATAATTGCCAAAGAACAGTTGGAATCTCCATAAGAAATGACATGCCTTTACAAAACATTCTGGAAGTCGAAGCTTTTGATGGTTGGGGGATAGATTTTATCGGTCCATTTCCATCGTCCTATTCAAATGAATACATTTTGTTGGCTATGGATTATGTGACTAAATGGGTAGAAGCAATAACTGCACAAAAAGTTGGTGCAAAGACAATTATTCGCTTCTTAAAGAGGAACATCTTTACAAGATTTGGGACACCACGTGTATTGATCAGTGACAGCGGATCTCACTTTTGCAATGCCCAACTTAAAAAGGTCCACCAATGTAACGCCTCAATTTATTTATCCTATTATTTATTAATTTTTTACAAAAATTCTTTTCTTCTTGCTTAGAATAATCAATACGAAAATTACTAATCATTAATATCATAAAAAGTTCTTCATTACCCATTGGTATTTCTAAGTCTGACATAATATAAAGTTTAATACAGACCAATATCAGTTCTATCACATATTACAAATCACCAAAATGTTTCATTACAACAAATATCTTCAATTAAGCATCTTTAACAGAGTCTTCAGACATCATCTTGCCAATCTTTCTTTTAATGTTCATCTGCTCGCCCAAATAGATTGAGGTCATAGTAGGTGTCAACCACAGACACAAAATACAGGGTAAGTTTATGATAAACATAATTCAAGTAACAAAATATATTAAATATGCAAATTTTCATTAAGATGCATGATTCTTTCTTATCATAATGCATAATTTTCTTTTATCTTTTCTTTTTTGGTACCAATAGTCAAGATAGCCCCATCCCCGTGGCACAAAACCAAAACGATCAGTCAGGGTACCACAGTGGTGCACAGGATTCTTACCCACACTTCATGTGATCATCATGGGTGGCGTGATTTTCCCACTGCCAACAACCCCCCAGCTCAGACTCCTTTATTCTGAACGCTCGAACTCAGTTCCTGTAGCTATCTGACACACCTCCTCTTGAGGCAAATAACGCGGACTAACCCCCGCCGGGCATATGCATATGAGACATATAAGACTGATTCACTTTCATGTATTTCTTTATCATCTTCGTATTTATTTTAAGCATCAGTCTTCATATTCTGTCTCACATACTTTACTTAGAAATTCAACAGAAAGTATAGAACTCAACTTTATATTCATGTACAGAATCTCAGCATATTATTCACGTACAGAGATTTATAGGAATAATCAACAACATATGAACTTCATGGAGATTTTATAGAAACACTCAGCAACACATGGAACTTAGAGAAATTCTTAGAAACTTTTAGCAACATATGAACTTCATGGAAGCATTCAACAGCACATAAACATTCGAACACTTATTCAAACAAAACAACACTTAAACTATCTTTATCATAAAGCTTCCCCATACATACCTTGTTTTTTCCTACCAAGCTTGGCAAATTCTTCCTCCTAGCTAGCTCTTTCTACACGTGATTCTTTCTATGATGGTAGGGTCTTCTCTATTTGATTTAAGCTTTTGAAAATGAAAGGATGAAAGGAATGGGGAGGGTAGTTCACGTGAAGTTTAGTGGGTAGAATGCCTTGAAAGTGATTTCCAAGCAAGGTCCCCACCACCCCTTTATATAGTACTTGGAAAATAATTAATTATTCAAGGACATATTTGCCCTTCCAACTAATTTAGTTTCATTCTAACTAAGTTTCTCCTTGTTTCATTAAATCCTAACTTAGTTTATGCTTATTACTTTAGGTTTTAACTAGATTTCTTATTATTCCTTTACTTTATAGAAAATATCTCATAAGCCATAATGACTTAGCTTTCCACTTGGCTACCACTTTACAAGTGTCCCTACACTTGTCCAAGCACTTGAAGTTTCTCCATTTTTCTTGCACATTCACGTGGATTCTAAAGGATAGGAGAAAATCTTGCTTTATTTCATGGTTTCTTGCATCAAAAAATGATTTTTAGCCTTTCTTCCTTGTATCCTTTTCATGTGAATTTTGTTTGACCAAGGGGAAGATTTTTGTCTTCCTTTTTCTCCTTCTATATTATTTTTCATTCTCTTTTAAAGAAGAGAAAATTATATGGTTTCTTTTAAATACATATGTTACCTTTTAAATGAAGAAGAATATTCTAGTTTATGCTTTTCTTTCTACATGGCATTTCTTTAAAGAAAGTCAAGTTTGATTTGAACTCTTCTACCTAAAGATAATATTGAATAATAGCATTCTAGAGTTTTCCAGATACTGACTTCAATTCTAGTAAAAATTACTTACAAGTAATCTATACAGAATGTTATTCAGATTTTTCTTACAGAACTACCTTTATCTTAATTCTAATTGGTTCACTTTACTTTTGATTATCAAAATTACTAAGCTATTTTATGAAATAAATCTGTCCATTCTATAATTAAGAGAAAATTCCATAGATTTCATCTATCATTTTTCCATATTTTTCTGATACTTGAATTCTTCTGAATAAAGTTCCAAAGTCACTATCTTATAAAATTCATAGAAATTTTATTCTATGATTTTCTGTCACAAAGTATTTTGATAATCTGCTGTCTAAGAGTATTCTGTAATTCCATCAGGTTCTCACAAAATCTCTAAGGATATCTAGTCATTTCTGGCCTGAAGGGTATTATGATAAATTCATCATTCATTCTAGGGGCATTTTGGTCATTTCCCCTCCTAAAGTATCTAGCCAAAATATTTATGGGTATTCTTGTCTTTTCTAAAATATCCAAGGGCTTTTATATAATTTCCATCATAAAATATCTTACTAAAATATCTAGGGGCATTTTTGTAATTTTCAAAAATATCCAGGGGCGTTATCGTCTTTTTTACCTTAAGGACATATCTGTCATTTCTTATTTGAGGGAAGGGTAGTATGGTCATCACCCCTAAACTATTTTTGGAATACCTCTAATTAATATTTCATATAAATAAGATAGATCATTCGAATAAAACATTTACCTAATTTAACATTCACATCAATAATTTCACAAGAATGATTCACAAATATAGTTATTGAAATATTAGGGTGTTACATCCAACATTACAGTGTGAGACATAAGGTGGCTTCACCTTATCAAGAAAATCAAGAAAATATCCAACAGGAGTATCCAACAGATTTGATTACCAATGTTTCTGTCAAGAAAATGGGCAAGCAGAAGTATCCAACAGAGAAATCAAGAAAATCCTAGAAAAGACTGTAACGCCTCAATTTACCATCTTGTTATTATTAATTTTTAATGAAAAATCATTATGCCAATTTGTTAAAAATTATTGAATCATGGTTATTATTGACTAATATTCAAAGGATTTTCTACGTTTGATTCATTTATAACTAAAATATTCGGTAAAATACAATACAAACTGATATAGCATCTATTACATAGTACACATAACTAAAATATTTATTACAACAAAACATCTTCAAGCAAACATCTTCAACAAGGTTCTTCATCAAAAAACAGTTTGCCAATCCTTCTTTACTGTTCATCTGCTCACCTAAATAAAATCGGGTTCATAGCAGGTGTCAACCACAGACACAAAAATATAGGGTAAGTTTATGATAAACATAATTTAAGCAAATAAAATATATTCAATATGCAAATATTCATAACAACATCCTTAAAGATGCATTATTCTTTTAGACTCTTATCATGATGCATGATTCTCTTGAACTCTTATTTATTATTTGGTACCAACTGCCAAGATAGCCCCATCCCTGTGGCACAGAACTTATCCGACCAATCAAGGTCTCCCGGTGTTGCACAGGTTCTCACCCACACTTCATGTGATCATCATGGGTGGTGTGATTCCCCATCACAAGAGTTACCCCCCAGCTCAAACACCTTTTGTCTGAACGCACGGACTCAGTTCCTGCAGCTATCTGACACACCTCCTCTTTGAGGCAACTCTTATATATACCTCCTCTCTGAGGTATCTCTTATATACACCTCCTCTGTGAGGCAACTCTTATGCACATGAGACACATGAAATTGACTCTTTTTCATTTTACCAACTCATATTTATTTCCAACATTAGTTCTTCAATCATTGTCTCATATATATTTTATTCAGAAATTTAACATAAAGTATAGAACTCAACTTTATATTCATGTACAGAATCTCAGCATATCATTCATAGACAGAGATTTATAGAAATACTCAGCAACACATGAACTTCATAGAGATTTATAGAAACACTCAACAACACATGGAATTTAAATTCATAGAAGCACTCAGTCATGTAACTATAACTCAAGACTAATAATTTCTCAAATACATGTCATACTACACAGGATTTCAAGCACTTATTCAAACACAAATAACATTTAAACAACACTTAAATTATCTTTATCATAAAGCTTCCCTATACATACCTTATAATCTCCTTGAAAGCTTGTTTTTCTCTTCCTACTTGGCTATCTCTTCCACATGATTTCTCTAAAAGGTGGGGTCTTTTCTATTTTGTTTTAGACTTTGAAAAAGAGAGGATGAAAGTGAAATGAAAGGGATATGAGGGAGTAAGTTCAAGTGTGGTTCTTGTAGAAGGGTGGCTTAAAAATGACTTTCATTTTGGACCCCCCTTCCTTTATATAGTGGTTGGAAATTGATATAATATTCAAGGACATTTTTACCCTTTCTAACTAATTTCCTTCATTTAGTTCCATCTTAACTTAGTTTCCCTTCATTCCATTAGATTCTAACTAAATTCATCCTTATTCTTTTAGATTCCAACTAAGTTCATTATGACTTTACTTTATAAGAAAAATCTTCTAAGTTCATTATGTTCCTTACAAGTGTCCTACCACTTGTCTTCATTTTAAGGCTTGCCTTTACAAGTTCAGAATCCTCTTCAGAAAAAGAAGTAGAAGCTCATCTATGCCTCACATCTACCATTTGTGAAGAGGAAGAGTCATCAAGTACAAAATCCAAGGTAAACTCTGAATTCAATACAGTAGTTGATGCTTTTCATGAGATGCATGACGAAGCTAAAATATTAGCTATAGCTAACAACAAACTTAAGGGTCACTTAAGATGGCATGTTTCCAAACTTACTGAATTGTAAGAAAAACTTTGTAAATTGAATGAGGATCATGACAAACATCTTTCAAGTTACAAGGAAAATGGATGTACATGCTCCTTAGCCACCACTAAGGTTGATAAATACAATAAACTGCAAAAAGAATTTGATGAGTACAAGATAACCAAAGCTAGAGAAAATATGGGTTTTCAAAGTGAAATTAGTTATTTGGTTGATTTGCTAAAGAAGTATTACAAGGGCAAATGTAACTAAGATGAAATGCTAAGTGTTCAAAAGTATGTTAGTGATACTTATGGATTGGGATACAAACATGGTGCTAGAATTCAAAATAAGCTTGTGTTTGTACCTCCAAAACATAAGTACCATAGACAACATAATCAACCAAATGCTTATCATAGATTTTCTCATGCTAATTCATCAAAATCTCCTACTTGCAATTATTGTATGTTAAAAGGTCATACATCTTATAAGTGCTTTGCTAGAAGATTTTATGTTCCTAATGGTGAATGTATATGGATTGAGAAAAGGAAGAAAGCAACTAACCCTTTTGGACCCAACTCAAATTGGGGACCTTTCTTCTCTACTTAATTTGATTTGTGCAGATGTGTCTTAGAGCAAAATCATCAATATGGTATCTAGATAGTGGATGCTGTAGACACATGACCGGTGACATATCCATGCTCACGGATGTAGTACTTAAAGAAGGAGGATATGTTGCATATGGAAACAACAATAAAGGCAGAATAATAAGGCAAGGCAACATTGGAGACAACTTATCCACCAAAATCAAGGATGTCCTCTATGTTGAAGGGTTAAAGCACAATCTACTAAGCATTAGTCAATTGTGTGACAAGGGTTTCAAAGTCACCTTCAACAATGAGACTTGCTTGATACATGAAGGCATAACTGGAAAAGTTGCACACATTGGCAAAAGGAAGGGCAACATCTATGTTCTATCAATTGACCATGCATTAATACATAAAACTAATTGTTTAATAAGTAAAGCTAATGAGACATGGTTATAGCATAGAAGAACATTACATATTAACATGCATCATCTCAACAAGTTAATAAGAAAAGACTTATTAATTGGTCTACCTAAGCTTAAGTTTGAGAAAGATAAGATTTGTGAAGCATGTTAAAGAGGAAAGCAAACTAAAAACTCTTTTCAAAGTAAGAACATGGTTTCTACTTCTAGACCTCTTGAATTGCTTCACATGGACTTATTTGGTCCCTCAAGAACTATAAGCATAGGAGGAAATTACTATGGCTTTGTCATTGTTGATGACTATTCTAGATACACTTGGACACTGTTCATTAGATCTAAAAGCCAAGCATTCACAGCTTTTAAGAAATTAGCCAAGTTAATTCAAAATGAAAAGGGCTGTAATATTGTTTCAATTAGAAGTCACCATGGTGGTGAATTCCAAAATGAACACTTTGAAAAGTTCTGTGAAGATTTTGGAATCAATCACAATTTTTCAGCTCCAAGAACACCTCAAAAAAATAGTGTTGTGGAGAGGAAAAACAGATCACTTGAAGAAGGTGCAAGAACTCTTCTAAATGAAATAAAATTACCTAAACATTTTTGGGCTGATGCAGTGAGCACTGTTTGCTACACCTTGAATAGAATTCTCATAAGACCTTGTTTGAAGAAAACCCCTTATGAAATCTATAAAGGAAGAAAACCAAACATTTCTCACTTAAGAGTGTTCGACTGTAAATGTTTTTTTTCAAACAATGGAAAAGACAATCTTGGCAAGTTTGATTCAAAAGCTGATGAAGCTATCTTTCTTAGATATTCCTTGCAAAGTAAGGCGTATAATGTCTTTAACAAAAGAACCTTGTGTGTTGAAGAATCTGTACATATTGTATATGATGAATCTAACCCTTCTCTAGAAGAAGTTTTAAGTGACAATGATGCAGAAAATAAAGAAGAAAAATTGCAGCCTATTGAAGAAAGCAAACAAGAAGAAGATGAAGCACAACTAGAATCCAGTCAAGAAGCAACAACACCTAAGCATAAAGATGGGAGAACCACAAGAGATTTATCATTACATAACATAATTGGTGAAGTATCTAAGGGAGTATCTACTAGATCAATGTTTTCTAAAGTTTGCTCTTAAAAGAAGATTTCAAGAAAGTCTAGTTATCATCTTCTACACATAATCTTAGGTTGAATCATTCATTTCATTGTTGTTTCTGAGGATTATAAGGTGATATCTTTCTTGTACCTTAAGCTTGAAGTTCTAGAATATTTCTATTCTGACATTGTTTGATATTTCCATATAACATTTGTAATCTTTAAAGCTTTTCTAGAAAGGGTTTCTAGAGGGAAGAACAGAGAGGGGATCTCTGGTTCTTGGTCTTTTAAAAAGTCTATAGGATATAGATTTTGAATTTTACCTAGGGAGAGTAAGAGAGATCATTTGTAAAGCTTGTAAAGATATTTGTTATAGTGGAACTCTAACCAAGATTTTGGTTGGAAGAAAACTGGATGTAGCCTCCGAGGTTGAGAGGTGAACCAGTATAAACCTTTTGTGCTTTTATATTTCAGTTTGTGTTGCATTTAATTCTTGAAGTATAGAAATTACTTGTCATACAAACTTGGTCATTGCACAGGAGTAAATTGATTGGAGAAGTGAACTATTTTCCTAATTGGTTTTTAGATTGATGCAATCCTTCTAAAAGACTTCCGCTGTTACAATTTTTTTTAAGAATTTTTTAAAAACTCTAAGGTAAAACCAATTCACCCCCCTCTTGGTTATTTGCATAAGTATTCATTAGTTTTTTCAATACTTCCTAGTGACCATAATTCTGATCTTCCCATGCAAAAATGTTAACTAGCTTTCAGTTATATTACTTAGCTTAGCATTGATGTGGCTGAGTTAATTTTCGATGCAATCCATCAATTCGTGATATTAGAGCCACCAAGGCATCCCCTGAACCCTGAAAAGTCCGACAGGGCACTTGGATTTCCCGCTTTAATTACTGGTTTATGTCAACTTTACGGAATCCTAGTGCACCCGTCCAGGACCATCAGACCTCCCATAAACAGAGCCTTTATTGAAAAATATTGTTCGGCTAGATAGGTACAGGAGCAGCAACCACCACAACCAGCATCCATGGAGTCCATCTCCGTTCATCTACAGCGAATGGAACTCTAGATGCACACTTATATGCAGCATGTGGCTGATCAACAGGGTAATGATTCGCCTAGTCGCTACGATATCACTAACTCTTAATCGTGCAAATTTCAATTTTTAATAAAACTTCATTAATTTGATTATGAAAATGATGGTAAATTTCTCCCGATATTACAATTATCATACATATATTATAATTACATATATTAAATCAGTACATGTCATCCACCTGTTAGAACTTCCTTTAGCTTTACATGTATATACACCCGAAATTACATATCAACAAAAGCCAAAGACTAACTAAGAGAGAGTTGATTAACAAAACACAACTCTTTTCTCCAAAAAGAAATCCAACGTCATCACGTCGGCTTGGTGACTCCAACCAAAAAGAAAATCTCCCTCCAAAGTCACCTACTGCTGCTTATGTGGTCCCACGAACAAAAGTTCGTGATCATCACAGGTGCCAACCACATGGTACAACAAATGCAAGGGTGAGTTTATTATATAAAAACCAACAAATATCAGATAGCAACAATTGGGAAGGAAACAACATTACCCACCACAATCATTAACAAAAATCCATGTTTCCAATACACACTCAACAAACCAATCATCCAATGCATTTCACAACTCAAACAATTATGCATAGAATGATGCATGCGCCTGACTCATCTATCAGCATGCAATATGGTACCATCATCGAAAATAGCCTCTCATAGGAAAAATGATTCACTGCCTATCAGGGCCACCCTGTCGTGCACTGACCATTCCCCCACCCGGTGATCAGCTGTAAAATAAGGGAACACTTCACACTTAACCAAGAGGGGGGGTGAATTGGTTAGCCTTGGTAAATTTAAAAATTTCTTTCTTAATCAAAAATCAAAGTAGTCTTGCCCTTTGGATCTTTATCACAAATCAATCAAAAAACTTTATTCAAACTCAATCCAAGACTTGTAATGCCTCAACAAACAAATTAAACTTCAATAATCACAACAAGAATTAACAAATATGCAGTAAATGAGAGAGCACAAGATTTATACTGGTTCACCTCAAACCCTATGAGGCTACATCCAGTTTCTTCTACTCAACACTAGAGTAGAGTTCCACTATATCAAAATATTCTTACAAACAAAAATTACAAGCCTCTCTTTATCAACCCTAGATAAAGTTCAGAAATCTAAAACCTTATTAGACCCTTAGAGACCAAAACCCACACTGAGAACACTACTCAGCTGTCCTTAGAGAAACACTATCTTTACACTTGCAAGAAAAACAAATTACAATGGAACAATTACACAGAAATTCAAACAGAGAATTTACACCATCAAAGAATAAGGAAAGAATTCACCTGATGATCCAAGAATCATATGCAAAGTGAAGAATATACCAGGTTGAATGAATTACAACATGCAGAATCAAATGCCCTTTCCTTAGACTTTGAAAAGATTTATCTTGCTTCACTAAACTTAGTGACCCATAATGGTTTGAATGGAAGCAAGAACCTTAGAACCACAAAGAATGCCTTTATGAC
>PYAF01000291.1:39337-49999 GCA_007407185.1 Glycine tomentella
AAATAAAAGCAAGCCATGGCATATTTCATTTGCATTTAACCCCTCAGAGTGGAGGGAGGTTTCACTAGAGTGGGTGAAACTATGTTGACTATGGTACCCTTTAACCCCTCAGAGTGGAGGGAGGTTTCACTAGAGTGGGTGGAACTATTTTGACTATAACCCCTCAGAGTGGAGGGAGGTTTCACTAGAGTGGGTGAAATTATTTTGACTATGGTACCATGTAAAACCCTCAGAGTGGAGGGATGTTCCACTGAGTGGGTGGACTATCTGAAAGCTGGGATCTCAGTCATGCATCATATAAAGAAGATGAGCATGCATTACTTGATGAGTATGTTGTATATATGTGTGTTGTATGAATGGTATGATTTGAACTATGTGTTGTGTAGATGGTGTAATTTAATCTGTGGGTGAATCATGCGTGCTTATTATTTTATAAATACTATTATAATCATCTATGTATATATTCTTTTATATATACTTCTATTCAAACTATGTTTATCATATACTTATCTTATTTTGTGTCGGTGGTTGACACCTGTGATGACCCCAATTTATTTGGGCGAGCAGAGGAACAGTAAAGGACTAGCAAGCTGTTGAATTTGGTGGAAGATGTTTGGAGATGTTTTGTGGCAGATGTTTTGTAATGTTTATAATATTTTAGTTATTTGTACTATGTACTGGAACTATTGGTCTGTACTAAACTTTATATTATATCAGACTTAGAAATATCAACGAATAATGAAGAACTTTTTATGATACTAATGATTAGTAACTTTCATATTAATTATTCGAAGCAAAAAGAAAAGAATTTTTCATAAAAACAAATAAATAATAGGATAAACAAATTGAGGCGTTACAAGGTCCATGGCAAACTAAAGGTCTATAAGGAGAGCTTGAAGCACTTCCTTTGGTGAGCTTTAAAGGACCAATGGCAAGAGCTATGACTCAAGCACTTCAAGACCACATCCAAGCTAACTTGTATCTCTTGGAAAAGCATGAAGAAGCACACCAACTCAGTGGAAACATAAAAGAAGTGATGTCTGTTTTAATAGATTACTAGATTCCTGTAATAGATTAAAAACATCTTGTAAAATAGTTTCTGATACCTTTAATGGATTACCAGATGCCTGTAATCGATTACATAAGCATCGGGAAATTAAAAAAATAAGACTTGTCTGCTTTAATCGATTATCAGACTATTGTAATCGATTACATAAGCCTGAAAATGGTAAATAACTCTATTTTAATTGATTACAAGTGCAAATTAATTGATTACTTTAGCATAAAAACTGCACTGCACATGTTGGGGCAGCCAAGAGTCACTTTAGGGAAGCTTGCACCCCAAGCTTCATTTGGGCTTCATTTCAATTTGTATTTTTCTTACATTTAGTGATATTTAGCTTGTAATTTCGTGGCCTATATAAGGTGCCAAAACTGAATGTAACTAACTTTGGTTCATTAATACGTGAGAGTTTCTCTCTTGTTCTTGTGTAAGAACTTCTTGAGTCTTATCAATGGCTTCTCAATGCTATTGTGGTGATTCTTCCTAGGCTTATTGGAAAGCTTTTCCATGGTTCCATCCATTTTCATTCTTAATCTCTCTTCCATCTTCCATTGTTGAATTAGAAAGCTTAAAAACAACCCAAATTTTTGGGAAAGTGCAAAATTTAGAGTTCTTGAGGTTTGCTTGAAGATTGGGTTTCATTGCAAGGTAGATTTGGGAAACTTAATGTCTAATGGTTGTAGACATTACATCATGTGGTATCTAGAGCCTAATCCTTGTGGAATTCTTCTTCAAGTTTAGTTTTAAAAGTTCTTCAAAGGTAAAATCTACACCAAATCCAAAAACGAAAATCCATTTTGATTCCTTGTTTTTTGTTGTTTTCTTTTGATTCTTGGTGGTGTGGGCTTGTTTTGTGTTCAGCCACATATACTTGTGTATTCCTTCAAGTTCCATGTGATTTCACGTGTTCGTGTTCTTCATGTGTTCTTGATATTTTTCTAATTTTCTAGTCTTGATTCTTATCAACTTTTGTTTGTAGTGTTTTTTGTGTTGTATGACCACTTGTTTTGATTCTAATATCATGCCTAAACTGAATTGAGTTGGTAGAAACAAATTTTACAATATTCATACATCAAAGTTTTAGTGATTCATCAATTTCTTTAAGAACTTTTGAACTTGTGCAAAAGAAAAACAAAAGCTTAAAAAAATTGTGAAGAAACAATCAAAAGCATAAAAGAAAATACATCAAGTGGTAAAAAGTGAAAGAAAACCAGAGTTTAGAAGCAAATCAAAGTCACACAAGCTACAAGTTCAAATTTCCTTTGAACCACAAAATTACATGAACTTGTATGACATGCAAATTTGATGAAATTTGGCTTCTAGCAATTGAATTTGATTGGCATATCTTCCTTGTGTAGTTTGGTACAACCATAGTATTCCTTGAGTTGTCTCATTAATTTCCAATTTGAGTTGTGCTTTTATAAATTTTTGCTTTGTTGTTTGTCTCTTAAAAATTCAAGGTTTTGTCTTAGAGTTTTCTTGTTCTTTGGACTCTTGAGTCTAGTCTATAATCATTTCCTATTTCACTATAGTAAAGAAGCTTGATTTGATTAGAAGTTTTTGCTTAAGAACTATAGAGAGGAATAAGAGTGGAAAAAGGCAAGAGAGAACATTATCAATGCATGACCCGGCTAGGAACAAATCCTTCCTCGCAAGGTTAACCCGTTATGAACCCCCATGTACATACATAACTCACTAATATGGGTTCACCGATACACTGACCGTGGCTAGGAACAAATCCTTCCTCACAAGGGTAACCAACTGGTTACTACATCCCACGTGGGCATACACATCATACAACCATGGGCCTCATCAATGCATGACCTGGCTAGGAACAAATTCTTCCTCGCAAGGGTAACCAACTGGTCACTACATCCCACATGGGCATACACATCATACAACCATGGGCCTCATCAATGCATGACCTGGCTAGGAACAAATTCTTCCTCGCAAGGGTAACCTATCATGCATCCCCACGGGTATCCTTGTGTATCCACATCACACAATGACATTGTCACATCAACATTATCTCTCATCAATGTCATTATCAACATCAACATCATTTTATCTCAATATCATCAACAACATAAATACCATCTCATTTCAATATCATCATCATAAACATCAATACCATCTCATGTTCTTCATGTGTTCTTGTAATCGATTACATAGTGTTTATTGAAAACCATTTATTGCTGCTTTAATCGATTACCATTTCTTGTAATCGATTACATAGGCTTTTTCTGGAAATCATGTCTTGCTGCTTTAATCGATTACCATGAAACGTAATCGATTACATAAGTCTTTTAAACATTCATATCTTGCTGCTTTAATCGATTACTTGATGATATAATCGATTATTATGTTCATGAAAATTTTCCAGAAAGCTTAAGAATAATTTAATCGATTAAATGGTGTATTAATCGATTATATTTCATAAATTAATCGATTACACTAGCGATTTAATCGATTACAGTCTGTTAAATCTGTTTTTCTATAAATAGCTTGTGAGTCCATTGATTTGTAACACACCAGAAATCATTTCTACGATTTACCCATTACTCACAAAGCCTTAAAAAGTGAAAAAGCATTTCGTTCTTAGTGAAATACATCTTTATCCAAACACAAAAGTCTCTATTGATTGGTGATGAAGATCTAAGCAAGATTTACAAGGAAAGGTTTTCAAGAAAGCATTTTCTACTATCATGCATTCAATCTTTGCATGATTATCTATGATTATCACATACATTAACAAGGATCATGAGGTTATATCTTTCTGAAACCTTAGACTGTGTAGTTTGTTTGTATGTTTGATTTAGTTTTGTATTCATTTCTTGAACATATTAGTTTCTTTAAAGCTATATCTAGAGAAGGATTCTCTAGTGGGTAGGACTGAGTAGTGTTCTCAGTTTCTAGATCTTAAAATCTATAGGGTTTATATTTTACATCTTTGTCTAGGGTTGACAAGGAAGATCTTTTGTAAAAAGCTTGTAAAGAATATTAATTGTTTAGTGGAATCTCTAACCTAGTGTGGGTTGGAAGTAACTAGATGTAGCCTCTAAGGTTGAGAGGTGAACCAATATATTGTGTTCTTTATTCTTAATCTATTCTTTTCTCATTGCTTGCTATTGGGTGATCAAGGAATTATCAACAAGGTTTATTTTCTGGCATTACTTGAATTCCAAGGGTGATTTTGGTTGGAAGAAAGATTTTAAGTAATACGATCTATTTTACATATTCCACAAATTGTTTAGAAATTTTTTTAAAATTCGTGGTTTAAACCAATTCACCCTCCCCCCTCTTGGTTTACTTGATTAGTATTCATTATATTTTCAATTACCACAACAACATCAGTCACAGTTTTATCCATCAATAACAATTTTATCGCATCCCATTAGTTAAAAACACAATTTTTCTTGAAAATTGGCACACAACAGGAACTAACACACATCACTAATAATTATATCGCATCCCATTAGTTGAAAACATAGTTTTTCTTGAAAATCATCACATAATAGGAACATGCATATACCTCCATAATTGGGTTCCCTGACTCCCCAACTATTGTATCAAAAACTGTAAATAAATAATAAACTCCCCTTACCTACTTATATCCCTTTGTTAGCTCCTTGTAACTTCTTTTGATATCTCTCAAGTTCACATGCTAATCTACACGCCATTTAAATTTTCATATTTTAGTATGTTAAACTAGACTTCCTAAGCATTCTAACAAGGTATCACATGCCATATTTGGATTTCTAAAATGCTAGCTATAGCGTTTTTAAAACTAGACTCCAAAGCTGCCAGCGAGCTCAAATTTCTACACTAACATCTCTTAGTGTTCTTGTGACTACAATCAGTACACAATCTATATTTAGCTTAAATTGTTATATCTTATATTTTACATCTAGATCTTTAATTTCATATATCATACACCTAATTTGAGTAATAAATGAGAGAGAAATAAATTTTTAAAAACTGGTTATAGAAGCTGTTTGGGTGAATACAGTTTCGGACAGCTTGGGTTCAAATAATTTCTAAGCATGACTCATTACTCAATTTGGTCCCATATTTTAGGAAACAATATAGGACATCCTAAGCTTTAAAATGAGTGGTCAAACACCTCGTTTGGTTAAGTACAGAGGGAGATATAAAATTCTAAAAACAGTCCAAAATTCACCTCAATATTTGGCTGGAATGATTCAAGAGCTTGAGGAGTAAAGTTGCCATCCTATAATAGAAAATTTTGGATGAAGATATGATAGGTAATTTTGCGAAAGGGTTGTAGTTTGTGTGAGAAGAAGAGAAGAGAAAATGAAAGCCAAGTAAAGAGATAAAAGGAAGTGAATTGGCCGTGAGGTTTAGAAAGAAGCCTTGCTTGTGCAGATTTTTCATCTCAATGGGGGTATTTATAGTAGAAGAATTAGTTAGGATGTAATCTAGTTAGTCCTTGGTTTGGTTCTAATGTAACCAAGTAATCATGACCTAAAGATTTTTTCATCTTCATGCAATTAATGCAAGCTTACCTAGTCATCATGCAAATATTCCCTTCATTATGGCCTAAGGTCCACGTGCAATGCTTCCTTCAAAGACTTATTTTGCTTGTTTCATTCACATATTGGCTTCATGTTTTGTCTTATGAAATCCATGTATACAAATACACACACATATATGTGGCTGCATTTTCACGTGGCTTCCTTATGAATGCTTTTCAATTAATGTGATAGCCACTAATGTGTCATTCATCTAAAGTCTTAAGCCTTTATCCCATATTCCATATGGCTAGATCTCTTTATGTTACTAAAATTTTGTTTCTTATCTTAAGTTAAATAATCATGACTAAATCTATTCTAAACACTTCTAAACTTGCCACTTGGATCCATTTGCTTCTATCTTATCCTTCTTGTACAACCATCACAGGTGCTTTTCATGTGATAATTTTCCTCATCATATCATCACATGGTAGGAAACTATAGCTCATGATAGCTTTAGATATTCATGCGATTTTCCTTCATTTTTAATGTAAAGTTTATTTACTTGCATTTATTATATTGAGTAGTAAAATTTAGAGACTTATCTTCTGGCTCACCTAATCCTAAATTTTCGGCCAGTAAGTACTTCTAGTTTTCTTGTGATGTTTGTCTGTTACTAAGGATAATTTGATAATTTGTCATCCTAGGGGCATTTCTGTAATTTCCTAAAGTTTCCACAAAATATCTAAGGCAAAATATTAAAGGGTATTTTGGTAATTTTAACCTCAAGGTATTATGGTAATTTGTCACTCAGTTCAGGGGTACTATTGTAATTTCCACTTCAAAATATCTAAGGGAATTATTGTTATTTTACTTCAAGGACATTTATGTAATTTCCACTTCAAGGGTATTATGATAATTCTCACATAAAAAAGAGTAATATGATCATTTCCCTTCTACCATTTTTGTAATTTTTTTCTTTTTATCTCTAATTAACATTTCACATAAATAATTCAAACATAGACCAAACAAACTTCACATAACCTAACATTCCACCACTTGAGGGAATAGTTCTTATTTGAGGCAAGTGGGTCTTCAAGAGGAAGACTGATGCTAATGGCAACATCCACACCTATAAAGCTAGGTTGGTGGCGAAGGGTTACCGTTAAAGGAAAGGAATTGACTTTGAGGAAACCTTCTAGCCTGTTGCCATGATTAAACCTATTAGGATCACGCTAGCTATAGTTGCATATCATGATTATCAAGTTTAGCAAATGGATGTCAAAACTGTCTTCTTGAATGGGTTCTTGAAGTAGGAAGTGTATATGACACAACCTAAAGGTTTTGAATCCAAAGGCCAAGAGTGTTAGATACAGGGGGAGCTTGAAGAGGATCAAGATGCTGAGGCTCTTAGTTTTGAATGTTTTAGCTTTTACATGCCATTCAATTGAAAATGCATATGTAATCTTTAGATGTATAAGAGTTTCATCTAATGATCTATCACATTGCATAAACATCATTCGTTTGCTTACATTCATGGTTTTACAAAAGGCATATGTTTTGTGAAAATTATTTTAAAGTATTCATGATTGCATTGAAAAACCAAAGCGTTCAAAGCTTAAGTTTTGGAAAAACATATTTTCTCTGTTTTAATCGATTACCAGGGAATGGTAATCTATTACTTACGGTTTGATGAACACTTTAATCAATTACAACTATATGGTAATCGATTACACTTCACAAAGATACAAAATGTCTTCCTATGATAATTGATTACAGCTATATGGTAATCGATTACTGATAGAGGTCGATGACAAGCTAAAGGTCTAGAAGGAGAACTTGAAGCACTTTCTTTGGTGAGCTTTAAAGGACAAATGACAAGAGCTAGGACTCAAGCACTTCAAGATCACACCCAAGCTAACTTGGACAAGTATGAGAAGCACATCAACTAAAGGATGACAAGGGCTGGATTTTAATGTCTCAAGTCCAATTTAATTTAATAAATTCCAGCACTTATTAGAAGCAATTTAGTTAGTAAAGACACAAAACAATTACTGTCTATTTTAATTGATTACGATGTATATGTAATCGATTACGAGTAGCTCAGTTACACACAGAATCTCATCTTGACTGTTTTAATCGATTAACGATTGTCTGTAATCAATTACGCAACATTTTGAAAAATGAAAACTCTCTATGTTAATTGATTACATAACTAAATAATTGATTCCTTTGTTCATACATCTGTTTCTAGAAGATCAAGAACAAAATAATCGATTACATGAACCATCAATCGATTACATAAGACAAAACAATCGATTACATTCAGTTATTTTCGTTTTTATATAAAGTTGTCAAACTAAATGTAAAAGGATTCAGATTTTTCTGAGATTAATGAAAGCAAAGTTTGTTTGTGAGAGATTTCTCTCTTGTTCTTGTGTAAGAACTTCGTGTTTCTTATCAATAGCTTCAAGCTATTATGGTGATTCTTCCTAAACTTATTGGAAAGTTTTTCCATGGTGCCATCCACCTTCATCCCTTACCTTTATTCCACTTTCCATTGCTAAAATCAAAACTTACAAACAACCATTAGTTTGTGAAATCTGGACAGCTTTGTGTCCTTGAAGAAAGCATGGAAGTTTAAGTTTCAATTCAAGGTAGATTTGAGAAAATTCATGGTTGATGGGTTCAGCCATACATCAAGTGGTATCTAGAGCCTAATCCTTGTGGAATTCTTCTTCAAGTTCAATTTTTATTAGTCCTTCAAAGGTAAAATTCTGAAAATTTTCAAAAATCTGAAGTCCATTCTTTTTCCTTGTGTTCTTGTGTGTTTGTGAAAATATTTGGTGGGTTAGTCTTGTGTAGTGATTTGCCACATAGCCCTTGTGTCTTTCTTCAAGTTCCATGTGATTTCATGTCTTCATGTTCTTCATGAGTTCTTGAAAATTTTCTAATATTGATTCTTGTTAAATTTTGTTTGTAGTGTTTTTGTGTTGTATGACCATTTGTTTTGATTCTACTCTCATGCCTAAACTGAATTGAGTTGTTAGAATCAAATTTTACAATTGTTATACATCATATTTTCGTGATTCATCATTTTCTTTAATGTAACACCCCAAAATTTTGGAATCACAACCAATTACGAGGGTAAAATATTGATCAAAGGCAGTATAAAAAGATTCAAGGGAAATGACGAAAATAACCCTGGACATTTTAGAAATGACTACAATGCCCCTAGATATTTTAGTAAGAAATTTTAATGAGGAAATTTTATAAATACCCTTGGATGCTTGAAAAATGATCAGAATACCCTTAGGGTGATATTTATAGAGATATCCTGAACATTTTTGAAATGACAATTATACCCCTAGAATGAATGGTGAAATTACCAAAATGCCCTTTTAGGTCAAAAATGACAAGATGACTTTAGAAATTTGTGGGAACCTGAGTAATGGATAAAATACTTTTAGACAACAAATTATCAACATGGTTGGTGGAAGAGAACCATAAACTATAATTTCTAGAAATTTTGGTAGATATTTTGAAAAGAGCTTAATATAGATTACCTCAGGTATCAGAAAACCTCAGGAAAGTAATAGATACAATCTATGGAGTTTTCTCTTAATTATGAGAGGGATAGGATTCCTAAATAAGTTAGCTTAGTCATTCTAATAATTCAAGGAAAAATGAACCAATAAGAAATTAGAATTTAGCTATTATAGGTAATAAAGGGAAAATTGGATTGATTTGGATTTTTAAGCTTTGACTGTATGATACCAAGACCAATGAAGAAAAGCTTTAAGAAACTTCAAGAATGGACACATGGATGCTTAAGAAGCTAGGATACACGCCATTGGTCCATTTGTAAAGTAAGGTAATAATGAATTAAGAAGATTTTTTGAAGAAAACTTCCTCTTAAACTCATTTTGGACATGTAGACATTTATAAGCATTATTTCAAAGATCCCAACGGTCAAAAGTTAGATATATGAGATAGGAGTATACCTTTAAAATTTTAAGAAGATCCAACGGTTAACTAATCCAAAATCAATATTTTACTAAAATGGGTTTTTGGGAAAATTCAATAACAAAGAAAAAGAAAATTAGAAAGGATTGCCCTCCAAGCTAAGCTTTGCACGTGTAATCTCAAGAGGAATGGAGAAATTTTGAGAACAATCAAGAAAATGGACACTTGGATGGTTAAAAAGCAAGGAGTCTTGCCATTGGTCCATTTGGAAAGCTAATTAATCATAACTTAGGAGATATTTTGTAATAAAAGCTTTTTAAATCAATTGTTAAAGCCTATATAAAGGGGAGAGAATGAACCAAGAAACAGCAAGTCCTTCTCCAAGAGGAAGTACACGTGAACTCCCTCTTCCATGTCTTTTCCATCTTTTCATTTCAAAGCCTAAATCAAATTAGAAAAGAAACTCCACCATATTGAAGCAACACGAAAGCTAGGAGTCTTTGGAAGGAAATTGTCAAAAAATTCAAGAAGAAAACAAGGTATGGGGAAGTTTATGATGAACTATGTTTGAATATTAAGCTTCTTAGTTGTTTCCATAGAGAATCATGTCTTTTATTCTAGGTGTTTGATGAAATGCCTCAAAGAACTAAGAATTGCTAGATACATGATTACTTGATTAAGTGACTTGGTCTTAGGTTAAAGAATAATTGATGTATAAATAATTAGAGCTTAACTTAATGAAGGAATGAATGGTATTTAGAATTATAGGTATTATGGCTATTTTAGAAGAAAAACAATTGGTTAATGAAATATTTTACTAAAATCAAAGTGTTTTATGTTCTACTAAAGTTTGTAGGTTCTAATTAAAAGTGTTTTGTAAATTCTTGAAACATGTCTATTTTATGCTAGAATTATGTGGATACATGTTTATTTATAGAATTATGTTGAACTTTATAAAGATAAAAGTTTAAGTAGCTTTCTTTAAAGAATTCTATGATTTCAAGCTTGCACACCATGTGTTTGATAGTTTGTCACAATGAATAAAATATGTTTAAGAATGTTTAGCTTGAATCCTTGTTGTTGAATTTGAATTATATTTATATGGTTGGTTGCTTTAACAAAGGTTATGTATTATTTCATGTGTTGCTGAGTGTTTCCTAT
>PYAF01000292.1:6340-24355 GCA_007407185.1 Glycine tomentella
AATAGAATTCGAAAAGAATAGATAGAACAGAAAACGAAAATTGCTTCTAAATATAAAATCTCAACGAAAGTAGAAACAGCAGGAAACGAAAAATTAGAAAAATAAAGAAGAAAGCAGAAAACGAAAATAAACTTAAAACCTAAAACCTAAAAACGAAAATGGTCTGTAGAATGTAGAGTGTGTAGAGTCTCTTGTCTCTCTCTCTTCTGACGGCATAAGCTAAATATATAGAAACTGCCTAACCTAGACGAATGGGCTAACCCTAACAAATTCATCCCAGAAAATTACTAAAATAAATAAAAAATGAAATTAAATAAAAACTGCTGACGTGGCGCACTAATCTTCAGTCCATAAATAAATTCCAAGCCCAATTAATTGTTAAACTGCCCTGAAAATAAAAATTAGAATAATTAAACTTAAAATAATCCAAATTAATTAAAATCTGAATTATTGGTCTAATTAAATCCTAAATGAGAAACAGTGCAAAATATAGATATTTAAACACAACTAGGGATTAAAATGAGTATAGAAAGATGAGTAAATAGTAATAAATAGTGACTCATCATACTGCAAGCACTTGCTCATCAGGGAAAGATTCATTGATTTCTATTTCTGGTCCTTCTTGCAAATCTTTCTCCTGAATCCTAGACAAGTGATCAGCTACCTTGTTTTCTACTCCTGCCTTATCTCTGATTTCCAAATCGAATTCCTGCAACAATAACATCCAACGTAGCAAGCGTGGCTTTGCATCTTGTTTGTTCAGTAAGAATTTAAGAGCTGCATGGTCAGTGTAAACAATAACCTTAGAACCTACTAAATAGGACCTAAATTTGTCTAAAGCATACACTACAGCTAGCATTTCCTTTTCTGTGGTGGCATAGTTAACTTGTTCCTCATTTAGGATTTTGCTAGCATAGTATATAACATGTAAACGCTTTTCCTTTCTTTGCCCTAACACTGCACCAACTGCATAAGCACTGGCATCACACACATAAGTTCAAAAGGCAAACCCCATTCAGGGGCTATCAAAATAGGCGCAAGGTGAGTTTGTGTTTTAGTGTGTTAAATGCTTCAAGACAAGCTTCATTGAAGCAGAATTCAATTTCTTTCTCCAATAATTGGTTGAGTGGCTTTGAGATCTTAGAGAAATCCTTGATAAACCTCCTGTAGAAACCTGCATGTCCTAAAAAGCTACACACACCATTCACATTAATAGGAGGAGGTAATTTTTCAATGAGTAACAACTTAGCTCTATCTACCTCTATTCCCATTTCAGAAATTTTGTGGCCTAAAACAATGCCTTCCCAAACCATGAAGTGACATTTTTCCCAATTCAAGACTAAATTTGTTTCTTGACATCTTTTCAAAACTTTAGCTAGATTAGCCAAACATGAAGTAAAAGAAAAGCCAAAAACAGAAAAGTCATCCATAAATACCTCAAGGCCATTCTCTATCATATCAGAGAAAATGGAAAGCATACACCTTTGGAATGTTGCAAGTGCATTACAAAGCCCAAATGGCATTCTTCAGTATGCAAACACCCCAAATGGACATGTAAATGTTGTCTTCTCTTGCTCCTCTGGTGCTACTGGAATTTGATTGTACCCAGAGTATCCATCTAGGAAGCAGTAGTAGTCATGACCAGCTAACCTTTCAAGCATTTGGTCCATGAAATGGAGTGGAAAATGGTCTTTCCTAGTTGCATCATTAAGCCTCCTGTAGTCTACACACATTCTCCATCCAGTAATGGTTCTTGTGGGGATCAAGTCATTATTGTCATTTTGGATGACTGTCATTCCCCCTTTCTTTGGGACACTTTGCACTGGACTTACCCAGGCTGTGTCTGAAATAGGATAAATCATACCTGCATCCAACAGCTTGACAACTTCTTTCCTTACCACTTCTTTCATTGTAGATTAAGTCACCTTTGTGGTTGTCTTACAGGTTTAACATCACTTTCCATAAGAATTTTATGAGTACAGAAGGAATGATTTATACCTTTCAGATCAGAGATAGACTAGCCAATGGCTGTCTTGTGCTCCTTGAGTACTTTTAGCAGCTTTTCTTCTTCATGCCATTCCAGCCCTATGTTGATGATGACTGGATATGTTTCATTTTCACCTAGAAACACATACTTCAAATGTTCTGGTAATTCCTTCAGCTCAACCTTTGGTGCTCCAACTGGAATGTCATCTTCCTTTTTCTCCAGCACCTCTAGCACAACTTCATTAGTTTCCGGTATGGTTTCTTGGTCTGGAACGTTCAGTTCTGCTGCACTATTTTCTGCTTCTGCTGTTATACCTGCACAAATCACATTATCCAACACATCTAGCCTAAAGCAATCATGTTCATCAGCTGGATGTTTCATAGCATCAAATACATTAAAGGTTATTGACTCATTATCCATCCTAAGTTCTAACTTTCCCTGCTCTACATCAATTAAGGCTCTAGCAGTTGCTAAAAATGATCTACCTAACAGCAGAGGGATTTCACTTTCACCCTCCATGTCCAAGACTATGAAGTCTGCAAGGAAAATAAATTTGTCTACTTTGACTAGAACATCTTCAATTACCCCTGATGGTTTTCTCAGTGAGCGGTCTGCAAGTTGTAAAGAAACTCTAGTGGATTTCAATTCAGAGATACCTAGGGACTTACATACTGACAATGGCATTAGATTTATGCTGGCCCTTAAGTCACATAGTGCCCTGCATTGATATTTCCTATGGCAATAGGGATATTGAAGCTTCCTGGGTCTTTCAATTTTGGTGGAAGCTTTCTCTGAATGATGGCACTACATTCTTCAGTAAGTGCTATGGTCTCACAGTCCTGCAGTTTATGTTTCTTAGACAAAAGTTCTTTCATGAATTTTGCATAGTTCGGCATATTGGCTAATGCCTCAGCAAATGGAATATTAATGTGTAACTTTTTGAACATATCTAAGAACCTGGCAAACTGCTGCTTCTGGATTTGTTGCTTGGACTGCACTGGATATGGGGGTTTCTCAAAGCGAGAGAAATCCCATTGTTTCTTGGGAGGTGCAGGATTTTTCTCTTTGGTGGGTTATGCAACTTCTGGGTCTGTGGTAGCTGCTGTGTTTTCTTTTTCAGCTTCTTTTCTACTCACCTTAGGCTTTTCTTGTGGAGTGATTACCTTCGCACTTCTGGTGGTAATTGCCTTTGCATGTTCCCTTGGGTTTATCACTGTGTCACTGGGGAATTGTCCTTGTGGTCTCTCAGCTAATTGTTTCGCCAGCTGACCAATCTGATTTTCAAGATTTCTGATAGAAGCATCTTGATTGGTTCGGTGAGCTCTGGTTTCATTAATGAAGGCATTGGTAGCTTGGATGTGTTCAGTTGTTGTTTTTGACAGCTGCATCACCACTTTTTCAAGTTCAGAAATGTCTTTGTTTGGAATGAGAGGAGGCTGTAGATAGTTGTTAGATTTATAGTCTAACCCTCCTCCTTGGAATTTTCTCTGATAATTGTTCCCTGTAGCAAAATTCTGGTTTCGCTGATACTGCGGTTGAGGTCTTTGGTCATTCCAAACACCATTTACCTGCACTGGGTCAGCTCCTATAAGAATAGGACATTCATTAGATTCATGCTCACCTTGGCAATACTCACAGCTGACAGGTGGCATTCTGTTGGATGAGACTTGAGCTGCAGAGACTTGAAGTCTGTCTATCCTTTCAGTTAATTTGGCCAACTATTGGGCCAATATTTTCTACTCTGCAAGCATAGCATCATTGCTGGATAATTGGATAGGTTCCCTTTTTGGCTGTATTGTGATGCTTTCATTTTCATTACGGGCCAGAGAGTTAATCAACTCATAGGTCTGAGCTGTTGTTTTTGATCTTATTGTACCCCCTGCTACAACATTAACAATCATGCTACAACATTTACAATTTCTCCAAATTATACATATGGCTTGAATTTGAATGTACCAAGCTTTCATGGTTGTTATTGTTATTTGAAAAAAAGGAAACTTCATGAACACAAAAGTTTTCCATGTAACCAAAACCTGGAGAAATCAATGTCAAGTTGATAGAGTTATGTTATTATTCGACTACTCTGCATCTACATCCCTAAGGCAGGGCAATTTTTGCATTTTGAAAGCTGTGAGGTAATGTGAAACCGAAATGTGAATGCTCCAACCAAACCACACACACAAGCATACACAGTCACACATAATCACACACAATCACAAACATTGGAAACATATGAAGGAACAAAAAGGAAAAAACCAAAATCCAAATTTGCCTTAAAACAAACATGTAACAATCTTTGCTTTGATGATAGAGAAGAAGCAAATGCAGTTTAAAGAGGAATTATACCTTTGGGACAAAAGCTGCGACGAAGCGATAATGAGAAGATGACGATTGACGGCGCCGCGAGAGAAGATGCAAGAGAAGTTACAACTGCGAGAGAAGGGAGAACACGAAGCGGCGAAGACGACGATCGACGACGCTGCTAGAGAAGCCTCAAGAGAAGCGAGAACTGTGAGAGAAGCGAGAACGTGAAGCAACAAAGACGATGGATCAGGATTTCTAAAATCAAAAACATACAATGCAAAACGACGCCATTTCGCAATCCAAAGAGGAAAAAAAAGTAAAATGATCTAGTCTGGGTTGACGGGTCACTGGTTCAACCCCAGACCTGGTCGGGTCGCTCCAGATTGATCCGGGTTAAAAGCATGTATGATCAAGTAATAGTCTCTACCCGGTCTAGTCATCGAGTCACAGTCCAACCAGTTTGACCAGCCGGGTCGGTCCGGGTTTTAAAACACTTTTGACCTTTGTTGTGTTTGTATCTTCATTGAAGAGCACTTGGTATTGCCTTTGTTGTTCATATGCAGCCACACGACTAATGTATGGTTGATTGATGAGTCCACTAGACGTTGTCTTCTATTGTCATCAGAGTTTTAAAACCCGGACCAACTCGACCCGTCAGACAGATCGAACTGCGACCCGTTGGTTGGACCGAGTCGAGTCATAAGTTAGATCGGCTAGTGCTATTGACTCGGACGGGTTTGTGGTCGAACCGCTGACCTGTTGACCCGGACCGAGTCACTTATCTTTTTTATCTTCTTTTAATAGTTTTTTTTCATTTTTTTATTTTAGTTTTTTTTCATTTTTTTATTTTAGTTTTTTGTGATTTTGAGTTAAATTGATATTTTCATTCATTGTTGAATATTTTTATGGCCGTAATTGCATTTTTTGTTGAGTTAAATTGATTTAGAAGTGACCACAATTGTGGTTGAGTTGTAGATGAAATTGTGATCTCGAATCATTTTTTAAAACTGTGGTTTGAAACTTTGGATTGATTTTTTATATTTTATAATCTACATTGATGTGATATGATTATGTTTCATTTTAGTGTGAATATTTGTATATAATGTCATTGATGTCTTTGATGTTAAATGTTAGAGATAATAGTCTTTTTTAACTTGTGTTCTTTATATTTTATGTGTTTTTAAGACTTTTGAATTTCAATGCACCAGAAGAAAGATTTTAAGATAGGTATAAAATTTTAATATTTTTTTATTACAGATCGGGTCATGTGGATCAATTAGTGACCCATTGGTTCGACCACTGATCCAATGATCTAGTACCATAATCGGATCAGTCACCGGATCGATTTTTAAATTGTCATCTTATTTATATTGCTAATTTGCAGATTGGATTAATTTTCCTTTTTTTTTTAATTTCCTAAGTTGCAGATTGGATTTTCTGGATGACATTTAATTATGATGCCATAAGCTTGAAGCATAGGTCCAATATAAACTATAAAGTAGTTCAATCTTTAACCATAAAAAAAAAAAAGCAGAGCTTATTGCATATTGCAATTGAAAAGTTTGTGAATAATCATAAACAATCGCCCTTTCCATATGTAACACCCCTATTTTCTTTAAATAATTATTAGATAAAATTATAAATTTTCTAAAAACAAATAATAATAACAATAATGTTTTTTAGACAATTATAATTAGGAAAGAAATTTATATAGGATAATAACAATAACAATAACAATAACAATAACAACAACAACAATAATAATAATAATAATAATAATAATAATCATCATCATCATCATCATCAATGTAACATAATTAGTATATACATGGAACACAAACTCACGATTATAATTTTTTTTTTGCATAACATGTACATGGCCATCGCCAGCGTCTATGGTACACAACCGAAACGTTTTGCATAACTTACGAAACAAACTTTGGTTGTTGGATCGTTAGATTTTTATTTAATTTTACTTTTTTCTTTTTCTTTTTTGGTGTCATTTCCCGAATTATCCTTTCCTTCACTGCACTGCACCTCCCAACGACATCAACACACCGGCTCCTCCAGTATCATGCATCATGCTCCGGGATTCGCAGTGGCGCAGCCCTCAAGCACCAGTCAAGCCTATCACCCTCAAGCATCATTATTTCCATGTCCTATCTGGATTTTATTTTGCCGCAAAGCATGGTTGTTACAACAATGGAGTTGGAGCACCTAACCGCGACACCGCTCAACTCCGCCATGACCTACGATGAAGTCTCCATGGAGCGCAGAAAGAGCTTCTTGTTAATGCATTTGGTATTTCAATAATGCTTGTGTTTCTATTGCTGCTTCGGATTTCTGACAACATGAGAATAGAGTTGATTATTTGCTCTTTCATCAGTTTCTTGTTAATGCATTTGGTATTTCAATAATGCCAAGACATAATGATTTTCTTGGCTAAATTTTATTTACTAGAGTTCACCTTGTAACAGTGTCTATGGGAATTTGTAGGACTGAATCATCCAACATTTGATTACTTACTTAAAATGATCTAGAAATTGTTTGAAAGCTCGTTCATAAATTATGCATCTGTACAATATGGTTAGATAGTGTTAGTATCATGCTGATCATGAGGAATTGAGGATGTATTTTGTTTGGCAGGAATTTGGAAGACCTTTGTCTTGAAGGAAATCTGGTACCTGAGCTTGCAAACCTTGTTTACATAAAGTCCATGTATGTAATTGCTTGTTACCAATTTGTGTTGTTTATTACAAATTTGAAATAATATCCTGATGAAATTAGATAAGAATGGAAAATTACCAATATTTAATTGCTTGTTACCAATTTGTGCTGTTAAATAATATTTTTATAGTAAATTTTGTATTTTGCCATTACGCTATGATGCTTAGTTCTGGTAGGAATAAAAAGGGCAAGTCTAACTTTATCAAATACATGTGCCCTGCTCAATACATTGTTATGAGTTCTTAGGATGTTTGCATATAATGTTCACAACACTGTTATTGTTGCAAGTTTGTCCTCAGGAATCATTTCTTAATTTATGTCTTGATTTGATATTGTAATAAATTAGAATTATGATCAGATCATAGGTGATGGATGATTTATTATTCTCTAATTTGTCTCCCTAATTGCAGCAGATTTAGTTTCCTTTTTGGGACTAATTCTGTCTATAAACTAGTGGCTGTGTCATTAAAAAAAACTAAGAGAAATTAAATTTTTCCTTTGGTATTCTTAGAGTCATAAATAAGGAAAACAAAGCATAACAAGAGGTAATATAGAAGCTTTGAGTGAGTATCGGAGTTATGGTCGTGTCTTAGGCTGCATTTTAAACTAAAAAGCCCAACAGTAGCCTAGAGTGATGATGTTGCTCGCCTTCTGTACAATTAATGTTGATTTTTTTATTCATCATTATAAATAGAATGATGATGTATGGATGTACTAGAGTGTATTCTCATATTTGTTTTAGAAGATTGATAAAATTTGGAGGGTTAAATGATTGGTCAAATTATTATTTGCATCTTGTTACAAAAGTAACTACATTTTGAACAGGTTCATACCTTTGTACATAAAGCGTTGATTTAAATTTTCTTTACAAAAAAAATTTCGGAGACGTTGCCCCCGAAACCTGCTACTAAGCGTGCGAACATAAATAATTTTTTCTGGATCCGTCACTATATATATATACATATATATATATATATATATATCCTCCTACCAAGCAGTTGTACCTTCCCTTCTACTCTCTCTCAACAATACTCCTTATTTTCTTACCTTTCAGCCACGTACAAAGACCTAGTAGAAAAAATTATTATGAAAATTTGTTAGAACAAGTAAAAGGAGAGCAACGTTGTTGCAACAATGTAGGAGTTGGTTGGACACCTTTTCTCTTCTCATTTTCTCTTTCACAGCTACCAAAGTATGGAGGGGAGAGGGTGGATTTCTACATTATGTTATTATCACAAGGGTAGTTTCTAAGAGATATTCCTCCATCTCTTTTAATATCAATTAAATATTTAAACTACTAATATTATTGTTAGTTTTATCTTGTTATTATCTAAATGGTTAAACTATTGTTATTCTCCGTTTTTTAATATTAGAGCTTGCTATTTTTTTAAAAAAAAATTCACATTGTTTAGTACCTAAGGTTGGTTTAGCACTATGCACTTTTTTTTTACGTTAGCTATTAATAAAGATAGATCTTTATATACAAGGCATTTTTAAATAAATAATACAAATTAATAAAATAATTAGAAAAATGGTGCAGTTTGCAAAATATTTTGAATTTTGGGGTCATGGAACACACCGAATTTAGGCGTGTTTGGGTGCATTGGGTCTACAAAAGGCCAAAAAAATTTACTTTTGACCATTTGTAACTTTTCTTCCTTGGGTAAAAAAGTTTGGCTTGGTTCACTTGGGAGTTTGGGTAGATTTTTCTTGCAACGAAGCTCTGCCAACAAGTAAGTGAATTTTATAATTTAGCATTTTTTTATTTTTGAATTGTTAGCATCGTACATTATATGTTCTTAGAAAATTACTAGGGTGCACATGTTAATGACGTACATGTTAGGTCTGTAGAAAATTGTTAGGTTCGTAGAAAATTTTTTAGGTTATTAAAATGTTAGGTTCGTACATGTTAGTAAGAAAATTATTAGGTTCGTTCATGTTAGTGTTAGCTATGTAGATGGTAGGTTTGTAGATGATGGTTAGGTTTAGGTTTTATGGTGTAGTGTTGATGATTGTTAGGTTTAGGGTTTAGGATTTAGGACTTAGGGTTTATGGGTTAGGGTTTAGGGTTTAGGACTTAGGGTTTATGGTTTAGGGTGTAGTGTTTAGGGTTTAGGGTGTATGGATAATGGTTTATGGGTTATTGTTTAGGGTATAGGGTATATGGTTTAGGATTTAGGGGGTAGTGTTTAGGGTTTAGGGTTTAGGGTGTATGGATAATGGTTTAGGGGTTAGGGTTTAGGGTTTATTGTGTTTGGTTATGGGTTAATGGTTTAGGTTTTATGATTTAGTTTTGATGTTGGTTAGGTTAATGGTTTAGGGTTTAGGGTGTTTGGTTTTAGGGGATTTGGGTTAAGGGTTAACATGTTGGATAATGGTTTAGGGTATATGGGGTTAGGGTGTAGGGTTAATGATTTACTGTTGATGTTTGTTAGGTTAATGGTTTAGGGTTAAGCGTTAGCCCAAGATGGATGTCCTTCTTAAGTATGTGAGTGATGAAAGAAGCATTACCTCCTCTAAGTAGAACTCCATTTGCGTGAAACTCATTCATGAGGTGGATGAAGTCCCCTTTAAGTATCTCCCAAAAATGCTTAATAAACTTTAAGTTAAATCCATTGGCCCATGGGCTCTTGTCTCCATCACAATTCCATATGGCTTTTCTAATTTCATCTTCCTTAAATTTAGTTACCAACAAAGCACTATCTTCCTCACCTAGCTCCTTGAAGGGAATCTCATCTAGTTTTGGTCTCACCCAAGCATCTTCCTTGAATCTTTGCTTAAAAAACAATTTGACTTCTAATTGCATCCCTAGTATGAACTGATTGAACTCCTTCATTTCACCTAAGTATTCTTTAAGCCTTTGTGGGCTCTACCCAAATAGTTTTAGGGTTTATGTTTGAGTGATTATGGTTTAGGATTGATAGTTATGTACATTAGGTTTAATTAATTTGATATGATAATTATTTGTAATGTGTTGTCAACCGACGTAAAATTTTGTTTAAATTTAATTTTCATTTATTTATATTAAGATAGTTGTTAGATGGCTGACTCATCTTCAAGTGATTTTTCGCGCTCTGGATTCGATCATGAGGGTGAGCGCATGGATCCAACGACACATGTCATCCTTACCCCGTATAAGTAGGGTGTTATGTGTAGGTGGACTCAGCGGACCCACGTTTCACAAGCTGTGCGGAACAAGGACTCAGCTCGGTTGTTGAAGACGCGACGCGGTAAAGCGACGGGGGTCCATAACACGACGATATACCTGACATCGTCGGTGATATGTTAGGATGTGCCGACTTTATACATGTTGCACGCATGCAACATATTCAGGTATGCAAGCTGGAAATTAGTTGAGTAAACCATTTTTTTTAAGATTAATGCATATAAATTGATTTGTTATTTTTTTTTAAGATCAATGTTGCGCTGCTTAGTGCTTTGGTTGAGCGGTGGAGACCAAAGACCCATATCTTCCACATGACGCAAGGAGAAATGACACAGGCGTGGGTGTGGCTCAAGTTACCCCCCATTGCTCCAGCCATTCCGCTTCCTGCTCACCTGGAGTAGCATTTCGGACACTGCTATGTTTTAGTATATTTGGTTTTTTTAAACAATTTGTTTAATGCAGTCTTATAGTATTCTAAAGGCAGTTATTTTGAATTAAGGTTTAATGCTTTAGGTCGGTTTCGAGCACACGAGCTGCTCTGGTATAGGATGAGATTGGAATCTCTCAGCCAGGATGAGGTACATTTAGTTATTTGTAAGTGTTCATTACTGTGCTTTCATGGTCCATGTCTTTACTTAATTGTGTGGTTATTGTGTCTGTGCAGGTGGTTTGGCAACCATATCTACATTACCACTTTCTTGGTGCTTCTGAGCAGCAGCGACTGTTGTGGATGACAACTACTCCTGTTATATGCTTCCACATCGTGGAGTATTCGCAGCCGGACAGATGCATGCGCCAATTTGGGAGAGATCAGCCAATCCCACGTAGGCCCAAGAAGCTGAGGGTTGTGCATGACCTTTCTTTGCGTGGTAAACGCAAAGACAATTGGGTCCGTAAGCTGAGACCGTTTATTAGACGGTAGGAGGTTCGGGACCAGCACATCCACCTTCCCCCTCTGGTTCAGGGCTTGATGTCACCAAACCATGAGTACATGGTTTGGTATAGGGAAAATGGGAAGCGGCACATATCGAAGGTGGCTGCCAAGACTGGACGTGGTATAAGTTTTGCTGAAATGATAATTTGTCGATTTATGTTTATTATGATAGAACACATGATTGACACTAATGTTTATATATCTTAATTTATAGATTGATGGGCTGGAGATGTTGTGCTTCGCCCTTAGTCATGATCAGTGGCCGGGTTACAATTGCGAGTGGGCGCAGTAGGAAGTTGGACACATAATCTCTATATTCAGAGAGAGTTGTCGCCTGGAGGAGGCAAGGCCACATGCACCAGACACCCAGCTTCAGGAGGAGCCACAAGTGGCTGTTGCCGTTGGCCATCGAAAACGGGAGGGGCATGGGCTAGAGTGTAGATGACAACCGATGCATCCTGTTTCTGAGCCCATTGTAGCTGTCAAGCCTCATACTTCTGGTTATTTTAGGCCTCCATATGTAGCATCGACATACGGCAGCAGCCCATATATTACGAGTCTCATTAGCAGGGTGACATGGGGTACGGGGTAACCAGTTCACAGAGCATATGCCTCCACCCCCCCGACTCCCAGCCTGTATATGTGGCTACAGCAATGGCGATGGCATCAGCGGATGTTGGGGCAAGTAGTGACGTATGTCATAATGACTGGTCTACTACCGACATTGACGATATGCTCTCCCAAATTGATTATTCTGCTGAAGGTTGTGGTGGTTGGCCATCAGATGTACCGTATCCACCCTAGCTGATGAGCATCCGCAACCCTCATATTCATAGCAGGGCACTCCATGTCCACCTCCATACATAGACCCGTATGTGGAAGGCCCTTCCCAGGTAGACCCGCCTCAGCCAGAGCCTGCTCAGCCTGAACCGCCTCAACCAGACCCTACTCAGCCAGACCCTTCCCCGCTACCTCATAGATGGAGGCTACCTGATCGTTAGGCGCATCATTATCAGTGGCCACCGCCATCTTAGTTTTTTCGCCATTTGTAGTTTTTTTTATTTCAGTTTGTAATACATTTAATTTTTTAATTTACATTGTTTCGAAATTTGTTTAATCAATAACATCGTGAAAAACGCTAATTGATAGCATAAGCAACAATCCAAACGATGAATAACATTACTTCATAACAGAAAATAACGTAACCTGATAAACACTACTTAACACATTGAATCATTCTAGTCAATATTATGACCATGTCTCATTGCATTTAGGTAACTGGTTTGCTAAAAATAGCTAAAATCTCTACTGGACCATAATGTTCCCAATAGTTGGATTCTGCTAACAACTTAAACACGTCTTCATCGCTTGTCAACTCTATTATGTGATATTCGATTGTGTTGTTTGAATATTTTGCATGGCCAGGCTGTCGAAAAAACAATTTACTGACCAGCTATGAGTTGTGAATGCCATAAGGGGGAACCCCAATAGGCGCAACTTGCTTTATGACATCCTTTAGTGTTTCAATGTTGCATCCTGAAGGAATTTCAAACCTTATTGGGTTTGTTCCAGTGAAGGAATAACCCAAAAAAATACCTTGTCGTGGTATGTTCCACTTGTTGTTGAAATATAGTATTGCATCATTTGTTTGAATATCATAAAAAGAACCTGGTGAAAAACGAAACATGTATTTGCACCACCTCGACAAAAATGCATAAGACTCTTCCCAATCCCCATAAATCATTGCCATTGTTTTCTGTTTCACATACCAGGTCTTTCCATATGAAACTTTAAATCCATACGTATTGGTGATCCTCTCCTGAACCAATGCAATTGACACAGACGGTTCCTGCCTAACCATTCCTAATAATCAAATGGTAACATTGACATTAACAACATACCTCTAAAAACAATATTCTTCATATTAAACAAATTTAATAGAAACATAACTACTACAAGTGAAGCAATAACATCAACGTCAAGCTATTTGAGACCCTATGAAATATGATGATTTAGGCAATTGTGTTTCCTACCCCATCTTGAAACAACCCACTTCTCACCGTACGTTGGTTTGATTACACTAACCCTCCAAGGACAATCATCGGTGTGTCGAATACACTTCATGCTAAACTTGGTAGGCTTGCTCTCAACCACAATTGCTTCTTGGTGCTCCTTCATGAGGTTCCGTTTAATTGCAATTTGTGCCTCCATTTTGGATGCAAATTCCTGTTTAACAAACAAGTCATCCCCTAATTGCCATAGACCTTGCACTGAACTTGAACCCGAACTCGAAGCAAAACCAGTAAATGATTCTTCTTCGTCACATGGATGACTCCAATCAATATATGTGTAATGTGGAATTTCATCCCAAAAAGGAATGACCTCAGCACCTAAGCATATAAGCCAAATAAAATACTATAATATGACGAAGGAAAGCATAAAACCCCGATGAAAGAAATCTGGAATTATCTATCCCAAACAATTAAAAAGATATTGAAAATGATTATGTACGATCAGACAGTCAAAAGAATAGTAGGCAACACTAACCTAAACCCTAAACCCCTAACCCCTAAATCGAAAACCCTAAATACTAAATAATAAACCTAACCAACATCAACACTAAAACATAAAACATTGTTGAATGCCACCATAAAGCAAACACTCTAAACCCTAAACCATAAACCCTAAAACATTATCCAAACACACTAACCCTTAACCCTAAACCCCTAAACCGAACACCCTAAGCCCTAAACCATTAACCTAACCAACCTTAACACTAAATCATAAAACCTAAACCATACATCATACTCCCTAACCCCTAAATCAAACACAATCAACCCTAAACCCTAAACTCTAAACCCTAAATCCTACACCCTCAACCATTTTCCTTACACCATAACCCCTAAACCATAAACCCTCAACCATTATCCTTACACCCTAAACCCTAAAATCCTAATCCCCACACCATAAACCCTAAACCTAACCATCATAAACACTGCACCATAAAACTTAAACCCTAAACCATCAACCATACACCCTAACCCCTAAACCAAAAACCCAAACCCTTAACCCTAAATAATTATCATAAACAACATCAACCCTAAACCATAAAACCTAAACCCTAAACAACATCTACATATTATGATCATTCAAAATCAGAAGAATTTAATTCTATGTGCAATCTAACATGTCACCTAACAAGTAAACATATATCACTACAGTTTCACTGATTAAAGCAATCTAACATACCTTCAACAGGTTCTTCTACTTGAGTAGATTGAACGTTCGCATGATGACACATTTGAGACGACCCCACACCAGTATCTTCTTGGAATTCAGTCGCATGCACACTAGCATCCTCATCATTATCCGACGCACTAGCATCTTCCTCAAAAAGACGATCTTCCATCACGATATTTTCACCATCGTCATCCATAACCCAAGTTGGATCATGTTTAGCTTCCTCAGACACGTTTACACCTGAAGCAGCATATGATGCTTCATTATTTGCATAATTAAAAGTGACTAACCTCATGGGTAAGGGTAAAACAACATCCTCCACTGCGGCATAATCCACGTACAATTCTAACAATTCATTCGTTGACTGCTTCAAAAATTGGTCCATTACAATTTCTATGTCTTCATCATCTAGGAGTAGACTCCCCATGTAATGATCGTGTTGCCATAATCTTGCCGCCACCAAACTGATACGTTGGTTGTCTTTTAGACCTAATTTTTTGCGTATCTTCTCACGTAATTCACTAACTGTTGATATTCGATTGATACGTGTCGTCCTGTTGTCCCCTTCAAAAACAACACCCCGTCGTCCTCTAACTTTTCTTCCATTAAAAAATAACATAACATCAACGCTCTAACTACCTGAACTCATATCTTGCCGCCAACAAAAACAAAAATTTTAAAGGACGTAATGGTCAAATACAGACACTTAAAGGACGCTTAAACTAGAACCAAACCACAACCAATGGACCCAAACAACAACACATTGAACCAAAGCATCTAGAGGCATCTTATCCAGGGCCACCTTAAATAGAACAAAAGTACCCAAACACGCTAAATTAAGCGTGTTTAAACACGCCTATTTTGGGCGTGTTCAATGACCCCATATTTGAATTATTTTCCAAAGTGCACCATTTTTCAAATTATTTTTTTAATTTGTATTATTTATTTAAATTTGTCTATATACACTAATAATAATGTTGCTAGATAATACTAGTAAATTCTTTAAATTTCACATAATAAAATTATAAAAAATTGTGAATTTAAGTATATTAATGGGTTAGCTATTAGTAAATGATTTCACATGAATTATAAATTCCTCACGTTAGCTATTAATATGTTTCTTTAACTATATTAAACTAAAAAAATATTATTATTATATGGAAAAAAATTGTTTAAATGAATAAAAGTTTTTTTTTAATTAATATATGAAGTATGCTATGTGGTTGCGAGTATGTATGATCTTCCACATTAAAATACGGATTTTCTCACCACTAGTAGTAGTGAAACTTAACTATGAAAATAATCTGAGTATGGTTGTGGGTTAATCCCATCTTCCACACCAGAAAGGATATTTTCCAATATCATTAATCAATTAGTTTTATAAATATTTTATAACAAGATGCAAAGTTTTTTTTACATTTAATAAACATGATAAAACAAATAATTTTCTTTGACATTATATATATATATATATAAGTTTCAACAGCAGAAAATTAGAAAATGAGCGACATTGAAGATTAAATTATTTGTAAAATGATATGTTACGGATATATATTTTATCAAAGATTAAGGTATATTTTCAATTTAAAACTGGGAGCTGAAAGATGGCTTGATATTCGAGATTAAGAGCTACTAACCCAAAGTTGAAAGATGACTTGTTATTGAAACTTATTAGAGTTGTGATAGCTCAGGGCTGAAAGATGGCTCGATTGTTGATATTTACATTGAGTTTTAATAGCCAGAGCTGAAAGATGGCTCAACTGCTGAGATTTATATACAGTTTTAATAGTTGTGAGCTGAAAGATGGCTCGATCATCGCAATAGACAGTAAGAATTAATTATATTGAAAGTAAAGAGATATGTAAATTGACTATCTTTCCCAGATTTGTGAAAGATGACAAAGTATGAATTCATACGAATTGCATTTAAATTTATAAGCTCGTCACAAATTATAAATTTGTGTGTAGGATGACGCAGGTAAACCTACAAATATCCTTGTGAAAATAATTTAGAAATCATAAACACCTCACTCCTTCGATGTTCTTCCGGTGGTATGTTTTACCTGTTGACATATGAAGATGGACTAGCTTCCGGCAACGATAAACCTGTACTTTCAGACGGGTCTAGATATCTAATGATGTAGTTGAATTGATCACTTATTGTGGCTACATCATTATGGACTTTCTTTCTCCTTTCCCTGGTTATTTCTTTCTGCCTACTATGCTTACAGCACCCGTCGTGTGTACTCATGCTATTCCGTCCGATTATGTCTGATTGAGCATTTTTAATTTAGTATTTTTATATTCTTCTTAGCTTATTTGACTTCTCTTAGATTCTTATTTTTTCACTTTAACTCAGTTTTGGTCTTAAACAAATAATTGGGCTTAATTGATAATTATTGTTTATTTTCAGATTTTGTGCTTATTTGACCTATCTTTCTTGTGCAGGACCTAGAGGATTATACAGAACTCCAAATGGAGCATATGAGTAGTCCCTGATAACTAAGTAAAAGAGCTACAATTTTGTCAAAAATAAGCTTGGGCTAATTCTGCCATTTTGATGGTCAAATTAGGCTTGGAAGTCAAAACCTCTGCACTTGTGTTTTGGGCTACGAGTTTGGATTTTGATTTGTGTAATTAGCATAATTAGATAGTTTAGATGGACCTAATCAAAGCACATCCCTTCATTCTATTCAATCACTATATATTAGTGTAGCTAGACAAGACAAAAACAAAATTTCTAGTTTCTTGTACAAGTTTTCATAATTGAAATATTTTCTCTAAACTGTTCTTCATTGTTCTTTATTTTTCTTTTTCCTTTCATCTCTGTTCTTCTATTTTCTTACACATATTTTGTGGCTCTTCCACTGATGATGATCATGAAAGGCTAAACAATCAATCAATCCAAAGATCCAGTCCAAGCAAGGAGAATTTGAGTTCTGGTTTGATATTCTAATTTATGTGTGAATGTTTATCTTCTTCTTCAATCCTCTTTTTGATTTTCATGATTATGAATATGTTTAGGATTTAATTCAATTGAATTGCTTCTAATGATATTGAATGAACCTTCATAATATGATCATTATCTGAGAACTATGATAATTTTCATTGCTTGGTTTGATGAATTGGATTGATATTCTTGAATCTGTTTTACAACATCTTTTATCGATTTTGTGAGTTTCTGCATTTTTCTTCAATTCTTGTTTGTGTTTCTGCAGTTTTTATTCACTGTCAGCATACTGTTTGATAAACTCACTTACTGTTTATAAGTGGAGTAAGTCATGAGCCAAACTGGATTGCATCTCTGAGTTGACCTAGGTTAATTATATACTACAAAATTATCTTAGTTTTATTTGTTTTGTAGCGATTTGACAATCGTTATCAAAACCGGTGTCGTTGCCGAGATATGGTTCATTGTGTGCCAACTTTAATCCATTCATAATTAGATAATAGTATAGGTACTGTAACCACCGCTTCTACTTTGCTTTTATTTATTTTAATTGCTAAACTTTTTTTTTTCCAAAAACCGTAAGAATGCAATTGCCACAAATCTTGGTTGATTTCAAAACTAAATGTAGAAATGGAGGTTCAAATGAAAATTCTGTTGTTTTAAGAAATTTGAATGTAGAAATTATAAAAGCTTATACGTTATTAAATC
>PYAF01000293.1:15879-26055 GCA_007407185.1 Glycine tomentella
AGATTTAGTGTGGAGACTCTGCCGGAAAGAAGCGGTGATGGGGCCCTTCATCAATTCTTCTCTTAAGGAGGTTTTCTCCATGCTTGGTTAGTTTCTCTTATGGATTGGATGTAATCTTCTACTTTTAAGTATCTCTTTTAATATTTATTTATGCATAAGTCTTTTCTATTTATTATTGGTAATTTTATTCCGTTCTTAACGCTTGATTCTACTTGATCACTAGTTTCATGAAATTGGATTCTAAGTTTAACTGGAAAGTACTCTTAGGATTTGAACTGAATAATTTTACTCTTTACGTTACGTTGCTAGGAATAGAGCATAATGTTTAGATTGGAAATAGCACGCGATTATGATTGTAATGCTGGGTTATTTACTTCGTATGCGAGGAATCGATATTTGGTAAATATCCTTAAAACTCGATTGCGAGGGATCGATTCGAGGTTAATTAATGTGTGCATCAGTAATAATAGAAAATGATTTATACATGGTAATATTAATTGGATATCGAGGTATAAATGATGAAATCCAATCCTACGCTTTTCTTGAAATAATAAAAAATCATTTTATTAGTTTCCGTACTTTTTTGTTATCTTTCGTTATTTCCGTAAAACCATCAAAACTTCAACCATACTCGTTATACATAACTATTAAACTGTTAAGTTTTATTTGGATTAATTGAGTAGCACAAGTCCCTGTGGAGACGAACTTTTATAAATTTTGTAACTTACAACGACAAATTGGTACGCTTGCCAAAAGTCTAACAAACACCTAGGTCCATTTGTTAAAATCCTTTCGAAATGTGGTATTTGTGCACAATACACAATGTCAACTACAACACAACAAAATGGTGTATTAGAAAGGCATAACAGAACATTAGTTAGAAGCATGTTAAGTAACTATAATTTACCCATATCTTTGTGGATGTATGCATTGAAAACTACCATGTATTTGTTGAATAGGGTTCCTAGTAAGGTAGTTCTGAAGACATCTTTTGTACTATGGACTAATAGAACACCTAGTATAAGAAACTTGCATGTTTGGAGTTGTCAGGCAAAAATAAGGATTTATTATCTCCAAAAAAAGAAAAGGGATGCAAGAACAATTAGTGGATATTTCATTGGTTATCCAGAAAAATCAATGGGTATAGGTTTTACTATCCTAATCATATTATGACAATTGTTGAAACTAGAAATGCAAGGTTAATTGAAAATGGTGAAATTAGTGGGCGTACAATTCCATGGAATGTGAAAATTAAAGAAATTAGATTGCAATTCCTTTGACTTGTGCCTTTAGTAGTAAAGTGAATATCCCTCTAGATAACAATGAAGAAGAGCAACACAATAATGAACTCATGATTAAGAATGAACATAATGGAGAAGAACCACAAGTAGTAACATTAAGGAGGTCTCAAAGGGAAATAAGGCCAACTAATTCGAATGACTATGTAGTATATCTACATGAATTAGAAACTGAATTAAGCATTATTGGTGATGACCTAGTTTCATTTTCACAAGCTATAAGTTGTGATAATTCTATTGAGTGGTTGGAAGCCATGAAAGAAGAGTTAAAATCCATGGAACAAAAGGGCATTTGGGACCTTGTAAAATTGCCAAAAGGTTCCAAGAAAGTTGGTTGTAAGTGGGTCTTTAAGCCTAAATGTGACTCTCATGGCAACTTTAAACATTACAAGACCAGACTTGTTGCTATGGATTTTACTCAAAGGTATGGTGTTAATTATAAATAGACATTTTCACCAGTCTCATGAAAGGATTCCTTCAGGATTATCATGACACCGGTAGCTCATTATGACTTGGAGCTACATCAAATAGATGTGAAAATTATCTTTCTTAATGGAGATTTAAAGGAGAATGTTTACATGGACCAATCAATGTGGTTCTTAGTTGAAGTAAAGAAACACATGGTGTGCAAATTAAAGAAATAAGTATACAGACTTAAGCAAGCTTCCTGCCAATGGTATTTGGAGTTTAATGATACCATTGATTCCTTTGGATTTAACAAAAACATTGTTGATCGATGTATATAATTGAAGGTCAGTAGGAATAAGGTTATATTTTTTTATTTTGTATGTTGATGATATCTTACTTGCAACTAATGATCTTGGTCTTCTTCACGAGACTAAGAAGTTTCTTTTTAGTAATTTTGAAATGAAGGATATGGGTGAGGCAAGCTATGTGATAGGAATAGAAATATTTTGAAACAAATCACAAGGACTATTAAGCTTGTCCCAGAAATCATATATCAATAAAATACTAGAGAGGTTCAGGATGGAAAATTGCTCAGCATCACCTATTTCAATTCAGAAAGGAGACAAGTTTAGTCTCACACAATATCCTAAGAATGGTTGGAATGGAAACAAATGGAAGCAATTCCATACGCATCTGTTGTCGGGAGTATTATGTATGCTTAGATCTATACTCGACAAGACATAAGCTTTGCAGCTGGAATGTTAGGAAGATATCAAAGTAATCTGGGAATGGAACATTGAAAACTGCAAAGAAGGTTCTAAGACACTTACAAGGAACAAACGATCACATGCTCACATATAGGAGGTCTGATCACCTTGAGGTGATTGGAAATTTAGACTCAAACTTTGCTAGATGCGTGGATACAAGGAAATCCATTATTGGCTCTGTATTTCTTTTAGCCGAAGGAGCAATGCCATGGAAGAGTGCAAAACAATTCGTTGTTACTTCATCCATTATAGAAGCTAAATTTGTAGCATGTTTTGATGCTACAATTCAAACTAATTGGTTGCGAAACTTTATTTCAAGGATTGGAGTTGTCAACAATGTTGTCAAGCAATTGAAAATGTATTGTGATAACTCTACAATAGTGTTTTTCTCTAAGAACGACAAGTACTCTAATGGTGCTAATTATATGGAATTAAAGTACTTCATTGTGAAAGAAGAAGTTCAAAAACAAAGTGTCAATAAAATATATTAGCATAAATCTCATGATAGTTGACCATTTCACAAAGGGATTACCGCCTAAGACATTTATTGAGCATGTGGAATATATGGGCATTATTGTTATTAAGGATTGTTGAGTATAATGTTTACTTTTGCTCTGGATTGTTGACACTTTGAGCTCATTTATAATATGTTTCTGATTACTTGTTCTCTACGTTTGCATGCATGTTTGTATTACAGTAATGTAAATAGGTATCATCTTAAATAAAGACATTAAGTTCTAATTATGTTCATATTAAGGAGAAGTCTAATTTGTGGTACATGGAAGAGATTATGTATATTAAGTAATGTAAAACTGCCATGACTCTGATTAGTACATATTCTTAATTATGAAATTATGGTGTACCTAATGTATGAAACAATTTAGTCATTGCAATACGCATTATGTAAGTTTAATTTATTTATTTATTCATCCAACATGTTAGGTAATGTCACATGAGTCAAGTTGGAGAATGTAAGATTTAATGTCTCATTTAAGAGGCATGTGTTAAGGACTAACAAATAAATAACTAATTATTATGGATTAAGTTATGAATGGGTCATGGGCTTAAGTGGAGCTATAACACCCCAATCGAATCACACCAAAATGAAAGGGATCCATATGTTGTGTAGGTATGTACTGTACAACTAAGAATGACTACTATTTGACCAATAAGGATGTTGAGTGAAGTGCTATTGCGTAAAGTGTCGTAGTGTGAATGTTGTCGAGAAGTAAAAAAAAATTAGGGATGTAACAGGAGCAGTTTCTAAAAATAACTACTATTTGATGGGAGTAGTGGTTATAAATGATTTAATACCCACTAACGTGAAATAAGGTCCCCTTACTAACATTAAAGTATTCTCTCGACCCTAGTTGTCATCACAAAAGATAGAGAGAATAGAAAGGAGACTAAAAAAAAAGTTAAATCTTGTGTTCCTCCTCTTTTAAGAAATTAAAGCGCACCAGAGAGAAGTCACACTAATGGAGAAACACTTTTATCTATTGTTCGTGAGAATCACATGTTTCAAGATCCTATTTGTTTTCTGTTATTGAGAACCCTAGAAGACCATAATTTACACTTCAGTCTCATTTTATAGTGAAATTTGTTCACTTTAGAGAGGGATGTAAACATTATTCTCCTAAAATCCAGGGACTAAATTTATCAATCAATAAATGTTGGTGCAATTGGTAAGGAACAAATTCATATCCCATAAGGACGTGGGTTTGAATAGTGTGTTAGTCAAAATATAAAACGTTTTCGACGGAAGATGTTATATTAAACAAGTTTATAAAAACCCTTGTCCAATGACAAAAGGTGGATTGTCGACCAATGAGGTGCAAAACTTGTTTTTCAGTAAAAACCTTGTGTGCAGAGTGTGACAATAATGGACAATGAAATACTTTAATATGATGATGAAGAATAGTAAAAATACTTCATTTTATACTTGTTCACTCAACCTGAGTTACGTTCAATTCTCCTTTATCAACCAGTAAATGGTTCCATTGATCAAACTTGATTCCAACAAGTATTCTTTCCTGCCACTTCTAGCTTACAAGTATTCTCAAGGCCACTCCTAGCACAACCCTTAGACTACCCCTGAATCTAAGAATAAAAAGTATTATTTTTTCACTAAGCCACTCTTGGCTTTCATAAACAAAAGTTTGATGTAGAATCAGAGATTCTTTACAACACTCAAAGAGTAGATTTACAATAAGATTTTCTAATCTCTCACCAATGCTTTGTACATTTCAAAGGATGGACTCTCTTAAGCTCAATGTGTTTCTTAATAGATTTTCTTTCTTTTCTCTAGTTTCTTGATACAAGACTATTGTCTTTATATGTGCATTCATCAAGATTCTTCAATCTTTGATGTCATATTTATAGGTAGAGAGATGCTCCTAATTGTGGAGAGTATATTCAAAATTGAATGTTATGACTGTCGTGCAGATTGATCTTGTTTCCTGAATTAAGTGAAAACTTCGTGTTTTGTCTAATAGGATCAGGACTTTCAATATCTGTCATTCATAACTCAATGTGACCTATAAACATATAAAAGGAAATAAAAGATAGATTCGCAGATATGTTCCTTTTAAACATAATCATATAAACGGGAATAAATTGATAATTCAATTAAAGTTCTTATTCCACTCGTTGTTTGGTTGGACTGGACGAGTACTTAATGCTTCCAGTAGACGAGTTATCCAGTAACTGAAATATAAAACCATTGCTTGGTATAACATGGTTATTCATATTGTATTGATATATTACTGAGAAGGATCTTTGTTGTTTGTGATTTAAATTTTAAATATTGGGAATATATTTTACCCTTGCACATTCTTGGTGTTGGATTCTCCTATTCCCAATATGGAGGTTCTATTTGGACTGGATATGCTTCGAAAGCACCAGGTACCATCCACAGTTGAATTCTTTGATATCATTGCTTTAAGTGTTTACTCTAAGTTGCTTTTCTTATAGATGTGGATCTTGTCTGCAGTGTATAATTGATTTGAAAGAAAATGTTTTGCGAGTTGGTGGAGGAGAAGTTTCTGTCCCATTTTTGCAAGGCTTGCATAGTTCTCTTTTCAATTCAATCCTTTACAAATTATATATATATATATATATATATTGAGCTTCTTGGTTGTCATTGTTCTTAATTTTTTGATAATTATATTATAATATAGATGTTTCATAGCATATATGAAGGGATGAAAATATCCCACGACAGGGTATTGGTACATTTTATATCTTTTGGTTTCTAGACCAAGGTGTTAAGTAGCATCCTTACTTTTTTTTTTCCTGCAACCAAAAGGAGAAATGTGGAGAGATGTTTAATAAGTAGGATTTTGATTGCCATTATCATTTTCCTTTTCCATTTCCCATATGGGTAAATTGGCCATTGCTTTTGATTGTTACTTACTACATATAATCATTATGCTAATTGATTAACAAAAAAAGCCTTATCACAAAGATTGTACTGAACTTGGCAGGAGCTTTTGTTGGTCCATCAAACAACAGATGTTCGAGCTATTTAAAAATATTAGAAAGCTAAAGAAGCGCTTTTTGTCCGTAACATGTTTGTCATCATCACTCTTCTATTCCTTTCACATTTTTAATTCTTATGTTATTTGCTTGTAACCTGTTTGTCAAAATGCTTTTATGTCAGAACCTGTTTGTTATTACTTATACTCATTATTATGACTACTTGTAGTATTGAGCTTACAAGTAACTAACTTAATGAATTTTCATAAGTAACTTTTGTGCACTTATTGCAGTGACATTGTTAGAATACCAGTGAGTATCTATTTGATTGTGGCATCATTAAATCAAAGGGCAGGCTGCTTCAGCTACCTGCTTGTAACTTGAAGAATGCCAGCACCACCAACTGTCCTAGTATGTTCATCCCACCATAACTCACTACTCCTCTTTAACTTTAATAATTACCAGCTAATAATATATCTTTATTATTCGAAAAATGTTAATCACTAACCTTAGAATATTGGTTAAAAAACTTGAAAAGAAAAAGTTTTTATTTATTGTTATTCATAATTGTTGAAACAGTCTTATAATTTTTACCATAAATATATTTTTTTAATTTTTTAACTAACCATATCCTTATTAATGATTACTTCATTCACTTGCCAAATACTAGCTCGTACTCCAAATCTAACTTGTTGATCATAAAAAGAATCGAGTCACTTAATACTTAGCACATGTCCAACTTTATTGGAGAATTTATTGTATGATCCAAGTAACCATGATTTCATCAATTAATCTAATTCACCTGATATTATGTATTTTAATTTTTTTTATTTTTTTAAATTGAAAAACTTAATTGCATATCAATAGAAATCGATAGAACCCATTATCACTGTAGTTTCAGATTTCATATATAGTACTTCTCCTACTCTGACCTTCAAACCAAAAAAGACACCTAAAAAATGAAGTTTGAGTTTGACTTAAAAACAAATATTAAAAAATCCTAAAAATTTTATTAATTACTATTTTTACATTAATGTGATTGACTAACCGGAAGAAATATTATAAATATGGAAGTGTCTTTTTTTTTTCTCTTGGGTATTGTTCAGCCTTGGTCCAAAGTTCTCTTATTAGCTATCATTCTTGTGTTACAAGTTGACTAAATTATTATAATAAATTGATGGAAGAGCCAACTTAGTCTAATAGAGATATTTTAATAAAGTGAAACTTTTAAAACTTATCAAAACAAACTGAACCAAATTAAAAGATGAGGAACTTGAGTTATGGAAAATTGACCAGAATTATCTTAGCCTATTTTTTATTTTATTTTTTTAAAATGGACAGTGATTGAAAATTTCTGGAAATTTTTTTCATGTTGATGAAAATGGTGATAGCCAAGCATGGAAAGCCAAAGTGATGTAGTTGAAACAAAGGACTCAAGCTACATGGCTTGCAGATGCAGTCGAAAGAGATGCAGTAATAATAACAGGATGCAAAGCAGAGAGGTTCTTGTTGGAAAGTAACAGGAGTGGAAATGGAAGAATAAATGTTTAGGGGTGATGACAAAAACATTAAATAGCATAGTCACAATGAACATTTTATAATTTTGAAAAAAAAAAACAATTAGTCAAGCAGGATTGTAAGACGGTTATCAATTAAAATCGTAAAAGAAGCGGTAAAAAAAAGTAAATCTAAGACGGTTATACGCAGAAACCGTCTTAGAAAGGCAGTATTCAAAGACAGTTGTATTGGATAACTGTCTTTGAAGGCTTAAATTCAATATAAAAAGAAATAAAAAGAAAAAAAAATTTAAGATGGTTACACCTAAAAACCGTCTTAGAAAGGCAACATTCTAAGATGGTTCCTGTATATAACCGTCTTAGAAGGCTTAAAATAAAAAAAAAACAACAAATAAGAAAAAACTTAAACCTGAAACGGTTCTAGTGTATAACCGTCCTAGAAGGCTTTAATTAAAAAAAAAAACAATTAGGCAACATTCTAAGACGGTTCCTATATATAACCGTTTTAGAAGGCTTCAAATAAAAACAAAAAAAAAACAAAAAATAAGAAATAACTTAAATCTAAGACGGTTATACGTACAAACTGTCTTAGAAAGTCAACTTTCTAAGACAGTTCTAGTGTATAACCGTCCTAGAAGGCTTTAATTCCAAAAAAAATAAATAAAAAATAAGAAAAAAAATTAAAATCTAAGACGGTTGTACATGGTAACCGTCTTCGAATCACAAATACAAAGACGGTCATTGAACCGTCTTTGAATGGCCAACTTTTAAAGACACTTGCAACAAAGATGGGTTTGGAACTGTCTTTAAATGTCCTCCAGAACTGTCTTAGAAGCGCTTCTATGTAGTAGTGTTGATATGGCCACATACAGTTATCCGACCATGTGAAAAAACTAGTATTAATTGGAAGATAAATTCTAACATTTTAAGAAATTGTCTTTGACTTTTGTTTGTTGTCATTGTAAAGAAAACAATTATTGAAAATTTGCTTATGCTAAAAATGCAAAAGGAAAATAGTATGAAAAAAAGGAGTAAATTGCCTATTATAATCGAAATAATACCTCAAAACCATTTTGTATAGGCTTAATTGTCATCATAAAGCTATTGAATAACATAGATAGGTTTTAATTTGAATATATTTATAGCAAAGCATTTCATACCCTGTTATCGAAGAGGTTTTAATTTCACAATTTAACATTAAACTCAAATTTGAAGAATACAAAGTCACTCTATTAATAAATGATATGAGAATTTGGAAAAAGGCTCCATACTTCAATTTGACAACGGGCATAACAAAGCATCTCATATTGGGATTTCCTGGGGATATAATTTAATGTTTTAAAATTAAACTAAAATATTAATAATACAAAGCAATTATATTAACTCTAACAACATGATAGATACATAAATAACTCAACAAATAAATTTAAACTTAAATGATAAAATGAATGAATATACTATTATGTTATTTTATTTATTGATTGATTTTATTAACACTTTCATTTAAGACTAATCATTTCAACATATTACCATTTTATTAAGTGAATTTATGATATTTTAAAAATATATATTATTTATTTGAAGGATCCTAATGATCATAATTTTTTTAAGGATTGTTTAATAAATTTTATTATATTTATAACATTTAAATTGGTTGCTTATTTTTTTATGACTCAAGGATAGTATTTTTTTGTTTTTATTATTCTCAATTGCAGAAAATCTATTAATAAAATTAAATTAACAAAATTTTAACAATATAAATTATGTTAATCATTCTTTAAGTTAAGAACATTTAATAACATTAACCATTATTTAAGTTAACCAAATTATATTAATACATTGATTAAAAATGAAATATTAAATTCTTGTTATTCAAATTATATAATAATTATATAAAAAGATAACGTACATTAACAAAAAATAATATTATCTGAAATTTAATTTTTACATTATATTTTTATTATTCAGAATTCAATTTTTAATGTTTTTATATAATATTTAAAGTTTATCCAAATATGTTTTACACTTCAATTGCAACATAAAACAAATTCGAAATGCAGAAAAAGTAAATAATAAAACCTATATGGTCATGAACAATGAATGAAAAAAGTATACACGAATGAAAACTATATTTTATCAAGGATTTGCTTACAATAGCCTATATTTTATAACCCTGAAAAAGGTAGACACGAATGAAAACTATACAAAAAACATACAAAACGAATAGTTCAAATACCAACCTTGTCATCCATTAGCAATAACTCCATCGAAAAAGAATCATCACAAATATGATCATTAATAACAAATCATTGGCCAACCCATTTAGCCCACCAAAAAAAGGTGGGATGGGTTGAAAGTGTCAACCCACCGAATGAAACGGGCCTGGCCAACCTCGACCCACAAAAATGCGGGCCAAATGTGGGCCAACCCGGCGAGCCAAGAGAGCTAAATTAATTTCATAAAAATCCACAAAAATCCGGTAGCCTAGTGTAACACCCCGTAGGCCTCCAGTGCGTTATCCTTAATAATATCAGTTTAGCGTCTTATAAACGTAAAAATATTACCCAGCGGAAGCATAGGATCGTTTTTCTTGATTCATTATGTATGGAAATAAATATATCTGACAACATACAGATAAGGCACATTATAGAAACCCCTGCTGATCCAGTTTCTCATAAATAAAAATAGACAGATAAAGAATCATATACA
>PYAF01000294.1:0-64761 GCA_007407185.1 Glycine tomentella
GTGAAGGAATTGAGATAAAACACTTACCTGTGAGAAAATTAAACACTGAGAGGTTTTCCTCTGTGCAAATCAGTCATTTGTTTCCTCTGATATCTTTAGAAAAGAAATGTAAAATGATCTTAATTTCCTTTGGATATGTGAATTTCATCTTTCGGTTTCAATTCTTGAGGTTAACCATTTGAAAATATGTTCTGATCATGTTTTTTAGTTGATTCTTTATAAAACATGTTTCCAATTAATTTTACTCTTGCTTAAGGACAAGCAAGATTCTAGGTTGGGGGGAGTTGATAAATGCCATATTTTAGTGAAAATCGGATTACATTTGAAGCATTTATCTTGAGTTTTAATTAAGAATATTTGTCAAAGTTTGCCCTAATCTAGTTAGTTTTGTTAAAAACGTAGTAATTATATGTCTCGAAGATTCATCCAAGTTTTTATTTTTATTTTACTAGTATTCGAGGATTTCCGAGGCATTCGAAATCAAAAAGCAAGCAAAAAGGGGACCAGAAAGTAAAACTGGGAGGTACATCCAGCAAAATAGGCCCAAGGCCCAAAAAAACATTCCAGAAGGTACGTTAAGCTCGCCCAGGCGAGCTAATGCAGTGTAAAATGCTCGCCTGGGCGAGTAGCTCTGCAAGTTGAAAAGCAAGTGGGCCAAATGGATGCTGCAAGTGGGCTTAAGCTCGCCCAGGCGACCAAATCATGCCTAAATTGGTCGCCTGGGCGACCAAAGTCGGCCAGACACCCCCATATAAATACCCATGCACCCCCCAAAGGAATTCCATCCCTTCACAAGCCATTTCTCTCTTCTCCCTCTTGCTTTGAGCTTTTCCTAGGCTTTTTGCTTCTTTAAATTCTTATTTAGTGAGAGTTTAGGTTAGTGAAAGAGAGAAAATTAGTGTGGAAACACTGTCGAATCGGAAAGCGGTGATGAATTCTTTCACCGATTTTTCTACGGAGGTTCTGCCCATGCTTGGCTTGCTTTCTCAAAGGATTGGATGTAATCTTCTTACCCTTCTAGTATTTATTTTGATATTTACTTCTGCATAAGTTTTTCTATTCATTATTGGTAAATTTATTTCGTACTTAACGCTTGATATTACTTGATCACTAATATCACGAACTTAAACTCGAAGTGAGACTGAGAAGTAATCTTAGAGTTTGAAATGAATAAATTTACTCTTTACGTTACGTTGCTAGACATAGAGCATAACGTTTAGATTGCAAATAAACACGCGAATATAATCGTAACGCTGAGATATTTATTTCATATGCGAGACATCGATATTTGATAAATATTCTTAGGATTCTCAGATGTGAGACATCGATTTGGGATGATTTTACGTGTGCATCAATAATAATAGAAAATAACTTATGCAAGGTAATATTAATTGAATACTAAGGGTATGAACGATGAAATCCAATCCTACGCTCTTTAATTGATCAAACTCATTTTATTTTCAGTAATCTTTCGTAATATTCGTATTAAGTTTATTATTTCAGTTTCTACTAAATTTACATCATTTCGTTATTTCTGCAATTACATGAAACTCCGTTCATATTCACTGTACATAAACTATTAAACTGTTAAGTTTTATTTGAATTAACTGAGTAAAAATCAAGTCCCTGTGGAGACGAACTTTTATAAATTTTGTAACTTACAACGACAATTGGTACGCTTGCCAAAAGTCTAACACACTCCAGAAGCTATAACGCTACTCACGCCAACCCGGCGCTACCCGCGCCACATCACAGACAGGGTTTTCTGCTTAAGAACCTTGGCGCTAACCGCGTTAACTCCCGCGCCATCCGCGCTAGGTCTCAGGGTTATTATAGCAACCTTCTCCAAAACATGAATGAACTCTCATTTCTTCTTCTGAAAAATCCATTGGTTTCTACTCATCCATATTGCCCACATAGTATGGTACATTACAACCAGTCTTTCTTCATCTCCCAACGTAAAATAGCGATGGATCCATTCACCAAGAGAAGTCGGAGAGTCTCCAATACGGATGGATAAATGAGACGCAAACCAAACTTTCCTTGATTCTGGGCAAGTTAAAAAGTTATAAACTATTGTTTTCGCTTTTTATCCCCAACAAGAGCATATTGGGTCATCAATTGCATGCATTTTGTGCAAGTTTGTTGCCACTGGCAACACATCTGAACACGCCCTCCATACCAGTTTTTACATTTTGGGATTGCAGGCACGTTCCATTGCTTGCCCAGGCTATCCCATGGAGTGAACTCAAAGAAGCTTCATCCCTATCAAAGCTAGATTTTACCTCTATATAACTAGGCTTGACATAATAATTTCCATAATGAGTATGCTTCCATATCAAGGAGTTTACACTGCTTCGTCTCAACCACAAGACTACGTCTAGCTCTTACACTTGCAAGCTCTACCCCAAGTTAGACTTAAAATCAGTATTATTTGTCCTACTAAGTTACTGCTAGCTCTAAACAAATCAACAAGATTTGTCGGGAGTTTGTTCACTAACTAAAGTATGATTGTCTAAAAGACGAATATATCATTTAACACTTTTAGTTTTTTCTCTTAAGGTATACAAGGTGTTTTGAGAGCTTCGTATCTTTACAAAAATTTACAAAAAACTTTTTACAAGAAATAATGGAAGAATGATTCGCATGAATTTTTGTTTTGGTTTCTTCAAAGCTTCTTCTATATATAGCCTTAATCTCCAAGTATTTGTTGTCTTTCAACGGTTAGATTATTCACTCTGTTCTTTGTCTAAGGTCTTGAGTCCGTTGAAGCATTTAATGCACATCTCTTCTTCATGCAAAGTCCATCTTGAAAGGATAGTGCGTCTTGTACTCCAGCTGGGAAGTGACTTCTTTCATCATAACAGGTCTACAACAACAGAACATGTCTTTTGATGAGGATCAGGGTCTTCCAAACTGTGGCCTTCATTTATTCTTCATAGAACTTTGGCAGATCCTAAAAAATATTCTTTGCATGAAAGAATCTCATACATAGAGTATTAAATGAAGGTCTTAACTACACTACTGAAATGTTATATCAGATCGTCTTATGAATGTATCGTCTGAAAACTTTATATGCATAGAGATAGATCATGATCTGATAGCATATCAAATATAACTTTTATCAATTATATTTTATTGTATCTAATCAAAATAATTAGGAGTCATGATTCGTCTTTAAAATATAAATGTCTTTTGACTTAACATATGTGTAATAGGAATGATCAAAATATTTTCAACAATGAAATGTGAAAACATACCTCTAATCAACTGGTGCTTCCAGCTTCATGATTCATGATCAATCAGGTCCATGACTCAAAAATTTTGTTCAACCTTACTGGCTTCTTCTCGGGGAACGAGAATACTCGTCATATTCGAGAGCCATCTATCTTTATACACTTTGACTTAGGACCCATCTCCAATCCCCAATAGACTTCCTAAATTCACGACCCATTTCACCTTATAAATACTCAACCATATGTTGCTTGGTTCGTTTCCTTTGGCCGCATCCAAAGCTTCACATCTTGGGAAATATCGGGCTTTAAAGATCTTTGTGAAGAGAGAGTTTCCATTAAGGATAAGTCTCCACTACTCCTTGGCCAAAAGAGCCAAGTTAAAGGCTTTGACATCCTTAATTAAAACCCATTCCACTATCATTTTTATTCTTGGACAATTTTTTCCAGCTTTGCCAATGAATACCTCTTCCTTCTTTGTCTCCCCCCACACAAAAAAAAAATCGAGCAATTAACCCTTCAATCTCATGGCACAAAGAATTTGGCAACTCCAAGCAACTCATCACATATGTTGTAATCAACTGTACTTGAACAAATACTTTTCCTTCCACCCTTTAAGTTTCTTCCAAACCCTCTATTGAACAAAATTGAAGACTTAGAACCTAGATCTACCCACCATCATGGGTAATCCCAAATACTTCTCATGAATTTTCACAGTAAGTTAATTGATTTAGAAAGTGTTTAGTAAGATTATTAAAACCTCAAATTTATAAATCAATATATTTAGTCTCCTATTTTTTAAAATAAGTAATTTTGACCCTTTCTTCAGTTAGTCGTTAGTTGATCATCTAAAATCAAATGTTAAATTTGATGTAGGGCATTAGTGCTAACGTGAAACTTATGTAGACTGTTGACATGACGTTTATGTGAAAAAAGATAAAATGAAGTGAAAAATAAAAAGTGTCTTAATAGAAATTGAACTCATGACTCTTTATTCATAAACAAGACAATGAACCACTAACACACTTGGTTTGTTTAGTTAACTACATTAAAATTATTTTATATTGATCATTAGTTAAGAGTTATTAGTTTTTTTTCTTCAAATTATCAAAAATTATAAATAAAAAATATTTAATATATAAATATTTTTAATTTTATTTTATATGTTTTTATTTTGAATAGTTATCATATTTTTTTTTATCAATTTTTATTTAAATTTCATAAATTAATATGAAAATTATTTATATAATTTTTTTGTAAATAAATTTTAATATACAAAATTATTTATACTCTAATTATTTACGTAAAATTAAAAAGATTTATATATTAAATATTTTTAATTTATAAATGTTGATAATTTTAAAAAAATTAATAACTCTTGACTATTGATACATAAAAAAATAATGTTAATATAGTTAACTAAACAAAAATAATATTTTATTGTCTTGTCTTGAATAATTTTATCTAAATAATATGATTAAAAATAACTTATATATTAAAATTAATTTACAAAACAATTTAGGTAAATAATTTACATATTAATTTATGAAATTTAATTAAAATTGGTAAAATAAAAATAAAAATATGTAGACTATTCAAGATAAAAACATGTAAAATGATATAAAATAAAATTAAAAAGATTTATATATTAATATTTCAATTTATAAATTTTAATAATTTGAAAAAAAATTAATAACTCTATACTAACGATGCATAGAAAATAATGTTAATATTTTTAATTAAAAAAAAAGAACTTAGTGGTTTATTGTTTATTTTATGAATAAAGGAACATGAGTTGATCAATTCTTATTGAGACCATTTTTTATTTTTCACTTCAGTTAATATTTTTTAACATAAGCATATGTCAATAGTATGCATAAGTTCCATGTCAATACTAATATATCAATCAACAATTGATGGAAGAGCCTAATTGCTTATTTTGAAAAGTATGGGAAGCAAAATTACGAATTTGAAATTATAAGGAAACTAAAATTGTAATTTAACCTAATATTTATAATTTTTGAATTTGTGCGATAAATGAGACTAAGCATAATATTTGAATTTTTTTTCTAACAACTTATCATCCTAAAAACTAGAATAATAATTTTTTAAATTTTGTATTATAAAAAAGTGATAAAGATTTTGTGATTTTACTTATATTATTTAAAATTAATTTTTAATAAACTAATATCATTTTAAATCAAAATTCTTCTTTTAAAAAATACAGAATTAAATTAAATAAATTTATATTGTTTAAAATAATTTTTATTATTTAAATATTTTATTATTAATAATATTTTAAAACAATTTTTATTTATAATTTTTATTAACTTTTATTTAGTGACCAAATATTTTAAATAAAAATAAAAAACTTAATAATTAATTTAAATAAATAATTTGACATTAAACAAAATAATGAAAAGGATTTTTAAATTAAATAAAAGGATAAAAAGAAATTTTAAATAAATTAGTGAGAATAAAATTAAGAGAAAAATAATAGCTTATAAATTAGCTTATTTTTTATAAGTTACTTCAAATAGGTTATAAAAAATTAAAAATAAGTTGAGTTACTAAAATAAGTATGAGTACCAAAATGAAGTGTTAAAGAAAAAAATGGAGTTTAATAAATAAATAAATAAAAAGAAGAAAATTGGGGTAAATACTTAGAAGGTGTGCACCAATGATAAGTAGTTTGAACCTTTTAAGCATATATTCCTTTTTTTGTTTAATCATGTATACACGAGGCTTCTTCTTATTTGACACCAACTAATTTTCCTCTATTGGGACAATCCATTTTAGAATAAAGTAGTACCTTTAGTTGTGTATCCATGTCTAACCGAGTTTGAACCCTTGACCACTAGTTAAGGGATCAAAGTTGAATCACTTGTGCCAACAAATTTTGGTTGATAAAGATATTTTTTAAATGAATTTAAATAACAATAATAAATACGAAGGCAAAGGGGGATATAGAAATTAAAAAAACTAACAATGATTGACATAAGTGATAGTGACTCATGTTTCTTAACCAAGTAATTTAGGGTTTTAGTCTTGATTGAATCTTGGGTATAAAATAAATCGTGTTGGGAGAAAAATATTCACCTTGTGTGTAGGCATGACAGCGGGATCCAAACCCGTGGGTACCTGTCTGAATCCGTGCCGATTTTAATGGGAAAAAATCGAGTTTATGGAGTTCGGGTTTTCCCCGATAGCCAAAAGCGAGGGTGGAGGCGGGTATGAGATTACTGATATGCCCTGCACCCGCCCCCGCCCGTAATAAATAATATTAAAAAATAAAAAATAAAAATATATATATATTTTTTATTTTTTAATTGAATTGGTTGATTTTGTTTTGTAATTTTTAAATTAAGATCTCATATTTTAAATGTGGGTTTGTTATTATTATTTTTTGTTACGTAATTTTTCGTCCAGTTTTTTAATAAAAAAAGTTATATTATTTTTTAATTTTAATCAAATAGCAGGAGGGTAGAAAAATCTGATCCCATATGGAAACGGAGATGAGGATGAGTTTTAAAATCTGACGAGGATCGAAGACAGGGACAAGAAATGCAATACCCGCCCTCGTCTCGCTCCGCTGCCATGCCTACTTGTGTGTACTCATGTTTTCTAATTAAAATTAGTCACTGCTTTTCGACGGGGTTGCTTTGTAGCAATAGCATCATAAATAAAAGTAAAGTGGGGATGTAATTAGCAATAGCCTTCTGCCTTAGTGGCCGAAAAAGACAAAAACGCTGCGTTTTGGTCCCTCACTCATTGATTCTCCCTCACTCCTCACAGTTCAGACTCCACGAGCCCTAGTCCGCCGGAGGTGTGCGCCTGTGCCTGTTCCTCGGACTCCGTGGATCTCGCTGTCGCGGAGGGTACTGTGTCCTTTCCGACTCTGCATCATTTTCAGGTAGCAACAATTGAATAATAATTGTTTCTTTTATTTCCTATTTTTGTAAGGAAGATAAAAATTGTTAAAATGCATTGACTGAATCGAAGATAAATTGTTTCACTCAAGCACAATCCTTGAAATTTCCTCAAGTGAATGAAAGAACAACTTACATTTTTCTTTCTTTCATCTTTGTGTTGTACGTTAGTTTCACATATTAACATGTATGAGTGGATGATGTTTGATACCAATACATGGATAGGGGTCCATTTCGTGAGGTCGTAGTACACTTTACGCGGTTAATAAGTTGTGGTTATTTGGTTGTAAGGGATTTTCTTTGGGTGGGTGATTAAAGTGAAAGCTTGTTACTAGGGAGTCTTTGCTTTATCTTCTTCTCTGTTATTTCTGTATCTTTCTCATGCAATCTTGGCACACCTTGTACTCTGATTCGAACTTAATAAAATTGTCTTTGCCTCTCAAAAATAAAATAAAATCGAAACAGATTAACATGTACCTCAAGACTTCTTTTTACGTGTTACGCTAAATAATTCTGTCAAACGTGATCTATCTTTGGGGTTCCTCTTTGGTCTTGCGTCTAATCTAATTAAATGTAGAGATGTATTTACATGGGACAAAATCAGTAAGGATCCTGTACCTTTTTTAGGTGCCATTTGGTCGCATTTTCTAACTCACCACACTTACAATTTTGCAGTATGGATTGATCAAATTATGTTAGCTATATATATTTTTAATAGATATATACCAGGTCAACTGGTTAGTGATTCTTTGGTTCGACTACTGATCCATTAATCCAGTGTCTCGATTGAGTCTATGACCAGGTCGGTATTGGATACATGTGAAACCAAGAAATTCCCAGGAAACCAAGCAAAGAAACAGTTCCCTTGCCCCTTTCTATCTTGCCATTCATGTTAGCAGCAGAAGGATTTTTCCTCTTGCTGGCTGTTATTTGCACAGTCGCCCTATCTTGCTAGTTCTCATCTGCCATTGTCAAGTTTTTTGGGGTTTCTTTATTCTTTCTTTATTTAGGCCATCTCTATTTTTTTGGTATCTAATTTGGGAAACCTACTCTGTTTGGGTCTTTGGAAATTGCATTTATGTGTTTCAACATTTACATTTATACTTTTAGGAATTTGAAGGTCTGAATCTCCTCAAAGCCTTCGTGAAACGCCCTGCACCCTTGGACCCTTGCGTGAAATCTTCCTTGCTGGTACAGTAGTACCCAGTTTCATTCATTGTTGGTTAATTACTGCTTCCAACTTGTTCCTTGTGGGCTGTAGCAGTTAGGTTCAGTGTTGTTAATATCGCGATCCAAATCGTGAAATCGCACGATTTCACGATCTCTGCGGCGTCAAGCGATTTGGATCGTGGGTGGGATCGTCGGCAAGCAAGATAGGAGTGGAATCGCGATCTTCATCGTGGGATCGTGGGATCTGTGATACCGAAGATCCAAGCTCCACGAGAAATTTTAAAACCTAAAAACTTACCTTCGTTTCGAAAAAGCTACGTGATCCCGCTGCTGCGCTGCGAGCCACCTCTGGTCAACATCCGCTGCTGCGCTTCGCCGACGACCTCCCCTGCGCGACCCAGCTGTTGTCTGTTCGCCGACGAAGAGGCCAAGGACAACGACGAATTTGGGGAAGTAAGCCTGGTTGACGTCATCGGGGTGCTGGAAGTTGACGAGGAGGTAGACGTTGAAGAGGAACACGATGACGCACACCATGATCTCCACGATCACCAGCGCCAGGTTGAAGTCCCCCATTGTTGGTGGGTGGTGGGAGGGGGATTAGGGTTAGGGTTCAATCCGATCTGAATGGGGATTGGGGAGGAAGAAGAAGAAGGAGAAAGGTTTTGGTTAGTTGGTTCCGTTTCTGGGAAGCCCTTGTGGGAGGGGAATTTGTTTGTTTGTTTGTTGTTGGGTGTGAGCTGTGTGTGGGATGAGAAGCAATTCCCAAAGTTCTTTAGACCATTACCAGGCTGTACTAGGTTTAAAATTAATTTTTATTGAAGTATCATTTATAATTTTTATTAAATTTAAAATTTTGTATTAAAATTTAATTTGATTTTATGATAAAAACATTAAAACATAAATTGTAACACCCCCCTTCCCAATCAATTTAATATTAAAATTTAATTTTGTATTAAAACATTAAACATTAAAACATTAAAATCAATTTTCATCAAAATCTATTTTTTGTATTTATAAATTTATATTATGTTATGACTTATGAATTTATATATGAATCTAGGTTTGTTTCTTTATTTATTGAGTTTTTTATGCATATAGATTATATATAGGAATTTAGGTATTGACTTAGGATCTCGATCCGATTTTACGATCCTCGATTTATGATCTTCCATCTCCCCTCCTGATCCTAGGTAAAATCTCGATTTTAACAACCTTGGTTAGGTTAGGTATAAATTAATAAATGTACCACAATGCAAAACAAAAGTTACTTAAGATTCCTTTCTTTTACTTGTTATGGATCAAATCTTATGTCTTTTTTTAGAAGCCAAACTATTTTATTAATAAAAGGTGAGAAGAGAAGCACAAGAAAGGTCATGCAACTATTATGCAATGATTGAACCTACTGCGTTACTCTCTTGATAATCAATAAGAAAGGATGGTCTTACGCAACCAATTTCATTATTTGTAAATGTAACTCTGTAGCACAGTGATTAGTAAGTAAGTTGACCTATTTTACAAAATAGGTATAAAGAACCCAGTAAGATTGATTATGTGTGTGCATTCATTGGTCAAGCTTGGTCTCTTGGTTGCCACACACATTCTCTTCTATCTGAGCCAAGTTGGTTTCAAACTTCAATCCTTTTTTTTTTTTTTTTTTTTTTTTTAATCCTTAGCTGGGCAAACCATAATCAGCCTAAGATTCTAAAGTGACAGGATTAAATTATTCTGCATTTGTTTTAATTTTAGAGAATCAATTCTCACATTTTTTTATAAGGAAAAACATGTTTCAATATAAATCTACTGTTTTAGTTTTGTTGACTATGTATAATCCGTGTTTTTGGACCACAGGCATATGTTATGCTATGGTGTTTTTATTTTTAATGAAATTATTTTTGCCAGTAAAATAAATTAAGTATCTTCTAATTTGTTTCATTCACAGGAACTGCATTTTATATCATAATGCCTAGGAAAAATAACCTAAGGAAAAATAATGTAAGGTTTGTTGATGAAGAACATCATGATGAAGCAGAACATTGTGATGAAGAAGTGCATCATTATATACAGCAATTAATAAATTCGCTGAATAACTCTCAATCTGAATCACATGGTACTGAATCTAATCATTTGGACAATTCAGCTAGCACTAATGCTGAACAAGGTAACATTACTGTAACAATTAACTTTTGTATTTATAACTTTTCTAGAATAAATTTATGACATTTCAATGCTTTCATATTAGGTTCGTTGAAAACCAGAAATGTTCGTGGGCCTACCTTACTAAGAGGTATATGGACCATGCCTCCGGGGAAGACAATTGATGTGCAATTCAATAGACGTAACCAAGCTATAGGAAAGGAAGGTAGAAAGCTTGCTAGCTTTCTAGGTATTATAGCTAGAAATCCAGAGTTAGCACCTTTAAACATAGACGATTGGAGATGTTTTGACAAAGAAGAAAAAAATAAATTGGTGGAGCTTGTGAGGGTATGAAATAACTTTTCTTAATGTGGTAATTTTCATTTATTTTTATCATGCATGGTATGACATTGTTACTGCTTGTGTTTTTGTAGAAGAAGTTCTCAATCCCTGAACGTGGTGTGGAATTTGTCAAAAAATCACTTGGAAAGAAATGGAAAGACTACAAATGTGATTTAAGGAGTATGTATTTCACAAAGTATAAGACTAAACATGCCTTATTGAAACACCGACCAAATCATATACCAAGGGATCAATGGATTGGTCTTGTCTCCTATTGGGTTTCTGATAAAGGAAAGGTAACAATTTTAGAAAAAGCTTTTAAAAGACAAAAACTCTTATTGGGTATTCTAACTTTATTTCTCTTTAGTTTATGTAAATATATTATGTGATGCTATTTTTATATTGCAATAACAGAGGCGTAGTCAGGCAAATAAAAGCAATAGAGCAAAGCAAAAGATGCCTCATACAGGAGGATCTAAAAGTATTGGTACATTAATGAATGAAAAGGTATTCAAGAATAGGTTATAAATTATAATACTCCTATGTATTATCAATTCTTAAAAAATTCTTTAATATAAATTCTTCTTTATAGGCAAAAGATGGGATAGAGCCTACACGAGCCGAAGTTTTCATATTAATTCATAAGGAACGTAAAGATGGTAGACCATTAGATGAGGAGTCTATAAAAACACTGGTAAGGTTTGTCTATGAATTTTATTTTTTAGAAGTTATAATTTTTTTATCATTATATTATCTTGAATACTTGTTATGAGTTTGAATACTTGAATAGTAATCTTAATTACAATCTTAGGATTTGCTACAAGAAAAGTTGAGCAATGGAGAGACTTCTGATGGGCAAGATCTTGGCAGTGTTGCTTGGGAAGGAGATGTGTATTCTCAAGTATTGGGATCTGAAAGAAGTGGTTATATTCGTGGGTTAGGACTTGGTCCTACTCCTTCTCTGTTATGGGGTGATAAATTTTCTTTGGGAAATATTTCTGTGAATAATAATATGTCTAATGAGATGGTCCAAAAATTAGAGCAAAAGATGAAGGAATTAAAGGAGAGGCATGATGAAGAAATGAACCAAATGAAAGAGTTGAATCAAAAGCAAGTTGCAGAATTGACCATGATGAGACAAAATCAAGAAAAAATTATGTTAGAATTATCTTTCATGAGGGAAGTTATGTGTAGATTTATGCATATGGAGTCACTAACGCCTAACTTTAATAGAAGCTATGGACAAGTAAGACTTTCAAAGCTTTAAACCATCGTTTATTTATTTATTTTAATTTGACTTTGTAAGACAACTTAATTATCTTACATCTTTATGTTTATTAGGTCTCTGATTCTGATTCTAATGGTGGTCGTGAACGTGCACCACGAGTACCACATTAGTCATGTCACTTGCATAGTATGGGGGAAATACTACAGATTATCATGGTATTAAACTTGCACTACTGGATATACATGAACCTATGTTATTTTTTAATTTGCGGTGTGAATTATGTATATTTGAATGACACATTCTTTTTATTTTATCCTTTCAGGTTATACACTTTGATTTTCAGAAATCCAGTCGTGGAAGACTTCACTAGGACTATAAGCCGGAGTGGAATATTTTGTTTATATACACTACTTTTGTATGGTAAATGTGATTAGACTTGTTACTGGAGAATTGACAGTAGATATTAGATTTGAATGGTATTAATACTGTCTTTTCACGTTCATTAGCTTGCCATAATGGTTGATGCATGTCTTTCTTTTTGTGAATTTAATGAAATACATTGTGTTTTAGGAATTATTTGGTAGTTTATTAGATTAACACAGTATTAACCATTACACAAACACTGCTTTTTTTTAACCATTACATGTATCTCCTTTAAAAGGAGTTTTAGGGTAAGATGTAAGAGTTTTTCAATATACAGTGATAGTGTAATGTTTTTAAAATTAAAAGGGACTAGTATAGAAAATAAAAAAAGGGTGAGATGATGTGTAATTTGATAAAAGTTAAGGGGGTCTTACTATAATTTGTTATATTATAAAATACAAAAATAAAAATTTTACCGGGAATGGCCAGGAAAATCCTATTTGAACTTTTAGTGGCTACAATGAAAAGCTGATAGATGGGTAGACAAGACTAGGACCGTTCGTAGTACAGTTTGATATTGATTTTTAGAAGAAAAATTTGAACCAAACATAGTTTGATTCAGTTTAAAAGCAAGATGAAATCATATAGTAAAATTTAATAAAAATTACATAATTATTATACTATATTGATCTAAAAATTAAATTTCCTTTTTTAATCTATATTAAATAATATTTCTCTATTATTGAATATTATTTCTTAATCATATTGACATGATGGTTTTGAAACATAAAAATAAATTATTTTACGTACTGAGAGAGTTCAAATTAATTAATTAAATAATGTGTATTATAAATCTCTTTATATCTATCTTTGATTTATATGATATTTAACACTATTAAAAAAATAAAATTGTGTTCTACGTTATATTTAGCCCTATTTAACAATATTGATGCATTCTTTTTGTAACATATAAAAATAAATTATGCATCTCAATTACAAAACAAAGAAAGTTATAATTTAATATTTGTTATCAATAAAACAACAAAAACCACGTATTATAAAGCTATTATAAAAAGAATTAAATTATAGATCACATATTATAACTATTAAAAGTTTGAAACAATACTATCTAATATACCAAGGGCTTTAAATATTTTACTTGAAATTTAATTTAATTTTTAAAACATTTTATTTTATTATTATTTTAAAAATTAATTTATAAAAAATATTTTAAAATACAGATATATTTTAGTGCATAATATAACACATAAATTTATACACAAACATATTGAATTCTTTGTTTTTTATACAAAAATATTTAAATGAAGATATATTTTAAGGTATATATTATCTTTTGATTTTTCTAATTTTATACTATATTTTATTTTTTTCAATTTCTTTTCCCGATACATTATTTTGTTGTTATGTGGTGTGAAATATGTATCGATTTGATAGATGATTAATTCCTATCGAATAACTTGACTATTTGACTAGTTACTTTAAATGAAATCTTTAAAGTTATATCTATTAAACCTAATTAAAAAATGAATCCAAGTTCAGGTTCACGTATCCAATTTTAAAAAATAAATTATGAACTATTTAAAAATTATCAACTTCTGTCTTCTGCGGGTTAGATTCTCACTTCTACAAGTCCTACACTCAAAATACTGGCCTGTGGAGATTTGGAGTTTTTTTTAATGAGATATCTAAATTATTTCTCATTTTTAAATAGGTCTCTGAACTTTTTTGTTTCTTTCAATTGGATTTATAAATTTGGATTTACTTTTTTAATTAGGTCTCACACAAGCATAATTAAAAAATAAAAAAGTTCAGGTCCCTGAACCAACATACTAATTAAACCATTATTAAAATAAATCTGTAATTTTAATTAAAAATAATAATAAATATAATATTACACTTAAATTTTATAATTATAATTTTTAATAAAATAAAATATACCGAAAAGTATTAACTTAGTTTTAATTTTTATTTTAAACAAAGTTGAGGAGGGAAAATAAATAAAAGAGAGGTATACACCACGAATGTAAAAAAAGAAAAAAATATTGTACACTCCCGCCAAAATCAATTGGCGCGCTCGCTCGTCATCACTGTTGATATAAAGTAAAAATCTTCAGAAAAAGTTTTCAGTGTGACACACATTCTCTCTCTCAGACTCTCTCTCACACACACACACACTAGCGATCTCACCATAATTCAGATCTGTGTTCTCTCTTCCGCGCCCCGAAACGCAGCGTTTCGTTCAACCTCAGGTGAGCGTTCGTGTATCTCATCTCCGTTTGCAAAACCATATTCTTCTCTTTCAGATCTGGAAACTTCGAATCTGCCTTTTCTTTTTCATTTTCCCCAATTTCTTCCAATTTGTTTCCATTTCACTCTAAATTTTGCTTTAGCGATTCGAATGTGACTTTTTATGCCTGAAAAATTGTTTCTTTGTGTATTTTCCCACCTTATCTGCTTTTAAGGTTAATTTTATGGGTTTTTAGGAGTTTCTACAGATTTTGTCTTTCGGGGTTTATGTTTGAAGAGTGAATTCAACTATTGAGTTTTTTTTTTTTGTTTAAATTTTCTGCTGCGAACTCTTTATATGGAGAGAGGATTTTGAAGCTAGTTATGAATACATTCGATTTTTAGGGTTAATTTAGCCGTTGGAAATTTATGGCCTTTAATGTTCATGTTTTTTAGATTTTTGTGAATTCGATTGTAGTATGGTTTTGGATCTATGACTATGTATTTTGTATATTCTTGATATGTTTCTGGGTTTTGGTTGCTCTGTGCGTTTTCGCTTGATTTGAGTCTGATTCCCTTTTTTTTCTTTAGTTGTCTTGATTGCTACAGCTTTGGTTTTAGGTTTATGTGTTTATTCACTGTGCTTTTAGTTTGCGTTTTGGTGAGAGCATTTCATTAATTATATTGCGTGAATGCTGGAATTGATGTAGGTTGTGCAGGTGCTTTGGATATTTACCGGATAGGAAGAAGAAAATATTGATTTCTTGAAACGTGTCCTTCAGGAATTTATATTCTACTGTTTCTTGGAATTATATAAATTCTGTGGCCCATGTAAGTCTGATAGTTTAGGGTCTTTTTACTTTAGATTTTTGAATAATTGAGTTTAAAAGAATTTGTTTGTGTTTGGGAATGGCATTATAATGTTTAGAAAAATTGGTTTTGTTTGGGGGATAAAGTAGACTCACTTTTGAAGTTTAAATCCATTTTTTTCAAGGGAAAAGCTAGTCTCTCTTCTCTTAGAATTGCAGAATTGATTTTGAAAATCCAAAATCAGTCGTGAATTTGCATGTGCTATTAGTGAGTTGCCTTAAATCCTTGTTCTAAATGCTTGTTTTTATTGTTTCCAGTGGTTTGTAATTCTTGACAGATTTAGGGGATATTGTAAGAACACTGTGCAAAGGTTGTGATTTTGTGTAGAGCAAAGAGCATGCATATGGAACTACGGTGTTGTGGTCATCTTCATTTCATCCAGGCTATTAAAGGTGGTTTAGTTACAAAAGTCCCGAATGTTGCTCGTGGACAACCAAAACTTAAATTTAGAAAGCTCACTGACATATATGATGGCTTATTGTCTCATAATGATGATGGAATGGCTGAAAGATCATGCTTGGGTGAAATTGAGGAAAGCCCTTTTGAAACCAAGCCCGATGCTTCAGTATGTAATGTCAATGATGATAATGATCAGAAAATCATTAACTTGGATGATGACAACTTTGACAATTTGACCCTAAGCCAACTTAAAGCAAGTTGCAAAACAAGGAAGCGAAAACACTCACAAGGTCTCAACTCCTCTAAAATAAACATGAAAGTTGAAGATTCATCAATCCTGGAGGACTACAGAGAGGAGCAAATGGCAGCAGATGATTCTGACTTCCTGGAGACTCTCGGTAGCTGGAAAACTAAACTGTCAAAGAATAAGAAGGCGAAGATTAAAAAGTGCTTTAAAGAACCAATCTGTATTCATACCGAAGATATTATGCTAGTTGTCAAATCTGAACCTGAAGTGATCCTAAACAGTCAAGAGTTCCCATCCTCTTGTGAAGAGATCCAAAACAGTCTAGAGTTCCCACCCTCTAGCGAAGAGATCTTAGGTTGTCAAGAGTTCTTACCTTCTGGCAAAGAGATCCAAAAAGAGATTCAAGACAGTCAAGAGTTCCCACCCTCTAGTGAAGAGATTGAAAACAATCAAGAGATCCCATTCTTTATTGGAGATTCAGTTGCCCTTGGTGAAGTAAAATCTGAAGTTCCTGAAACTGATGGTTATGGTGAGCCAGATGACTATTCTATTATTGAAAGCCAAGAAACAGAGATAATCTATGATTGGAATTTGGAGAATGAATTAAATGAGTGGCAGGAGCATGTTGATTTTATTCCATTACGAATGGTGAGGCCATCTTGTATGGATATTGTGATAAATAATTCTCAAATAAGCAACGACCAGTCTCCATACATGGCTGCAATAAAATTTGAAAGTGAAGAATATATCATCAATCCAGATCTCCATTACATCTCCCCACAAGAAATCTCTCTGATTGAAGATCATCACTCTGATATTCATGACAATCAACCTGATGGTGACACTGACGCTGCTGTCTCACTACCAAATGTGGTTACTCATAAAGACCTTGACTGCAGTAATGATGAATTTACAACTGGTGCTGAGGATCAGGTAGAATGTAGCTCTACTATTGAACATGACTGCAGTAATGATGAATTTACAGCTGGTGCTGAGGATCAGGCAGAACACAACTCTACTATTGAACATGACTGCAGCAATGATGAATTTACAGCTGGTGCTGAGGATCAGGCAGAACACAACTCTACTATTGAACATGACTGCAGTAATGATGAATTTACAGCTGGTGCTGAGGATCAGGCAGAACACAACTCTACTATTGAACATGACTGCAGTAATGATGAATTTACAGCTGGTTCTGAGGATCAGGTAGAACCCAGCTCTACTATTGAACATGACTGCAGTAATGATGAATATAGTAAAACCGGTGCTGAGGATCAGGTAGAACTCAGCTCTACTATTGAACATGGCCCAAATCCTGATGGATGTCTGGTTCATCGCTCAGATGATCCACCTGAATATGAGGAGAAGCAATCATTTGCTTCTGTAAACATTGATGAGAAGAGACATGCCAATGTGGCTACTGATGAATTGACATCTTGGGATGAATGTGATGATAGTTCAAAGCTGCATTGTCCTGAAAAGCTATTATCAACCAGAAAGGTACAAATATCATATAGTTTATATTTCACTTGGTTTATATTATTGTTTCTCACTAGTTGGTTTCTCTTCAGGCAATTTCACCGTCTTCTGAGGAAAGGCTCTGTAAAGCCGTGGAGTCAGTTGATTTGAATCATAAAAAAAAATTGAGTAAGTGCCTTAAGTATTTATTCTGTGAGTGTGATCTTGTTCTATCAGTAACAATTGCATGTTTAAATCTGCTCAGCTTTATTTTTTCTAACTATAAACTCAACAATCCTGGAAAGAAATATAGATATTTAGAAATTAGATTTTGTTGAAAGAGGTAAAATGTGGTTGAATAGCTATAGGCTACATAAGAAGTATCATGAAATCGGAAAGTTAAACCATGATGGGGTTGTTGTCACGGTCATACTAATGTTTGAATAAGTAATATTTCTAACTTTGATCCACTATCTTGAGAGTTCAAATCTTAACGAAATAAACCAGGCTTTTATTTACTGAGTGAAAATACTTTTTCTTGAACTCTAACGAGTCTATCTCTCTCTGTCAATTGTCAAATGTAACTTGTTTCTATGCAAACACCTATGAGTTTCTTTATTTGATGTGTAATTTCTTTTTATCATACATATATAATTTGATTTTGTTTCTCTAAACACTTTGACCTTTTACCACATTTATGTTTTTACTTATATTGGGTTATAATTATCGCAGAATGCAAGGGAAACCTGTACTTTTCTGAGAAGACTGATAAGATGAATGGTACACACGAAGGGATTGATGATATCACAGGAGCTCGACTTACTGATATCCCCAACAAAATTAGTGTTATTCCTAGGAATAAAAGAGTTTCCCATCCTAGAGGCATTTCCAAGATTCCTCATTCTTCGCGTCATGCAACCCGCATAGGGTGCAACTCTGTACAGAGTTGCTCAAAGAGTGCAATTGCATTTACACAGCAGCAGATGCATGATACAGAATGCCTTGCCATGAGACTCACTAAGGAATTGAAGTCAATGAAGGACATTGTGGATGATATGTTACGATCTCAATTCTGTCTAAATACATCTTTGAGACATAAAGTAAATGAGGTATGATAACCACAAGGCAATCCCTTCATGTTTTTGGTTCATTATTTGGTCATCATGTCTATCTGTAAAGCAGATTCTGATGGCTCTAGCTTTTCTTTTCCTATTTTAAACTGCCAACTGTTACAAAGTTCTTGTAATTTCAATTGATATATTTAGTGATTAGTTAATAATTATTGATCATTAATATTGATTTCCAGGCAAGAATGGCTGTTAAGAATGCCACAAGAGCTGAGGAAGCTACAAAACGATGTCTGGCCTTCATGTCAAGGGATTGCAGCCGTTTCTGTAAAATAATGGTTTGTTCATCCCCTATCACTTCATCCGCGATCAAATTAACAGTTTTTATGGTTAATTACTGTATGATTATAATTAATGATCTCGATCAACTTCAGAAATTAACCGATGATGGTCCATCTCCTCAAAAACCTCCTCAAGTAGTGCGTAAAGAGAGGAAGAAAGTAACCTTTGCTGATGAAGCAGGTGGAAAGTTGTGCCAGGTTAAGTTTTATGAGGATGACGCAGTATCTGTCGGAATCTAATTGAAAGAGACAATGTTGCTCTAATAACTTACCATTTTCTGTACAAATTTCCAGTGCCCTATAAATTCATTATATTAGTTATTTTTCTAGAAATGCCTTATATTTTAACTGATGGTGATGGTTCCTTCCTATGCCACAAATTGATTCAATTGATACTGTGTAACAAGCGGAGTTGAATCAAAATTTCAACTCAGGCATATATGCTTGTACGTGTGGAATTCGAGTAAACATACTTTAGATCCAGAACATGTAGGTGTAAAAAATATTTAGTTCTCAATTTTGTAAAAATAAAGTCATTCTCTTAATTGTCTTATTATATTTTATTAGTTCGATCACGGTTCAATCACGGTTGAATGATTAAATCTTAATCATTGTCGACGCAATGGTACAGGGTCATCTTATCAGACTTCGAGACACTCTCCATCCTCTTGACTGCAACCTTCTTCCTATGCGTCCTTATCTCCCTTGGTCTCCTCTTCGTCTGTGGTCAATTCGTGAATCAGAGCAACGGGATAACCTGCTGCTTAAAATTCCACATTCTTAGAATAAGATAATTTTTATTTCTCACGTATTAGAAGAAAATTAAAATTTCACATTTTTAGTTGTTTAAAATTCTATTTTAAAATTTCAAAATTTAAATTCTTCATATAAACAATCAAAACAATGAATTTTAGATTAAAGAATTTTAAATTCTATGATAAATTACTTTTCTCATTTAAAATTCTCTATTCAAACATACTCTTAATGAATTTGAATTAGTCAGGTTTTAATCAGACCAATAATTTTATTTAATTAGATATAAAAAGGTGTTTTTATTTAAAAGTTATATTTACAGCTTTTTAAAGAAGTTACTCAAAGATTTTACATATATATATATATATATATATTTGCTTTCTTTTCTAATTAATATTTCAAAAGCATAAACAACTAAACTAAAAAAATTTAAGAATGTATTTTTTTTCAAAAATAAATTTCAAGGAAATTTTATTCAATTCTTGATTTTAGTCTTTTTTTTTAATTATTTATATTTGCTTGCATTCCACCAAATTTAAAATACAATAAAGATAAGACAGTAACAAATTTAATTATTTTTCTTTGTTCTTCAGAGTGTTTTTCAAATTTTCTGGTAAAAATGTTCATTCTTTTATTTTAGTATAAAAATAGTTATTACAAATCAAATGGATCAAATTTAGTTGATTGAGCATGGTGTAAGTATTATAAATTTTTTGATATCGTGATTAATTTTTTGACGTGAGTTCATCACTATCACATTATTATTGTGTCAACCAATAACAATCTTTGCTTAATTTTTTCATTGTTATTGTTAGCGTCACACTAACTTCAGATTTGAGATGTAAACACCATAGTTAGGGATGAACATATGTCAAGCCGTCGATAGGGGCCTATGAACTGGTCTGGCTTGTTTAATAAAAAAGATAGGCATAAGCTTTTAAAAAAACTTATTTAGTTAAATAGGTTAAGCTTGATCTCATAAGAACCTAGTAGCCCAGTCTATTACATATTACAGTTATATATTTAATATATTAATAAATTAATAATCTCATATCATAAATAAAATATTTTTTGAAATAAAAAACAAATTATTATTAAAATAAATTAATGTAAATTGTAATTTTAAGTTTGTGAATCATAAATATGAAATATGTGAGGGTGATAATGTTTGGCATGCTAACTTTTTTATTCCTCTTGGTTAAGCTTTTGGGAAAAATGTATTGTTATTTTTTTTTTATCTTGACATGAACATATTAATAGATAAAAAATCAAAATACTAAAAAGAAAAAGAGCATTTACGCACTATCCAATTGAAAAATCCGATCCATGGATCAAATATGCAAGTACGCTATATTGTTGACCACCATTTTTTGTTTGGCTTCATTTATGAGGAAACATTACCACAATTAAGCTGTTGAAAAACTAATATGAATTGTAAGTTTCATTTTTGGAAAAAAATATAAAATAGGATAATAGGTCACATCATATCAAGTCCAAAAAAGGTCTTTGATAGATAATAGGTTCAACTTGGGCTTTAGTTTATAAAGCAGGTCAGGCCTATTTAAGCAAAGCATGTCCTATTCTCATCCCCCACTATATCCACCAAACACATCATCTTCTTCCCCAATCTTCTCCTTCAACCTTAATGCCATATCCACCAAACACCATAGCCAGTAGCGACAACCATAGCTTTGTATAATGTTGTGCTGCAAAAAATCAAATTTGGACTGAGGGGGTTATGGGATGGTTCGTCAGTGGGTTTGTGGCCATTGGCAACGCACAATAGTTGTGGCATTGCGCGATGATGGTGTGCGTGTTGGTGGTGAATCTGGGTGGGCATGACATGGCACAACCATTTCGTCGACAATCATCCAACATTTGATGGAAAAGCCTTGAAGGCCTCAGATGGTGTGTGTTCATTGTCATACCTCATCCATGTGGGCTTGAAAAGTGATAATGGAGATGGATTCAAAGAAGGAAGATTCATATAGTGGATTACCATTAATAAATGCTAGAGGAAACCTCTGAGCATTTGTCAAGGGTTCCTTTTGTTGAACTACTCTTCTAAACTTCTCGAGATGGATGGGGGATGAAGGTTGATACGGTTGTGTTAAGAGAGTTAAACGTTTGTTGAGAGGAGATATATGAGTTTTGTCAGTAGAATCACTATCTGAGGAAGATGAGGTTGGAGTTACCTTGTTCTCGGTGAAGGAGACTGTCCATTCCTTCTCACCAATCTTGGGATTGGCTTTAGTAGCCCTTGTCTTAATGCGTTTGGGAATGATAGGTTTTCAAAGTTATGGAGCTGGTTAGACAGTCTTGGCTCATTTTGGAGCAGGGGCAGCCATAACTATAACTTTCTCTTTTGGAGAGCTATTTGTACAAACCCCTCATCCTCTTCATTAGTCTCACTCAGGTCCTTAAGCCTTTGTGGTACTTATATTTCAGCTGCTGGACGCATAGGAGTAGACGCATTAGACTACTCATGTATCTTTTTTGTCCTATGCTCCTTTGCAAGTAGCTCCTGCTCTTCTTCCCTCTTTTGTGATTGCTTCGTTGTCTTTTTTTTCTTCTATTGTTCAACCATAATATTTTGTATCCTTTTGCTAATCCAAAAGTTGTTCAGACCTCGATCTTCATTAGTAGTAGCTTTGGTGAGCTTCTTCTGCTTCCTTTTGTTTATGGCGTCTAGGTCAACCTGAGGAGCCTCCTTTAGACTTTGTTCTAGAGCAACCTTCATAGCTTTTAGGTTAGTTTTTTTTTCTAAATTTTTGTTGTTTGGCAACAACTGAACCCTTGGCTACTGGGGTGTGCTTACAATCATCGTCCATTTTGTATGCATTGATCCCATAGTAGTTTATTGATGATAGCAGCATAATAGATGTTATCTAGACCACCTAAGCTTTTCAAGTTTCTCATAATGTTGATGTAGATGGTATGAGACAAAACAAAAGGGGAGATTCTCCATTAAGTGAAAGAGTACAAACTTGTGGAGATTTGACAAGGATGTTTTGAGCCTGCCTTATGGAGAACACTCTTGTTGGGAATGTTGGCCCAAATCTTGGCCTTCTCACACATAATATTATACACCGTCATCTTCTTGCCTCCTGCCTTCTCAGCATTCTCCTTGTATAGCGCCCTTGTAATATGAGAGTCATAGTTCTTCTCCCATCCTTCTTGATATGTGCTTCCTTCATGAAGGCACTCGGTTGCCTTGGTAGTTGGGTCGCTGGATAATACCACCTTGATTCCCAAAACCTTGGACACGATGGCCTTTTTGTTGACAAACTCAATATTCCTCCAAAAGGTTATAATGAGTTCTGGGTATATAGTTTGAGACTCGTTAAACAAATTCCTTACTCCACAGAAAATGAGTGTCTCGTTGAGCTTAAGACCCATGTTTTCAAGTTCTTGTATATTGAAAAAGTGTTCAACATGGATAGAAGACTCATTATCATTGTGTATGGTAGTAATCTATAGGGCTAGAATGATCTAGACAATAGAGGAGTTAAAGGTGGCATTGCTGAAAGTTTGAGAGTTAAGGCTTAGATTTCAGAGAGGAAGATTAAATGTTTCAAAGTTGAGAGTAATGCCAAGAGTCTTAGAGATTTTTTTATGGGCTTTGAAAAGCAATCAATAAGCCTGCCACCCAAGATATGACTTAGGAAAAAGTGTTACAATGTTGTAATATAGAAACACTGCGTTTTGCATAATAATAATAAATGCATGATTAAGCGTCTAGATGTTAAACGTTGTGAGTGTGTGCTAATACTCATTGGACGACAAATCCTTTGATGTAAAAGTGGAAGACATATAAAAGTTAATTAATTCATTAACATATATCATTCCAAGGCAATTTATTAACAAAATCAACATTTCTTCATTTAAGGGATTTGTGAAAATGTCAGCAAGCTGATAATCAATGGTTACAAACTGTAAATCCACTATTGCATTCTGCACATGATCTCTTATGAAATTATGCTTAATTTTTATATGTTTAGCTCTAGAATGCAATGCTGGATTTTTATAAAGACTAATAGTAGCTTTATTATCACAATAGATGAGAATTTTACTCTGTAGTCTCCAAGTTTATTTGTTATACATACAAGTTGAGCACAACAACTTGTTTTGACATATATCCAGCTTTAGCAATGTACAATGTAGTTGAGCCTTGTTTCTTGCATATCCATGTAACTAAGTTACCACCAATAAAGTGACAGCTTCCACTTGTGTTTTTCCTTTCAACTTTATCACCAACATAATTAGCATCGCAGAAGCTTATGAGTTTGAAACTTTTTCTCTTTTTTTTAAATAGAAGACCAGTATTAGAAGTTCCAATAAGATATCTAAAGATGTATTTAACTGCAATTAGATGAACTTCCCTTGGTTCTTTTTGACATTTTGCACATAGACAAACATTGTACATAATATTAGGCCTAGACGCTGAGATAGAACAGTGAGCCAATCATTGCTTTGTGTTCAGTCATGTCCACCTTTGTTGATTCCTCGTCCAATCCAAGGTATGTTGTAGGATGCATTGGAGTCTTCATTTCTTTTGCATCATTTATGTTGAATTTCTTCAACAGTTCTTTCACATACTTGGTTACGTGAATATAGATACCTTTGGGTGTTTGCTTTATTTGTAGTCCAAGATAGAATTCCAACTCTCCAATCATGTCATTTTCAAATTTTATCTACATTACCTTAGAAAAATCTTCACAAAACATTTCATTAGTAGCACTGAAAATGATGTTGCTCACATATACTTGCACTAATAAAAACTGAGAATCATAGTTTTTACGAAATAGAGTTGTGTTAACCTTTACTCGCTCAAAGCCATTTTTCAAGTGAAATGAACTTAGTTTTTCATACCAAGCTCTAGGAGCTTGCTTAAGTCTATATAAAGCTTTGTTGAGTTTAAAAACATATTGAGGAAGAGTTTCGCTTTCAAATCGTAGAGGTTGTTCAACATAAACTTCCTCTTGGATTAAACCATTGAGGAATGCACTTTTTACATCCATTTGATATAACTTCATATTACTATAAGCTACAAATGAAAGTAAAATGCATATTGCCTCTAGATGATCTACAGGTGCATAAGTTTCTTTGTAATCTATATCTTTTTGTTGTGAGTATCCTTTAGCAGCTAACTTTGCTTTGTTTCTTACAACCTTACCATTTTCATCCAGTTTGTTGCGGTAGACCGATTTTGCTTCAACAACTTTCTTTCCTTTTGGCAATTCAACTAACTTCCGAACATCATTCTTCTGCAACTAATCAAGTTCCTCTTGCATGGCCTTAATCCAATTATCATCTTGCATTGCATCATCAATGTGTTTGGGTTCCATTTCAGAAATCAGTACAATGCACCCTTGTGTTCTTAGTGATGATTTTGTTTGAACACAATCTGTTGGGTCTCCAATGATTTGACTTTTTGGATGATTTCTTCTCATGATGCATCTAGTGGATTCTCTTACCTCTTCTTGAACTTCTTGTTGAGTGGTTGCTTTTGTCTCTAGATTCTATCTGGTCGAGCTAGTTTTTATTGATTCCTCTTCCAACCTTAGATCTTCAAAAGACTCATTTAACTTTGATAAATCTTTATCATACTTGTTTTCGTAAAATCTCAAATAAATAGCTTCTTCAACTACAAAGATTCTTAGCTTGTAAACCTTGAATTCCTTAGAAGTTTCAGAGTATCCAAAAAATGTTCCATTATCACTTCTCGAGTCAAACTTTCTCAAGTTATCCTTTGTGTTGAAAATGAAACATTTGCATCCAAATGGATGAAGATATGATATGTTGGGTTTTCGTCCCTTCCAAAATTCATAAGGAGTCTTTTTAAGGATAAGAATTGTGTAAATTTTGTTTTGAAGATAACATGCAATATTCACTGCTTCATCTCAGAAGTGCTTATGGTCTTGGACATTTCTTGTAGAGATCTATTCTTTCTTTCAACTACCCCATTTTGTTGAGGTGTTCTTGGTGTTAAAAAATTGTGAAGAATTCCATTTTATTCACAAAACAATTGAAACTTGTCATTTTCAAACTCTTTCCCATGATCACTTTTAATTAAACTAATTCATACTCCTTTTTCATTTTGAACATGTTTACAGAATTTAAAGAAGACATCAAAAGACTCATTCTTGTGATTCAGGAACATGACCCATGTCCATCTAGAGTAGACACCCACTATGACAAGTCCATACCTCTTTCCACTAGTGGATGCAGTTCTTGTTGGACCAAAGAGATCAAGGTGTAGTAACTCCAAGTGCCTAGAGGTGGTAAAACTGTTTTTACTAAGAAAAAGAGTTTTTTAAATAGTTTTCCCTTTTGATATGTGTCACAAAGTCAATCATCCTTATATGACATACTTAGTAGACCTCTTGCAAGGTTGTTTTTCTGCAGTTTGGAGATTAACCTCCAACTTGCATGTCTAAGATTTTTATGCCATAGCCAGTTATTTTCTTTAACAGATAGTAAGCATTACACCTTTTGTTTTGATAGTTCTCCCAGTCTGATTTTGTAGAGGTTGTTTTTTCTCTTGGAAGGGAATAGGGAGGACCCATATTTACATATAGCGAATCACGATATGATGCTGAGGATGATACAACAGGTGACTACTGTTCTCAGCCTAATGTACGAATCTTTGTTGAAGGAGACACCATATTCACTATCACATAATTGACTTATGCTCAGTAGATTATTATGCTTAAGACTTTCAACAAACAAAACATTATCAATAGAAGGGTAGGGATGAATACCTATCTTACCCACTCCGATTATCCTTCTTCTTTTTTTTTTTTATTTCCTCCAAAAGTGATTGTTTCACCATGATAGGACGTCAGGCATTGGAACATACACCTTTCTCTTGTCATGTGTCGTCAGTAGCCATTGTCCAGGTACCATGATAGACGTCTGATTCCTGCTATTAAGGACATCTGCTACAAGGATAATCTTTTTCTTAGGTATCCAAATCTTTTTGGGTCATTTTGTGTTAGCCATAAAGGTATTGGTTATACCCTTCTTAGGTTGATCTCTACACTTAGATGTCATGTATCCAGTATTATCACAAAAATAACAGACAAGAATGTCCTTATCATGAACATAACTTCCTATCATATCCATTTCCAGATTTGTCTGACAAACTCCTACAGTATCATAACAATTTCTTAAGATTTTTTTTCCATTGACGAATTTGGCTAAAGAAGTTTTTAAGGTTCTAATTTCCTCATGAAGTTTGACAACATCTTGAGGTTGACCCTTAAATTCTTGATTCTTTAAAAGCTTATCATTCAAGAATTTCACAAATCTTTTATGTTCCTCACATTCCACCCAAAGGTTATGTTTACTCATTTTGAGGTCTTCATAAACTTTGTGTGTTTGTGCACATCCTCTCCATAGATCATTTCTCTCTTTGTTTTGATAATCATTGAATTCATTTATATCCTTTAGATCTTTCGTTTTGTTTTTCAACTCCTGAAAGTTCTTAAGAAGAGTAGCTTTTCCCCTGGTAGTTGTCTCAATTTCGAGACATAGCTTGGACTTTTTTTCTTTAAGAGTTATACAAGCTTCATGTGTTTGAGTGGACTTGTCCAATGAAATATATACTTGATCCTGAAGGATTTTCTCAAGTTTTAAATGATCTTTGGATAAATTTTTGAAATCTTTTCACAAGGTTTTGTAAGTTTTTGAAAGAATAGATGTGTTAGACAAAAGTTTATGATAAACCTTTCTAAAAGACTAAGGGTCATCGAAGTTTACCTTATCTTCTTGATCTGATTCAAATTCCTCAAAAGTTGTGATGCCATTAGACATTTGTTGGCTTCTTCATCATCTTCATCAGACGAAGTGTCGTCTAGATCTTCATAGGTACTCATAAGACCCTTCTTTTCTTTGGTCTTGTAGTGTTTCTTCTTGTCCTGAACCTTCTCCAGTTCTAGGAAATCAAATTTGAAGAGTCCAGGATTTTTGCATTCATAGCAAATTATGGAGCTTTTATCTTTATCTTTTACTTTCTTTGGGAATTATTCTTAAGGAACTTTTCCACTTGGAGCCACCTTTGCTTTTCCACATTTTTTTGGATCTTTCGTGAAATGAAGGCGAGCTCATCTCCCTCAGAGTCTTCCTCAGATCAATCATCAAATGAATCATCAACTTTAAAAGCTTTGGATGAACTTCTAGACGAAGACTTGTTCTCTGGACGATGATGCCTTTTTGTCCTTCTGACTGTTGACAGCCAAAGACTTTTCTCTTTCGGGTCCTTCGTTCTGATGATGTTATTGTTCATGAACCTTGAGGATACTAACAAGTTCCTTAAGGGGCATAGAATCAAGATTCTTTAAGCTCTTAACACTGTTACCCGTGATCTCCACTTTCTAGACAAACTTATCAAAATTTTGTCAATATGATCATAATTATCATAAGTTTTGCCTAAAGATCTTAGTTTATTGAGAATGGTTTGAAAGCGTCCGAACATAATTTGTATGTCTTTGCTTTCTTCCATAGAGAAAAGTTCATACTTATGAATGAGGAGACTGAGTTTGTTCCTCTTTACCTGTGACATTCCTTCGTATATTACAACTAGAGTGTCCCACATTTGTTTGACACTTCCGAAGTTGTGTACCTTGGTATATTCCTTTTCTGAAAGAGCACACAACATCACATTCTAAGCCTTGGAGTTGAGCAGGAATCTGAGTTTTTGCTCCTCCGTCCATTGGCCTCTAGGAATGTCATTCAGTTGATCATTATATGGAATATAATCTTCATTTTTCACCACATCCCATAGATCTTTATGAATAGGTTCAAAGTGAGCTATCATACGCTCCTTCTAGTAATCATATTTTATACCTTTGAACAGTGGTGGTTTATTGGTGGAGAATCCTTCTTCCATATCTTTGATATTTTGGATCTTTTCCTTAGTATTGTCAGATACTCAACCCTTAATGGCAAGCTTTGATACCAATTGAAATAAGAACAATCAAACTTCAAAAGGGGTTGAATAGTGTGTTTATCAAAGATTACTTTTTGTAACTTTTAGAACAAATATAGATAGGAATGTATATGTATGGTAAGTCGTCCACTGAAGAGAAAACATGTTTTAATAAAGACAGGTTTGATCGTCTAGTGACTTTAAGAAAGAGTCTTAAAAACAAGTTTTCAAATAAATACTTAGTATTAAAGAAGTGTCAGAGAGTGATAATAGAATACTTAATAAACCCTTAAGGAGAGTAGTAGAAACACTTGGTTTATACTAGTTCAACCTGCATTACGTCCAGTTCTAATTGTAATTAAGTAAAGGGTTCACTAATCAAAACTTGATTACAAAACAAGTATTATGACCTACCACTCCTGACTATACAAGTATTCTTAATATCACTTCTGACACTTTCTTAGACTCCTTATGAATCTAAGAAACTCAAGTATTGTTTAAAACTAAGTCACTCCTGGCTTTCACAAACAGTAGTTTGAATGAATACAAGTATTTCAATAACACTCATTAAGTGAATAAACAATAAAGTTCAAATACAAGATAACTTTGATTAGCAAAAGATAAACAAATGAAAACTTTAAATAAGTCGTCTAGTGATTTCAGTGGAGTTTTGCTTAAGAGATATTCTTGTTTTCTCGTAATGATTTTTTTTTCTTTTTGAGTAGAGACTACCTTTGATAGACTTTAATGAAAAATTCGCTACTGGATCAGTGTTGATTCCTTGAAAAGATCTTTGTCTCACACTAGGAGATAATGCTACATGTCATGCTCAGATTTGTGCGGAAATGATCTACTTTTTGATGTCTCACAGACTTTTTGATCAATGTTGATCATTTCAAGAGAATGTGGGTCCCGTACTAGCTGGCCACCAAAGTTAACAAAACGCAGTGTATAACACCGATTATGGTAATGAGTGGACACTCTTTGGTTTTAGTACCTTGGACTCTAGTTAAAAAATTAACAGAGCATTTTCTCTTGGAGTGTGGACGTTACATGTAGATTATAGTTAAATTCTTTAACGCGTTGATCATGTCCACTTGCCTAAAACTCATTAGAACATCAATAATTTATACTTATTATTCATCAAAATCCAAGATAGATAAGAAGAGTAATTGTCCATACCTAACAAACTTGGAAGCTGGAAGCTAAAATGCTAGCTTATTAAATTAAAAGTATTCAGTAAAACTAATGGTTAAAGTAGCTGAAAAGAGTAAAATGACATAAATAAACATATTTATATTCCACTATTTTGTGTTAATTTTTTTCATGTTAACTATTTTACTATTAATCTTATACTATTTTTAAAATATTTTAAATCAAGTTTAAAATAATATAATAAAATACACTTATGTAGACATCATACTTTTATTATGTTAATTAGTTTAATAGTTAAAATAAAACATCTTACATAAAATTATTTAAAACATAATAGACAAAATATAGTGTTTAAATAATAAATTAAATATTATAAGTGGTACAATGGTTAAAATAAATAATGTAACATAAAAAAATATAAAATAGAATACCAAACAAAATCTATCATCTATCATTATTAATGTCTTGATTTATAGTGGTAAAATAATAAAATAAATCATTAAATAAGAATGTAATATAAAAATTCCAAAATATAATATAAAAAATAAAATAAACTAGAGTAAATCTATGACCTATTATTCATATTAAATAACAATAAAATCCTGATTTATTTAAAAAAGAATAAACAAAAAATTTGATAAATACATTGAGGATAAAAAAAGAAAAAAATATAAAAAGTTACAAGTTAGAGACAAAATTGTCCATATCAATCTCCTTTACCAAAATACTATCAATATAAAGACCAACACTTTCCATACCAATCTCAATCAAACCCTAACACTTTCCATACCAATCTCCCTAACCACACACTTACTCTAACGCTAACCTATATTGGACATTATAACTATCCATTATCTTCACAAGTGCTTCCGATTAAAGTAGACCTTGCGTGCAATATCATACTAATCAACATTAATAAAATAAAACATACTAACAACTCTCCCTTGACAGAACCTTATTAATACTATATTTCCAAACCCTTAGTAATTATCTTCTTTGGATTTAAAACATGCTACTATGTTAATTCATTGCGTAATATAATATAATTTTTTTAAAATTTCTATTGTATATTCTCATTTTTATTAGACTTCAATATTATCCATTTTCTTAATTAAATTTCAATACATAAACCTTAAATCTATTCTTTAACCTTAAACATTGCTTTAATAATATAAAATTATTAACGAATCTGGACCCATAAAAGTTCCCTCCAACAAATACTGGCCCAAATAACAATCAAATTATGGGGCAACAAAGCCTAATATACTACCACATACAACTTAGGTATTTCTCAAAAAGGGCCTTGCGAAAAAGAAAAAGAAACACTAGACCCAAAAGAATGCTACATCCAAACCTTTTGGTCATCCCTAACTAACAGCGAATGCTACATCCAAACCTTATGCACAAAAAAAATCAGACTGTTCAGCAACTGCCTTCAATGGACTTTGCCATCAATGCGGACTCAGAGAATTGTTGGAGTACAAGTGTGAGTTAAAGTCCCACATCGGATAGAAATAGACAAGTTGAACACCATATAAGTGAGGAGGAGACCCATAAACCTGAGCCTTACGACTTTGGATTAAAGTGTGGTGTCTAATTCACTTATATGATTGCTTGTGTAAATCTCCCCGATATTTACCACCTCGATTTCCCAACAAGAACAACCAATGCATTATCATTGTCTAAACCACATGCATACATACTTAATTAACGAATCAGTGTCATAAAATAAAACAGCCTCCATATAACAAATCAATAACACTCTAAAAACCTACTTTTTGCCCTATTATGTCGCCGACGCCGAAGGACCAATGATTTATCCACAAATCATCGTTAAAATAAATTAAAAATTATGTTAAAAACAAGGGCAACTTTGACAATACATATTACGTTTATATTATTTAATAAAACTTTTATTAATACCACAAGGACAAAAAAGCAATATACCTCACCATAATTAAAATATTTTTAAATGGTACAAACAGTTCCCTAGACCATATCTACAGTTCAATATAAAATTCATATATCTATATCTAATGATTATAAAAAAATTGATCACCTAACACAGAAATTAACTTCTCCACTACAGCCAATTCGGCAAAGGTTTTGGTTTCTTTTGACTATGATCACTTTTTTAGACTCACATTTGTCCTAAATGTTTTATATTTTTTCATATCTCATCCCTCTCTTTCCTTTTTTCATCTCATTTATGTCGTCACCGAACAACAAAAATCAAATAGAAAAAATGAACTATAATGTATTTTTCTTTGAAGTTTGTGTTTGGTGAATAATTTTTCTTTGAAGTTAATCATATTTTAAGGTATAATTCAATATTAAATGTAAGTATTCTTTCAATGGTAATTCAAACTATAACTTACTCTATTGTGCGAAAATAACCTCTTCAATTAAACTAAATTGCATCAATACATGATGTATTGTTTGACACACACACAAAGCTATAGTAGTCTAAGTTTTCATATTTAATTTTTCCAAAGTGAGAAAAATATATTAATAAATATTATAAATCCTTGATTACAAAATTAAGAATTAAAAATTCTAATTAAATTTTAATTTTATCATACATGAACTTTATTTTCTATTTCAAATTTAATTGTTAATAATTTTTTATGGACAAATGTTAATTATAAGTTTATTAGTTTTCATTAATGAGGATGATTCAAACCAGCGACCTCTCTCATTTCCATTCACCAATCACCACTAAATTAATGTTATAACTCCTAAATATTTAATTAATAGTTATAAATACATTTTTTTTAAATTTCACACCTTTTTAAAGAACAATAACATTCAAACTAATATATGGTGTGGCAATGGCACAAATGGCTAATATTGAATTTGTCTTTAGATTCAATGCATATAGAGAAACATCTTATAGAAGTGGTCAACTTTTTAAACAAGTTTCAATACAATGAATCCTAATATATATCTTAAAGAGTATTTCTTGGAAGAGTTAAACAATGTAAATAAATATTTTTTTTATAGACCACAAGAACAAACCCGAAATTTCTAGTTAAACTAGAGCAATTTCTTACAAGTTGATCCACGTGTTCAGTATATAATGAATCTTAATATTTCAAGCCCAAAGATTGTTTTCTCATAAGAATCTCAATGTAGACCAATATATTGTTGTGGAGCTACTTGGAAGGGTCTCACAATTGATTGCACACATCATTGTTTCATGTAAAAGAGTAGATAGATAGAACACTACCACACGCCCAAATGTCATAGACGTCGTAAAGGAGAGCAAATGTGAAAAAGAAACTAGCTTCATACTCGTTATGGAGTCCACCGGTACATTGACCTAGCACTTGGACCATTGCTGCAAGGAGTACATTGTTGCATAAATTAAGTGGCTTAAATAGAAGCTTTCTGACTTTGGATTGCATTTAGAATATATTCCATTAAGATGCAATAACACTAGTGCCATTAGTCTCATCAAAAATCCAATCATGCATTCTAGGACTAAGCATATAGAGATTAGGTATCATTTTGTTAGGGATCATATTCACAAGGGTGATTGTGATATAGAGTTTGTTAATACAGACTCAAAACTAGTTGTTATCTTCACCAAACCTTTAGCAAGGGATAGGTTCTTCCACCTTTGTAATGAACTTGGCATCCTAAGTGAGTCTAATCTCACTTGAGCCAATTAGGGAGTACTCATTCATGTACATATGCATTTACATTTGTTTGGTTGTTTTGTTTGTACATGTGCTTTGAATTCTTGAACATTTAACATTCATAAAAACTATTTAGCATGTTTAATTCTGCAAAAAAATTGTTTTAGCATGCATGATAATCGATTAGCATATCTTGTAATCGATTATTTCGAGTTGAGGATGATATCTAAGCTCTCTAGGTAAACCTATAATCAATTACCCTGTTGGGCAATTAATTATCTTGAGTGAAGACAAAATGTCTTTCTTACTGTCTGAACCTATAATCGATTACCACTTTCGGCAGTCGATTACTGGGCATCTAAAATGTTTTTCGAAACTGGAAAGTCGCTTCACCCTCAACCTCCATTAATGGCAGAGAAGAAGAACAAGAGGATAAAGTGCATTGGGCACAGACCCACTACCCGCAGATCGAAGAAGGAGAAGGAAGTAGCGAAGGGTGGTCCTTCTAGTAGAGGAAAATAGGTTACATATTCTCCCTCACCTAAAACTCCTAAGGCAACATCGTGGTTTTCTGAGGAACACTGTGAGTTTTCTTACAAGTTCAGCTATGCCAAGAAGCAAATGATTCAACCACAGTACCTCAGTCTAGCTTGGCTAAGGAGTGAAGGTTTTGCATTTCCTGAGTTGATTAAGTACCACGAGTTGAAGAAGGTGATGGAGATGAAAAACACCTACTATACTGAATTGGTAAAAGTCTTCTACACCACAACTCATATTGATGGTGATAATGGGTTTCTGTGTACTGCTGTGAAAGGGCAACAGATTGTGATGACACCAGAGGTATGGTTAGAGATTGTTGGGTTATCGTCTAACGGAGTTATGGCTAACCAGCTGAGTTACAAGGAAGTTGGAATTGATTTCAACAAGGTCAAGAACAATCCTTCTACCTATGTTGTTGTTACAAAAGCAAAGGGAAATGAGTTTTTTGGTACTAGACTGTTGATGCTCGAGTAAAGGGTCTTGGCCTAAATAGTTGCTTGGATTATTACTCCTAAGGGGAGCAATCACGCTCACTTGATAGAGGATGATATTTTTCATACCAGTCTTATGCAAGGGAAGCTGAAGATAAACTTGGTCAACATTATTGTTGATCATGTTGAAGACCAAGAGGATTGGCTCTTTTAAGCGAAGGGATGAACCCATATAAACTATTGTGTGATTTTCTTAAAAAAGAAAAGGGAAATGACTTAGAATAACTAGATGTAAGTCTGGATTGGAATGAACTAGTATAAACTCTTGTGTGATTTTCTTATTCTCTAAACACTTAGTCTTGAATTCATCTTGGTGTTGGAATTGATCTCCAAAGGCCATAAAAAATATGTTTTTACACATGTTATAATCATAGAAATTTTCTGGTATGTAAATATCTTTTTGATATTATCTTTTGAGGAAATTTTGGTCAATTGAAATGAGTTGTTTGAATCTGATTAAAGAAGGAATTGGTAAAGATTTTAAAAGAATCTATTCAACACCCCTTGTAGATTCATGACTGATCCAACACATGCGCTATGTAAAAGCAAGACTAGGCAGACTTATCAAACATGAAGTAGTTGCACTGCATTAGAAGAGGGAACTCACAAGAGGGCTTTAGAAAGCTATGCAAAGATATTACAGACTTGGAGCTCACTACGATGGTCTGGAACTTGAAGAAAAGCCACCATTAGATAGAGTTCATCACAAGACAGGTCATTGCAATCGAACTATCAATCACAATCCCTTTGTGGTTGATTCACCATCCAACTACATCTGTCAATGGAAGAGAGAATTTGATACGGTATTTGAGCGCAATTTCTCATTCACTATTGAGCTTCCAAACTCCACATTCACCTTCATTCATCAAGTCCAACCCGTTATTAAAGAGTTAAATTTCTAATCATGAGGCACTTGTTGCTGCTGCTGCTGAAGATATGGCCTTGGAAGCCTCTAATGGCCCTCCCTCATCCTAGGAGCATGTCCCTTTCCTTGAGAAAACACTATTGAGAACAAGGGAGGCATTTGTTGAAGCTGTTCATGATAAGGCTCATGCTGAAAGAGAAGCCAAAAAATGGAAGGTCCTTAGGGAGTTCTGCTTTAAGAAGTTTGCTAAAGCCTCAATGGATAGTTCATCTGATCATGAATCTAGGGAGTTCTGCTTTAAACACTTATTCTTTTCTTATTCATCTATTCTTCATGTAATATGCTTCTGATGAATAAAATGAGTTTTCTTACTAAAGGACTTTATCTCAAAGTCTTATGATGCATTATCTTTTTTTTTTTTTTATATATTTTCTTATATTTCATCTAATAAGCTGACGTTGCACTTAAACCGTCATTATTGATATCATATATCTCTCTTCAACTTTTACATCTGTATTTGTTTGACATCATCAAAAAAGTAGAGATTGTTAAGTCAAAAGACATTTATATCTTAAAGATGAATTAGGACTCTAATTATTTTGATTAGATGCAAATAAATACAAATGATAAAAATTGTGTTTAATATGCTATCAGACCATGATTTGTATCTGTACGTTTGAAGTTTCAGACAATGCATTCATAAGACGATATAGTATAGCATTTAAGTAATGCATTTAAGATCTTCATTTAGTACTCTGTGTCTAAGATTCTTTCATGCACAAAACATTCTCCTAGGATTTGTCAAAGTCCTATGAAGAATAAATGAATACCATGACCTGGAAGACATTGATCCTTATCAAAAGGTGTGACTTCCTTGTTGGAGTACAAGGTACACTAACCTATCAACATGGACTTTGCATGAAGAAGGGACATGCATTTAATGTTTGCATTAAACGCTCCAATGAACTCAATACTTCAGACGAAGACCAAAGTGTAGAATCCAACCGTGAGACAACAGATACTTGGAGATGAAGGCTATATATCGAAGAAGCTTTGTAGAAACAAGACACAAATCAACTACGTGATCTTATTATTTTATTCATTCTTGTAAAGTTTTTTGTAAATTCTTGTAAAGATAATAAGCTCTCAAAACACTTTGTATACCTTGAGAGAAAAGACTAAAAGTGTTGAGTGATATATCTATCTATAAAATGATATCATATTTAGTCAATGTGCAATCTTCCAACAAATCTTGTTGATTTGTTTAAAGCCAGCAGTGGCTTGGTAGGACAAAGAATATGGGTTTTAAGTCAAGTTTAGGGTATAGCTTGCAAGTGTAACAATCATATGTGTCAGTTAACAATACTTGTAACTTTGATAAGTTAGTGGAAACTTGGTGGTTACCAATACTTGTAACAATCATAGGTTTAAGATGAACCAGTATGATTCTTTGTGTACTTATTTATATTGCTTGAACTGACAAAGGGTTTGAATTTTTTTTTAAATCTAATATCTCCTTTTATTTTACAAAGATTTTTTTTCATCATTTGATAAAGTATAAATCAAAACCTTTCTAAGTGGTTTTAGGTTTATCTACATTAGACTAAACATGTTTTCAATCTTAAAAAAAATTTAAATTTTTAAAAACACAATTCAACCCCCCTTATTGTGTTTTTACTTCCACACACCTATCTCCCAAAGCTACATGACCACCAAACTCCACCTCCACACACACCATCGTCGTACCTAAACACCACTACCTCAACAAACCCAACACCGTGCCACCATCCATCACCCACCATCGCCATACGCATCGTTCTAAGCCACAAACATGCACATTGCTCCAAACTCATCATCGTGTTGTACTACCATAATATAATTACATATTGATTAATCTATAATACATTTTTTTTATTTATTTGGTTAACATATTTTTGTTAGACACAGGGGAAGCTTGAAGAAAGATCAAGATGTATGCTGAAGCTTGGATGAGTTTTAGCTTTGTACATGATATTTAATTGAAGGCATTTGTAATATTTAGATGTATGAGAGTTACATCCTATGATCCATAACATTGCATAAACATCATTCATTGGCTTGCATTAATGATTTAACAAAACGTGGTTTGTGAAAAAGCTTTAAAATTTCATGATTGCATAAAAGCCAAGTGCTCATGGTTTCAAGTTTTTGGAAAAACTATTTTTCACTGTGTTAATTACCACATATTGGTAATCTATTACATGAGCTTTGAATAGCAAAATAATCGATTACCAGCATTAAGTAATCGATTATACAACACAAGTCTGTCTACTTTAATTGATTATAAGGTAATTGTAATAAATTACATAAGCATGTTTTGAATACTACACTATCTGTTTTAATCGATTACATTGCTCATACATCTTTTCCAAAAAGGTCAAGAACAAATTAATCTATTAATCAAGCTAATAATTGATTACAAATGAAGTTTTAATTGATTACTTAGGTGATTTAATCATTTACTTTCAGTTACAGCAGTTTGTTATAAATAGCTGTTGGGTCTTTTGAAAAAAACAACTCACTACATTACGAATTTTCATAGTTTTCAAAAGTCTTCTGAAGTAAGAAGAGATTCTTTGAGTATCAAAGCTCTCATCCACATATTCAAATCTTCATGATGTATTGAAAGATTTCTTGGGCAAGATTTCAAAGAAGCTTTTGGAGGGTTTGGTTAGTAACTTGTTTGCTTTCAACCTTGACCAAGATTGGTAATCATATGCATTCATATAATGTGGATCATCGGGTTGTTTCTCTCCATTAGTTTCTGTGTGTAATTTGCTTTTATATTTCAGCTTGTAAGTTGCTATTTCAAAAGGTTCTTTAAGCTTTTCTAGAGTAGGGTTCTCTAGAGGGAAGAGTAGAGTATGGTTCTCTATGTCTTGATCATTAGAAGTCTCACAGGGTTTTAGATTTCAGTTCTTTATCTAGGGTTGATAAAGAGTAATCTTTTGTAAGCTTGTAAAGAACAAATTTTGTTAATAGTGAAACTCTAACCAAGGTTTGGTTGGAAGAAACTGGATGTAGCTTCTCTTGTTGAGAGGTGAACTAGTATAGCTCTTTGTGTTGATTACTTTCTTTAATCTCTTCTTATCATCTTAATTTGTGATTCTTGGTGAATTCTTTATTACTCAACAAGTAAAGTTTTTTGTAATTGGTTTCTTGGGCTGAATGGTTTAATTGATTAAAGCATTCTTGATTTATTTGTGATAAAGATCCTAAATCCACTACTTGTTTTAAAGAAATTTTAAAGACTCTGTTTTAACCAATTCACCTCATCTTGATTATTGTGGGTGTTCACATTGTTTTCAATTTTGACCTTTTTAAGCATTTGTTTTAAGAACTACATCTGTATTGAGTTAAATAATAAAACTCGTTAGTTCTTCATCAAAATAAAAAGTAAATAAATATTTTTTTATTTGATTTTTAGGGCATCATAATCTTAAGAGATTAAAATTTAAAGTATAATTTTTTTATCTTAAAATATATTCATTATAGAACAATGCTTACTTTAAAACTACCATAAGAAATATATACACACACACACACAATTTTTGAAATTTCTATTTTATTAAATATATTACTAAATAAACAAATAAAATTGTGGAAGAGATTTTTTATATATCATAATGGAAAAAAACTTTACAAAATCCTTCTAATTTTATTTGGGTCTTTTAACTTTTAAATTAGAGTCATTTTGGTCCTTTTGTCAACTTGAAAATAATATTGTTAATATTTTACATTTTGCATCAAATGATAAACACAAAAGTACCAAAATGACTCAAATTTGAAATTTAAAGGACAAAAATGAATCTTTTAAAAGATAATGAATTAAATGAATCTAAAAAAACAAAAGATAAAGGATCACAAGTATAATTTGGTCAAAACTTCTATATCTTCAATTCATAAAAATTTAGTTTTGACTGTGACTTTTAAGATAATTGTTTTCAAAGTTAATAAAATTAGCATACATGATTATTTATGATTGAATGACATTCTAAAAATTAGTATATATATTATTTATTATTACATTAAATGCATCTTCACTTTTAAAACTTTAACAATGGCAAAAGAACCTAAATAATACTTTTTTAATTAAAAATTATCAATTTGGGGTTGTTTAAAAACTAATTACACATCTAGGGCAGTAAGACACGCCCAGATGAGGTGTGACACCCCCTTAGTCACGCCCAGATGAAGCGTGACTCCCCCATTGTGCCACGTGTCCGTTGTGACACGTGTCACGCATCCATGCATCGGTGGTGATACTTTACATAAACGGTCATAACTTTTGATAGAAATATCCGATGGAGGCGTACGATATGTCAAAATGCTCGAAATTGAGAGAGGAAGGCCTAGGCAAATCCCTAGGTCCACTATTTTTTTTTTCCAAAAAATGCCTCTAAGTGCCTCAAAATTAGGATTTAATCTTTAGTCATCCAAAAATTTCCTTCTTCTCTACTTTTTTTAATTATTTAATTAGTTAATTTAATGCTATTTTTTATTTTTTTAATTACTTCTCTTAATTTCGAGCGTTTTGACATATCGTACACCTCAATCAGACATTTCTATCAAAAGTTAGACCATTTGAAGGACATATCGTACGGCTTTGTAAATTTTTTCAATATTTTAAATTTCTATATGGTTTTGTTTAACATTTTTTGGATTTTTTATATAACTAATTTTTAATATAAATTATCAAACGATCATAATTTTTTGGTGAATGAATGTCTCTTGGTTATTTATTAACAAAACTTACAAAACGACAATTATTATTTTTATACTGAGTTTAATTATCAAGGTCTTGTACAAAATAATTTATTTGCTTTAATCCCTTATAATTTCACTTAACTATAGACTATAATATACCAAAATATTTTAACTTTTTAACCAGTAATTTTGAATTTTTATGTTAATACCAAAAAAATTATTATTCATAAAAATATAGATATGATCTTTACAAAAAATATATATCAAATATAATAAGTTTATTGATTTTAATAAAACTTATTTTAAAATATTTATTAGGATTATGCCTTTCTATGTAGGAGTAATTAAATATATAGTGAATGAAAAAAGGATTAAAAGGATGAACAATTAAGTTAAATAAATATAGATTTGATGGGGAGAAAATAAAGAAAAAGAAACGACGTTAAGTAGCAGATTATGCATGAGTGTACAACGAGTAAGAAAATAAGAGGATGTGTGATAGAGGGGAAGGAGTGGGAGGGTGCAAATAGAAATAGAATGATGCACCCATTATTCGGCAAAAGAACATAAATAATATTTTTTTAATATTGAAAAATATTAAACAAAACCATATAAAAATTTAGAATATCGAAAAAAATTACAAAGGCGTACGATATGTCCTTCAAATGGTCTAATTTTTGATAGAAATGTCCAAATGAGGTATACGATATGTCAAAACGCTCAAAATTTAGAAAAAGTAATTAAAAAATAAAAAATAGCATTGAATTAACTAATTAAATAATTAAAAAATAGAAAAACAATGGAATTTTTGGATGATTGAATCTTAAATCCTAATTTTGAGGCACTTAGAGGCATTTTTTGGAAACAATGGTGGACCAAATTCCCTTTGGGAACTTGTTTAGGGCTTCCCCTCTCAATTTCGAGCATTTTGACATATCGTACGCCTCCATCTGACATTTCTATCAAAAGTTATGACCGTTTACGTAAAATATCACCACTGATACACGGATGTATGACACGTGTCACAATGGACACGTGACGCAATGGGGGAGTCACGTCCAAAATGGGCGTGTCTTACTGCCCCAGATGTGTAATTAGTTTTCAAACAACCCCAAATTGATAATTTTTAATTAAAAAAGTATTATTTAGGTTCTTTTGCCCTTTAACAATTGTTTCAACATTTATTTTATTACTTAACTCTTATATACATACATACATATATATATATATATATATATATATATATATATATATAAAGACTTCACACAATAAATGTCTATTAAATGTAAAGGGAAGCATTAAATAGGTTAAGGAATGGTGAATTTTTTGAAGGGTCATTTACGGGCTAAAAAGTTAAAAAATATGGTCACATACTCAACTCAAAATTGATTTATTTTCCCTCTTTTTTAAAACATAAAACATAAAATTGATTATGATGTCATTCAAGCTCCTTTTGTTGGTATATACCTGGATAGTTACATTGTAATGAAAATCATGACAAAACTTTGTATCTCTTTTATCATATACGATTTGGTTCTTTCTTAGACAGTCTTTAAATTTTTTTTTATTTTATCATAACAGTCTTAGAGCATCTCCAACGGGAGTGCTTGCAGGGGTTCTTAAATTTAAGAAACCGTTCCTTGAAAAGATTCAGGGTTGGAGCTTGCTGACATGGAAGAAGCGTTTCGTCAAAAGCAGAATGCGTTCCTTATATAAGGAACCAAAACTTGTGAATAAAAAAACAATTTTCTCATCAACTACCAGCAAAAAAAAAAAAAAAGAGGGAAACTAACTAGAATGTGGAGAGGGAAAAGAGATGGCTGAGGGAGAAGGGGAGAAGCCGTGAGGGTTGAGGGAGAAGTGGAGAAGCTTCTGGATCGTGTGAGTGGTTAATTAAAAAAAATAAAGCTTTAATTAAGAAAGCTTCGATGTGGACCATGGAGAAGCTTTATAAAAAGAAAGCTTTAATTAAAAAAATATTTGGAAATTGAAAAAAATATTTATTTTGATGTTATTGTGTTTAATTATTTATTATTATGTAAAATTTTATTTTATATTGTTATGTATTTCTTTTTATTTATTTTAATTTATATTTATGAAAATTGAAAAAATGTTAACTTTTATTAAAAAATATAAATATGTGAAATTTTTTGAGTTTTTTGTAGTTTCTTGCATTGGAGCAAAATAATAAGTGAGTTCCTTAGGAGTGACATGACACTCTGGGGACCATAAAAAGTACTGTGTGAACCACAAAAAGTTGGTTAAGAAACTCAATTGGGTTTCTTGAATTGGAGATGCTCTTAGAACTTTTCATAGAAAGTGAGATGCTTTGTTCCTCAATTTGAAGGATTGAAAGCAAAACTAGACATTACATTGCACATCTAATTAATTTGATTCAAGTCTAATACGACCACTATTAACAAAACTCTTTCTTGAATAGAGATTCAAACTCAAATTCTTGATTAAAATTACTCTTTAAGTGCTCATTAATTTATGCATTTCGTGACTAATAATTACACTCATAAAACGTCTATGAAACTTATAATTTTGAAGAAAAAAAATATATTAATACTCCTATGTATAAGAATATTGGGTGGAAATTAAACAAATAACTTTAATTTGGTCACAGTAAGAAAAAAAATCATATAATATCATTGTTTTGTTTCTCTTAATAAAGTTAATGAACCTAGGCTTTAAAATATATTCACTTGAATAGAAAATAAAATTATATTTCATATGGTTCCTTATAATGGTGAATTAAGTTAATGGCGAAAGTATATGAAGATATTATTGCTACGCTAATATTACTTTATATATTATAATTTTTAACGCATTTTTATTATTAGATAATATCTATGTTCGTCTTATCAAACAATGTACGCCTATCATTCCTATTCATTAAATTTCATTATATAAAATTTAGTAAAATTATTATAAATTTTACCTAATAATAAGAAAAATCATTTTTTAACTACATACAAAAAAATTAACTCACTTTAATAATTTTCACTCTTCAAACCTCAATTTCCATTCTGTAGTACAAAAATTAGGTCATTTTTTCTGTATTTTCCCTAAACTTTTTAAAGCCATACCAATTGTGATTTTGATTAAAATTATCATAATCACAGAGAATTATTATCTTAGTGTTTTTAATTATTCTACAACATGTCTTCTTCTTGTCCAAAAACTTTCCTTAAAATACAATACTTTTGTAATGATTTCTCCACAACTCCTCTCTTTTACTTTCTATAAATTTTACTGCAGAAAAGAGTAGGGTGAGATTAGCAAAAGAAAATTCTGTGTACACACTCAAGTCTTTTTGACACATATATAGAATGAGAAAGAGAGACAAGAGAGAAAAATGTAAATATAATAGATGATATATTTTTAATAAAAATAAAAATAGAGAAAAAAAATGAATGTTAATGAATAATTATTGCATAGTGCTGATGAGAAATAGATATTCCATAATCCTAGACTACTCTCCGTCCCTATTGTTTCAACCAATTAATTTTTTGTGACTTTCAACTAAAAATTTAATTTACAAAAAATTAAGAATTAATACAACATTGATGTGTTACATAGAAATTAATTCAAACTATTTGTTGTCTTACCATGTAATAATGTTTTTAAAATAAATGGGGAATCGTTCATTACTCTTAAAAAAATGGTAATTAAACAAAACCTCATTTTCTTACACATAGTCAAAAAGTAGAACCTCAACAAGTAGAACCTCAACAGTCACACTAACTATGAATTTGAGTTGTAAAAAGCTTATGGATCAAGGGCTATCTTTACATATTTGCCCTTACTCAGCTTCTTACATTTTTTGGGTCTACTACAACTTATGACTATAAGAACCCCCTTATTCCCTCACATCTGATACAATTTCTCTCTTTCACTCTCTCGTTTTCGTCACTTGCTTAATTGTTGTGAGCTTTTCTACATGGAGCTTGATCCAAGTTTCCAAGGGCCACAATACCTTTCAAGTCTTTTCCCTGGTAACTCCTACATGAAGCCACTGACTCAAACCATGTTTCCATCACAAAGCTCCATTTTCGCTCCAGCCCCACCATTATCCGTCATGTTTCACCCTAACAACAATTCCCACCATTTTCAAGACCACAGCATGAATGTGCCTACCCACAACACTCCCTTTGTGATGGAAGGTCCTTCCAACCCCATCACCACCCCCATGTATGGGATAACGACCCCTTCTTTGGGTGATGGGTCTTCCCCGGGAGGCTTTGTTAATGTTGAGCGTCACCCCTCTATGACGTTGGCACCAAACAACAACAACAAATGGAGGCCTTGTATGGCCAGCACAAAGGCAAAGACATATGGGATTTTCCACAAAAAACTATGCTTCATCCATCTGAAGCTTCTTCTTCCAAGTTGCCTGTTGGATAATTTCCGTTTTTAGTTAATAGATATCTTTTAAGATATAATCTTTATTAGATATCTTTTATTTGATAAGATATAATCTTTATTAGATATCTTTTTATTTGATAAGATATTATCTTGTTTTATTTGATGGCTTAGGCCCAGCCCATTTCATCCTATAAATAGATGAGTAAGGGTGGAGGCAAAACACACAGAAATTTGAGAGCCTCAATTGACACTCTTGAGTGCCATATTTGAGCAAGCCTCTGTGCTTGCATATTTGAGAGATTCTTAGAGAGTTTGAGTGAAACACTCTAGGTTTCATTTGAGTGACCACCATTGTTGGAGAGGTTGAGTGTACCACCACCATTGGTGTGTTTTTTTGATTCATTGTAACCATATTTGTTATAGTGGATTTTAATACTGGACTAGGTCCCGTGAGTTTTTCTTTTCTCACATTGAGGAAGGTTTTCTCAAGTAAAACAAATTCTGATTGTCTCTCTCGCTCCTCTTTTGATTTTCGCTTCCGCATTTGATTTGATATTTGAGGGTCCGAGATTACCCAACAGTGGTATCAGAGCCCAGGTTTGAGGGTTCTGAAGGAGCCGAGATAGAGACCAGTGGCATAACTCATGACAGAGATATGTTCAAATTGACCGCAGATAACTTCAATTATTGGAGGTCGATGATGGAGGATCATCTTATCTGTAAGGATTTATATGTTCCCATTGTTCTAGAAGAAAAGCCGACTGGGAAGTCGAACAAGGATTGGGAGATCCTGAGTCGGAAGGCCGTGGCCACGATCAGGAAATATATCGACAAAAGCCTCTTTGAGCACGTGTCCGAGTTCATGAACGCGTACGAATTGTGGAACAAGTTAGAATCCATGATTCAGAAGAAGACTCCTAGGAACAAAGCACACCTGGTTCGTCGGCTTGTGAAGCTTGAGTACAAGGACGACATGAGTATGATCGAGCACCTCAATTCCTACAAAGGAATTGTGAATCAACTGTCCAAAGCCAACATGAAGATTGATGACGAGATGCAGGCTTTGCTGTTGCTGAGTTCCCTACCGGAAAGCTGGGATACTTTGGTGGTGACTTTAAGCAACTCGGTTCAAGAAGGAAAACTGACGATGGATGCTGTGACAGATAGTCTCCTGAATGAAGAAGCCAGGAGAAGAGAACGAGGTGTATCCAGCACGTTTGAGACTAACGTTGCTGAGAATCGAGGAAAAATCGACTTCCAGGTTCGTGGAAAGAACCGAGGTCGTGAGAGACGGGATAGGTCCCGAGACCGGTCAAGACCGAAGAGTGAACTGAAGTGCTTCTACATCGGAAAGCCCGGACACAAGAAGACAGACTGCTGGACTCTTCAGAGAGATGAGCAGAGTGGGTCTGTGAAGTTAGACCAGGGTAAGAAAGAGGTGAAGAGCACCACGGCGGTGGTAGCTAGTGTTGGGGCCGAGATATTTCTTCGGAGAGAATTTTGTGAATGTTGCTTTTGATGATTGTGCCTGGATAGTTGATTCGGGTGCCTCTTTCCACGTGACCCCTCACAGAAGGTTTTTCTCCTTGTATACGAGTGGAGAGTTTGGAGCTGTGAAGATGGGAAATCAGGTGACCAGCAAGATTGTTGGTGTCGGCGATGTGACCCTGACCTCGGAAGTAGGGTGCTGAATTGTGTTGAAAGATGTGAGGCATGTACCTGACATGCGGTTGAATCTAATCTCGGTGGGAAAGCTGGACGACGCCGGGTTAGTGAACGGCTTTGAGGGCTGTAGATGGAAGCTATCCAAGGGAAGCTTGGTGATAGCCCGTGGAAAGAAGGAAGGCTCCTTGTATGTGATGCAAGGAAGGATGATTGGCAGTGATGCCAACACTGTCTTTGATGGATCAAGCTTGGAGTTGTGTCACAAGCGTCTCGGCCACATGAGTGAGAGAGGGCTTGAGATCTTGGAGAAGAAAGAGCTATTGACCGGGTTGAAGGGTCAAGTGCTGGAGAGTTGCTCGCACTGCCTAGCTAGAAAGCAGCACCGGGTTTCGTTTGTGAGACCGGATCAGCCCAGGAGACAGAGGTGCATACTTGACCTCGTCCACATTGACGTTTGCTCCATGTCGGAGAGATCGGTTGGAGGAGTGCAGTATTTTGTCTCTTTCATTGATGACCACTCCCGCAAACTGTGGGTCTACCCGTTGAAAACCAAGGACCAGGTTCTCCAGTCATTTAAGGAATTCCACGCAATGGTGGAAAGGGAGACTGGCAAGAGGTTGAAGGTGGTCAGATCAGATAATGGTGGTGAGTATCGTGTTCCCTTTGAAGCTTACTGTAGGGAAGTCGGGATCAGATTTGAAAGGACGCCCCCAAGACTCCGCAGTTAAATGGACTTGCCGAGATGATGAACCGGACTATTGAAGAAAAGGTCTGATGTATGCTATCCAATGCCGGCTTGTTGAAAGCATACTGGGGAGAGGCAATCAGAACAACGGTTGATTTGATAAATCTCTCACCATCACGGTCGCTGGAAGGAGAGATTCCAGATGAAGTCTGGACAGGTCGGAGAGCGACCTATGATCACCTGAGAGTGTTCGGATGTTGGGCCTTCGTGCATGTCCCTAATGATGAAAGGACAAAGCTAGATGCGAAGACGAAGGAATGCATATACCTCGGTTCACCGAAAATCGAGTTTGGTTTCAGACTGTGGGATCCAATCAACAAGAAGATTGTGAGAAGCCGAGATGTAGTGTTTCATGAGGATGAAACCATTCATGACATCTCGAAGCCCCAAGTCCGGGTTACTGTCCGAAGTGAAGAACCCGTCCCTCGTGAGAATGCTGAAGCAGGGGGAGAAACCAGTGAAGAGATCGCTGGAGGCGATGAAGATGATGATGATGCCGGGATCCGAGATGAAGATGAAGAATCAGATTCTAATGAGGCTGAGGAAGAACAGCCGAGATACCCCACTAGAGAAAGAAGACCTTCTGCAAGGTACCCACCAGATGAATATGCCGTAATTGCTGAGGATGGTGAACCTCAGAGTTATGATGAGGCGGTGGAGAGTCCAGAGAGTGATGAATGGGAGAAGGCCATGCAGGATGAGATGAGATCCTTGCATGATAATCAGACATATGAGCTGACCGAGCTACCTAAGGGGAGGCGAGCTCTGAAGAACAAGTGGGTGTATAAGATCAAACAGGAGGAGAATGGCAAGAAGCCTAGATACAAAGCTCGGATTGTAGTGAAAGGCTACAATCAGAAAAAGGGGATTGACTTTGATGAGATTTTTCTCCTGTTGTGAAGATGACCTCGATTCGGACAGTGTTAGCTATGGCAACAACAATGGATCTGGAGGTAGAGCAGATGGACGTGAAGACGGCATTTCTTCATGGTGAGTTGGAGGAGGAGATATATATGGAGCAACCTGGAGGGTTCCGAGCTCCAGGATGCGACGGCATGGTATACCGATTGAAGAAAAGTCTCTATAGCTTGAAGCAAGCACCTCGGCAGTGGTACAAGAAGTTTGATTCCTTCATGACAGAACATAAGTTCATGAAGACATAGGCCGACCACTATGTATTTGTGAAGAGGTATGAGAACGGAGACTTTCTGATCCTTCTGTTATATGTTGACGATATGCTAATTGTAGGGCAAAGCAAAGAGAAGATTGGCGCCTTAAAGAAGGCATTGAGCTCATCCTTCGCTACGAAGGACCTCGACCCTGCAAGACAGATTCTCGGAATGAAGATCATCCGGGATAGAATGAAGAAGCTACTGTGGCTAAGTCAAGAGAAATATGTTGAGAAGATCTTGAAGAGATTCAACATGGACAAGGCCAAGACAGTTAGCACCCCCTTAGCCGGATACATGAAGCTGAGTAAAAGGCAGTGTCCGAGATCTGATGAAGATAGAGAAGAGATGCTAAAGATCCCGTACCAATCCGCCATCGGAAGTTTGATGTATGCAATGGTTTGCACAAGACCCGACCTGGCGTTTGCAGTTGGAATGGTGAGTCGGTTTCTTTCAGACCCCGACAGAGAGCACTGGGAAGCAGTGAAATGGATCTTCAGGTACTTGAAAGGTACATCCGATTTTTGCCTCCGATTTGGAGAAGGTGAAGCCGAGCTGCAAGGCTACTTGGATGCCGATTTAGGGGGAGATTCCGACTCGAGGAAGTCGACGACTGGATATTTGATGAGATTTGCTGGAGGAGCAGTCTCTTGGCAATCAAAATTGCAGAAGTGTGTGGCACTTTCAACGACAGAGGCCGAGTACATTGCCGTGACTGAGGCAAGCAAGGAGATGCTGTGGATGAAGAAGTTCCTCATGGAACTCGGCCATGAACAAGATAAGTACGAGCTGATGTGTGACAACCAGAGCGCAATTCATCTTGCGAAGAACCCGACCTATCACTCCCTCACCAAACATATTGATGTGAGATATCATTGGATCCGGGATGTGGTGGAGGCTGGACAGCTCGCACTTGGCAAAGTGCACACCAATTTGAACTGGTCTGATATGATGACCAAGCCGGTACCAGCATAGAAATTTGAAGATTGTTGTGAAGGAGCCGGACTGATGAATTTGGCACATTGAAGCCGAGAAAGAAGACTGGGATGTTGAAGTTGAAGAACCCCGATCTCACTGAAAAACGGAAGGGGGAGATTTGTTGGATAATTTCTGTTTTTAGTTGATAGATATCTTTTAAGATATAATCTTTATTAGATATCTTTTATTTGATAAGATATTATCTTGTTTGATTTGATGGCTTAGGCCCAGGCCATTTCATCCTATAAATAGATGAGTAAGGGTGGAGGCAAAACACACAGAAATTTGAGAGCCTCAAGTGACAGTCTTGAGTGCCATATTTGAGCAAGCCTCTGTGCTTGCATATTTGAGAGATTCTTAGAGAGTTTGAGTGAAACACTCTAGGTTTCGTTTGAGTGACCACCATTGTTGGAGAGGTTGAGTGTACCACCACCATTGGTGTGTTTTTTTGATTCATTGTAACCATATTTGTTATAGTGGATTTTGATACTGGACTAGATCCCGTGAGTTTTTCTTTTCTCACATTGAGGAAGGTTTTCTCACGTAAAACAAATTCTGATTGTCTCTCTCGCTCCTCTTTTGATTTCCGCTTCCTCATTTGATTTGATATTTGAGGGTCCGAGATTACCCAACATTGTCATCACCCTTTTCTCTCCCTAATGGATGGTGGATGAGTCAATATCAAAGGGCAGTGGAGTACGAAAGAAGACAGGTATATACTTATATATGTGGTATTTATTTATGCACAAAAAAATTTACTCTCTCTTTCTCTCTGTTTCTATTTTCTATTTTTTCATTATGAAAAATTCATTAATTAATGGCCAAATTTAATAACGAAAATTAATTACCTTTCTTTAATTCTAGGATTATAAATATTTTGGACCTTTTGGATTGGGCACAACTTGTAACTCTTGGAATTTTGGCCCAAGGAATCAAATATCCAACTCAAATTTGGACTACCCAAAAGTGTATTCACGTGGAAAAGCAATAGAATAGGCATAGTTAAGTGAACTAATAGGAAGAAAAGTTTGGTAAACCAAAGTCAATGGTAAGTCAATGAAGATAAGCTTTTTGAACCAACCTTTCTAGGTGGCGTTCAAGGTGGAAAGCAAGCATTAAATGAGAGAATCTTGCAAATAAAAATCTAGTTTCAGCCAAGACATAAGCACCAATCAGATTGTGTTTCATGTCCAAGCCTTTCCACATGGCATAAAATCAAGTCAAGATAAAGCTTAAGTCATAAAATCTTCTAAGGTAAATGATTACCAAGTTAGAATCTAACTAAACTAACTCATAAACCATTTTATAATCCAACTAAAACCCTTACATCTGAACCAATTAACATAGTATAAATAGCTTGGCTGCTCCAATTTTTTTCATAAACCACTGGCACCAAAACTCATCCCACGGTTAGTTGCTTCCTTGTACCTAGCTTTTCATTTCTTATCTTCTCTTATTACTTTCAAATCATAGCATCACCTCTACATCAAATTTTCTTTTTTTCAAGACTTCATTCCTTAGAGGATTTACAATAGAAGCAACCACTTAATCAATTTCAAATCCAAATCCATTTGAGGTAGGCTAGGCTTAAATCTCTAGTTAATCATTTGTTTGGGTTAACCTATATGCTTAATTGCGCAGATTTATGGTTATTATTTAGGTTGGAAATTCATGTTATTTGAAGGTTATTTTATGATATGGAAATGTTGATTTAAACCATAGGATAGGTGATGATTTATAGGCTGAAATATTGGTGATGTTTGGAAGTATATTTGGTGATCTTTGGAAGTGATTTTGATGATATTTGGGTTGTTTGTTCATAGTTTTATTATTGTACTCTTTTGAATTAATTTTTAGAAGTAGAGGTTGAATGGTATGTAGATAAATGGTTCAAATGCTTGAGTAATTAAATTTGAGGATGAAGTAATAAGGTGGTAGGTGAAAGGAGATTAAAATGCATGCTAGCTTATAATTTTCTTGTGAAAGTTTAAAGGAGTTAGAAATTATTTGAAAGATATATTGTGGTTTATTAGTTACACTACTAACATGATTTGTTTGTAGCCTGAAGATATTAAATTGTCATGCCTAAGTTGGTATAATTTTGCCTGAATAAGGTATGGTGGTTTAACAATACTTGTGGTACGTATGATGTTATGACAACAACAATTTTTTTATAAGGTGGTATGTATTTTGCTTATGGATTTTATTATGAATGGATTTTGATTGATGATATGTTGATTTATGTTTCCAAGTCCAGTACGAGATTTGTGAAACAAAATTTGATACTACATACAGTATGATATGTAGTGATCAGGTGCAGATACATGGAATAAATCATGCATGTTTGCGTAAGACAATCGTAACGTCTACATCCAATAGGAGGTGTAGCTACATACAGTACGATATGTAGAGCCATGTGCACCCTGGGAAAATTCATTTCATGCATTCATATAGTTTGCATAATTATGTTATGATTAATTGCTAACGTACTAACGTGTTTTGGTGGTTTAGTTTGCCTACTGAGAAATTTTATTTCTCACTAGATTTGTTTCATTTTTTTTATAGATGGCAACAATGGTCAATTTCATTGACGCCTTGGACTGATGGTGGTACAAAGATAAAGAATTTATCTCTAGGAAATGAATGATGAGAGTGTTGTAGTATCTTTATGTTTCGTTGAGAATGACTCTTGTACAAGGATTGTGGCTACGTATTATATATATCAGTTTAACAACTTTTATAACTTCTATAATTTATATGTTTTAGAATTTATTCTAGGATCCGTTCAGTAAAAATAAAATAGTAATAAAATTATCTAATGATTCTTAAAAATTTAACCTTAATAAAAATATAATATCTAGAATAATTTTAGGTCATTACACAATCAACATCAATGGTCGAGAATTAGCGAGGCTTAACCAAGATTATTCTATTCCTAGAGATAATCTCAATTAAGTACTTGATTCATATTTGGGTTTCAAAAAGGCTTGCTAAAGCACAAGTCAATTCCTGAACTCATCTATAAGATGGTTAATCAAATAAAAACATTAGTTACAAAAACAAATAAAGAACTCAAAATGAAGTATTGAATTGATAGAATTAAAGCGAAACAAGGTTCATACTTTCCTCTCCTAGATGAAAGGAATTGCACTCATAAAAATAATATAGTGAAACCTAGAGTGCCTAATGGAATAATGGAGACATCTAGTAGGTGGAAGTCTAAAATATAATTCTAAGAACTGTTCAGGAATTCTATACGTTACAATGAATGTCTAGCCTCTTATTTATACAATTGTAGCTAGATTTAAGTAACAAGATAATCACAATAAATTACAAAACAATAATTTCTCTAATTAATTCAAGTAATTATCTTCTTCTTTAGTTGAGTTATCTTTGAAAAATATCTTGCTTTTGATTTTCCCAACTTTTATCTTCAATTTTCACAATTTCTCCTTCCAGAACTTTCTGCTGATTTTGGGCCTTCGGAGCTCTTGCCAGAATGACATGTTTTTGCTGACAAAATATCAAAATTCATTAAAAATAACTTAAACATAAAATTCTACTTTAGAAAAAGTAAAAACTGAATTTAAAGCTAATTTAATTCAAAACAAGGCCTAAAGTTAACTATTAAGTTAACTAAAATGTCAAATAAACGTCACAATGCATATGAAAATCCAGTTAATTTGACGTTTATCAAGCTTACCATTCAATGGATGTAGACTTAACCATAAAAGTAGTAAAGTTTGATAAATACTAAGTGAGGGTAAAGCCCTAAGAAACAAATGAACGATAAAGTGTTCGGGTAGAAGAGTCTAACCCAATTGTAGATTCCTTTGAGCACTCATTGAGATATTATGTCCCACCCATTTAAGATCCTTTCTTTTTAGGAAACATGTAAAGAGTCGTGTTGTGGAGCATGGAGTCTTGTTATGGAGAACATAGTCTAGTTATGTCTTATGATTATATGTAATTTCTTTTATAAGATGTATGAGAGCTTTGTTACAAGGGAGGATTTGTATTTATCAATATTATAATTCAGTTGTAATTTGTACATTTATTTTTTAGCTTTCGCATGATAATGTCGTATAAATATTTTTTATTTATAAATGTAATTTGTATAAATATTATAATATTTGTTAGAAAATAAGCATAATTACAATAATACCATTGGGGTGTTAAAACACCAGATAGAAATTACTAAGCAATAAACGATATAAAACACATGTTGGCAAAAGTGAATTGACGCACAAAGGTGAATTAAAATTGCAAAACCACATGTATATATAGAAAATTGACGCACATAAGGAAATGTAAGCACTAACTCAAATTGGAAGAAATGATGAAAGCAAATCAAGGAATAAGGGTGCGCAAAAACAAATCAAAAACAAGACAAAAGGCATCAAAAGAAACTAAACAAATGCAAAAGAAATCAAAACCTTAATTGAATTCACAATGTTGAACACACTAGTTGGACATGTCCACATCTGATAACCATAAAATTCTAGTGTGCAAACAACCACTAATTTGATGCTTGAAATTGGCTCTAATACAAAATGATAAAAACCCTAATGAGTATCCAATTTTAGCATCATCAAATTGGGGGGGGGGGTTGTTAAATAAAGGAAAAGGGAAAAAATGGATCAAGACAAGAAGTGGAAGAATAACATCACAACTCAAATGAATTGATGAGTTAAGGTAGATCTGCCAAAAAAAAAAAAAGGAATTATTTGATGAGAACTAGGGTTCCAAGGATGAACCAAAGAGAAGCACTATTAACAACAAGTTGAAATTTCAATTATTCAACAAAAGGTCTTCACAAAATGTGTAAGAGATATATTTATTCCTCTCACTAAAATAAACACTTGGGCCAAGGACCAAAACTAACACACTAAATTAATATACCGAAGTAACTAAAATAAAGTTAATACACTCACATGATTTCAATTACAAAATTATTAAAGTCCAACAAAGGTTTCTATAAACAACTACTAATCAAAGAGTTGTCTAAAATTTATTATCTTCAAGGCTCCTCTCTCTTCCTTCTCTATAAGTGAGTTCATCTTCATATTAATGTCCTCTTGTAGCTTTCTCAACCTTGATCTAATAACAACTCTTCCCAAGCTAAGGTCCTCATCCTTTTGTAGTCCTTCATCATTAATCGTTGGTTTCACCGAGCTCTTACCAAAAAATGTCTCCAGACAAGTGTCATTGATCACTGATAGTGTGCCATCCTTCCACCAAGCCTCCTCTGCCTTGCTTCTATTGTCATCTAGCCAACCAAACAATTTTGATCCCGTTCTCTCACCCTTTATTGTATCCACCAATGAATGTTCGTCATGGTCTTGTACACTCCCTTGGCAACAACAATTCATAGTTTCGCTTGTCGGTGCCTCCTCTGCCAACCTTACACCAAAGACCTAACCTTCCAATGAAAATCATTGATATGCAATCACAGGTGTCAAATTGGAGGTCTGTATGAGTTTCCTTACACAATCCAATTTTTCCATTTGCCTTGTTACCTCCACTATATTCACAAAGGTTCCCACTAGGCTCACAAAGTTAGTAAGTTCATCCTCATTCCACAAATAAAGAGGTGCCCCGTATACCCTGATCCAAACCAATCTGCCCAGGGACCACGTTTGGCTATCATGGAGAGATGGATTCAAACTAGGTACATAGTTGTTCTTTGCTCTTCTCAATCCCTTCCCCGATGTCTTCATCCCTTTCCCTTGAAAGCAGTACCATGGTGTTGTAACACCCCAAGTTTTGAGTACTAGGAATATATCATAAGGAGAATTCTTATTCAGACCTTTCTATTATATTTTCTGTAAACATTTGTTATTATTATTTGTATATTATTGGTTTTGTCCAAAGCATGTACTTGTATTGTGATAGTGTGTGTGTGCGCTCCTATACACATGTATTTTGTGTATATTATTATTATTATTATTATTGTTATTGTTGTCTTTATTATATTATATTTGGTGTTATAGGACTATTAGATTAATTTCTTATAGTTAAAATGCTTGAAAAGTTATCTAAGTCTAGTGTTAATTTTATGATAATAACCCTAGAAAGACCACGTCATATCTTGAGTTATAGTTGTCTGTTTGAGGTGTTGTTCACGTCGTTCGAAAGCTTGTTGAAAAGGCTACAATTCATTCACACACCTTAGAAACCAAAATCAGCTTCTATCTTAGAGAAAATCATCTCCAAAATAGGTCACTTGATCATTAAAAACGCTTTAAGCCCACATTGGGCAAAATAACCTCATGAATCCCTTTCTTCTCCTATATATAAAGGAGACCAAGAAACCTTATATGCACCAGAGAATTAAGTAGGCTTGGCATTAGGTGCAGAGCCCTTCATAGTCAATATTTTTATATTTTCCATTGAGTTTTCAAACTGAGGGAATTTAGACAACTTGATATTGTGTTTTAAATCACAACCAAGTTTTTGCCATAGTAAGAGTTGTTGTGTAGATCGTGGTGGACGAAGCCATTGGATCAATGTGCTTTTGGGAATAGTTGCGAGATCTTTCTTTTCCTTGTTGTGGAATTGCTTCATTTGAGGTTAAGGGAGTAGGTTCTCTCTTTTTCTTTTGTTGTATGAGTGGTAATGAGCCACGAGTAGATTGTATAATCTTAGGTTTATGATTATAGAAAGTTTATTTTCTTGGATAGATTGTGAATACCCTAAAGCACATTGTTTTGTTACGATTTGGGCGAATTTTATTGTTTGATGTTTTTTTCATTTTGATTTTCTTGAAATTGAATTTGATAATTGATGTCCGACGCACATGTTTATTTTCTGATAGAAAACATTAACTTAGAGCACCAAAACTTGTACTTAAATAATAGAATTAGACTTTTTTTCTTCATAAGAGTTGTATCCTTGGATGTTGTGAAGCTAAGGGATTTGATTTCACTAAAAAAAAAATTTTATATAACTCCAGATATTGAAATTTTAGCGAGTAAAGGTTAAGTTGTCAGAATTATGTGATTAGTTTGTATATTTCCTAAATTTAGGTTTTTAAATGATTGAAAGGGATTTTGAGGTCAACATAAAAGTTGTGGATAGTTGTTGTATCTTTCTAAGGAGATAAGAATCAACTTAATAGGATTACAACAAATCTAGACATGATTATCATACTCTATGAAGGTAATAGTAACGTAGGAGGAAAAATGAGTGTGTAATATTGATATCATAATGAGTGGTAGTACGATGCATGACGTTTATACTTATGATTTGACGAATGAAGTGATGTTATGATATTGTTGTGTAAATGAGTTAATTTGTCCATAATCGATATTGTGACTGAATGCATGATGTCCACGAGTATATGTGAAATTAATATGTCATGGTATGCGTATGTGTTGAGAAAAATGTTAGGAGAATGTAATACTTGTGGGATAGGAATCTCCAAGGGAATTCAAAAATAAACCATGTGCATATTGTCTATGAACCATACGTCATATTGTGCATATGTATTTTGAAGTGAAGGACATTTGTGAACCTAACCGAGGAGGTCAAAAAAGTGTTAATGTATGACTTTGACCTTGGGGGTGCAATGGTTTAGAATCTCATTTAAGCTCATGCTGATCACATGTGTTGAAGTATCCTTGCAAGGCTGGAACACCCTACCATGCCACCGACAATGTCATCTTAGTGAGAGTGATAATGTCAGGTTTCCCATTGTGTGGCAATTCATCGACTATATGGACTTTTGGGCAACATTCATAGTGTTTTCCAAAATGGTATCACATGCATACGATTCTACGAGTGTAATGTGCATCGCATTTCATCCGTTACTTTGTGTATGGAATGTTTAATTTGGATGAGGCATGCTTGTGTTGTGGAACGTAATTGTTTATAAATGTATCTTATATCTTTATGACTTCCTTAAAGTTTTAAATTTATCATGAAATGTATCTCACTCCTTATCTGTTTGTCTTGTTTGTGTTGAGACTGAATGTCACCCTTGCAAGTGAGTCTCTGTAAGGTTATGATGATGATGGTACATAAGAAACATAGGTTTCTACTTTATATCACTATTAATTTTAGGATTATGGGTGCTCAGAAACAATGTAACATTGGGACACAAATTTTATTCATTTATCTAAGAATTAAATTAATGAGTAGTTTTTCACCACTTTTATTTAATATGGTTTGTATGGACTTTGGAACACCAATTTTTTTTAACATGGAGTTACATTTTTTATTGATTTGTTTTCTTTAAGTTTACAAATATTTTGCATGTAATACCCTTACCACGAAATATGTTTTTTTTTTAAAGTCGATATATTCTTTTAATTAAATTTCACTGCAAATATATTAAGAGAACATTATAAGTGTATTTGTCTTGGGGTAGAAGGGTGTTACAATTTTCCCCATTGATCTAATTCTGATTGAGGACAAGCCATTAAGGAAAAATGCTTCTTAGATAGATGATGGTGAATCCTCTTCCTTATGGATACCCACATAACAATTTTTTAGCCATCCTTCACTTGTTCTTTAAATCTTGACTACATCACCCTCTTGTTTCCTCATAAACCTCATGTCTTCCATGGATAACTGCAAAGCTTGCAAAGGAAACTTGCAAAGGAAATTGAAGAGAAAAACTGAAAATAGAAAGGAATGAATAGCCTGAATTGATTAGCTGCAAAGTTGCATATTACAGCAGATTATATAATTAGTTGCCAGAGTAACTAACTCATAACTAACTAACTATAACTAACTAAACTAACTCTAGTTACATGGAAACTAACCAACTAAGCTAACTCAAGTTACACAAAGCTTCATGCTAAGAGCCCCCTTCAAGCTAGGAATGGATAACCGACATTCCTAGCTTGGAATACAACAATTGAAAAGCACTAGGGATGACAGGCTTAGTGTAAATGTCTGCCAACTGATTTGCAGAAGAGATAGGAAGAAGTTTCACAAGGCCATTCATCATCTTCTCATGAACTATGTGGCAATCAATTTCGATGTGTTTTGTCTTTTCATGAAACATAGGATTCGCAACAATATGAAGAACTGATTTATTATCATAGTACAATATAGTAGGATGTTGGAAATCAATTTTAAACTCTTCTAGCAAATAAGTAAGCCATTGTAGCTCACAAGTGGTACTAGCTAGGGCCTGATATTCAACTTCAGAAGAACTTTTGGACACGGTAGCTTGCTTTTAGATTCCCAAGAAACCAATGAATTGCCAAGATACATAGCATAGCCAATAATAGATCTCCTAGTATCAAGACATTCAACCCAATTTGTGGCACTAAAACCTTTTAAATGAATATTCCTAGTAGTAGACAGAAACATTCCTCCACCTAGAGCCCTTTTGAGATATCTGAGAATTCAAAAAACATCTTTTTTGTGGTCTGATGTTGGATCAGCAACAAATTGACTCAATTGTTGCACAACAAATGTAATGTCTAGCCTTGTGTTGGTCAGATAAATCAATCTACCTATTAACCTTCTATAGGAGAAATCATCTTCTATTGAAAGAGGTGACCTTAAGTGTTTGTAAGGACCCTCCTTGTGGCGCTGTTGGCGCCAGGTCCCGCGCTGATGGCGCCGGGACCTAGCAACAGGAAACCCTGTGATGGGTGTGGCGCGGTCAGCGCCAGAGTTAGCGCGGATAGCGCCAGACTCTCTGGAAGGTGGCGCCAGGGGCGCCAGGCTCGCGCTAGTAGCGCGAGAGTCTCTGGAGGTTCACGCCTGGAGCGCCAGAGTTGGCGCTGGGAGCGCCAACTGGGTTTGGTGTGTGACGCGGATGGCGCGGGGTGTGGCGCGGATCGCGCCACAAGCTCGGCAGGCTCACGCTGATAGCGTGGAGGTGGCGCTGATGGCGCCAGAGTGTCTGCAGCTGGCGCGGATGGTGCGGTGTCCCGCGCGGATCACGCGGGAAGGTCGGTACAGACCATATATAAAAGGGGGTCGCGTTTTCAGTGGAGAAAATCTTCTCTTCTTCTTCCTCCAGTGCCCCACCACCATTTTTGGACCTCCCAAGCTTCCTAGGACCTCCTATCTTGGCCTAAACACCTTCCTGTAGTCCTTGAACCGTGAGAGGGCGAGAATCCTTCCTCCATTTCACCCAAAACCTCCATGTTCTGAGGAACCTTCAGAGAAGTGGAGAGAACTCGAGATTGGGCAACGAACAGCGGTGTTTCAGCTGTGCCAAGGCTAGGGAGAGCAGCCCAGAGGTCTTCCTCGTCAGTTCTGAGGTAAGAAACTTGAGTTTCTCCGTTTGATTTTGGATTTGGGGGTATTTGATGAATAGCGACCCATCTGTGATAGAGCTAGAATTAGCTCTGGGTCCAATTGAGAGAAGTGCTTAGATTGATGAGAGGAGGAAGGATTAGCTTTCAGTTTGTGTTTTGATGACTGTTGGTTTTGGCTCTAGGCTGTGCCTGTGTGACTTGGACTGAGTCACTTGATTCGAGACATGCAAGAGCCATGTTGATGGGCTTGAGGTGCCTGTTAGGCCATGCAGACGGCATCTGGTGAGATGGACCGTCCAAGCCTATGAAAACCCTGAGGATAAGGGTTGTTGAGCTCTGAGCTCATAGTGAATGGCTGGTGTATGAGTCTGAAATGACTCTGAGACCATGGTTGAGCTGAGCTAGACCACTGAGGGTCTATGGACAGGCTTGTGATGAGTGAGTCTGATGAACCTTAGGTAGATAACCTAGGTTGATAGAAAGGACTGAGGTTCCTTTCTTAGAGGCAGTTGAGGACTGTCTGATGAGCTAATGTTTGTTTATGTGCCTGAATGGTCTGTGATATGTGTTTGTGTGCCTTGTTAGGGCTTGACACTGAGGGTGTCAGAGAAGCAGACCATTATTCAAGAGGCTGGAACTGTGAGGCACGGTTTGCCAGGTAAGCTCATCGTTCTGGGGATTATTCCCTTTCTCTTGTTTACCACCCAAGTGGGTGATTGATGCATGCCATGCTTGTATTGCATTTGTTATGGGCATGTTGTAGAATGAAAGGCCTGCATGGCCTATTTGGATGATTATGAATGAATAAAGCCTGAGAGGCTAGAAGAACGGTTCTTGGAGTGATACTCAGACCGTTCTAGATATATGAATGCATGATGAACCCTAGGTTAGACATCAAGCTGGTGTAAGGATGTGTGGCACCTGTGGACTCAGGTGTGGGGCCTTGGGCCTTTGGATTATGGTGTTGGAACCTACAGGATACTGGACTGGTATCGGGCTAGTTGAAGTTCCCTAGCCAGAGGAAGAGTTTGAGGACTCCCTGGAATAGCTGAGATTCCATGGGAGGTGCCACTGCTCTCCGTCTAAAGTCCTAAGGGTGGATTGCCCAGTTTGGATGTTCCTCCTTAGGCAATGATGATGACGAAGTCCTAGATGGATTTCCCAGGCCAGTATATGTGATTAAGTCCTGGACGGCTATTCCCAGGCAAGTGGTTATGAAAGCCCTAAGAGATTGAGTGCCTCCAGTGTGAGATGATCTCTCTTAGGCATGTGGTTGAAAGTCCTGTGGGATGGTGCTCCCGTTGTGGATGACTCCCCAGGCAGATGAAAGTCCTGGTGGACGGTGCTCCCGTAGTGGATGACTCCCCAGGCAGTTAAGATGGAAGTCCTGGTGGACGGTGCTCCCGTTGTGGATGACTCCCCAGGCAGTTGAGATGGAAGTCCTGATGGATGGTGCTCCCTGTGTGGATTGACTCCTCAGGCATGTGTTGTGGAAAGTCCTGGAGGTGATTGCCCATTCATGGATGTTCTTGCCCAGGCATATGTTATGGAAGTCCTGGTGAGGCCAGGCAGTGGACAGATATGTTGTATCTCTAAGAGAGGGCTTCCCGAGGGGATGAGAGCCTAAGGCCTCTTAGATGAGCCATATCTGGATTCTTAAAGTCCTGAGTTGAGAGATTCCTCAGGCAATGTGTGTATGTGAAGTCCTGAGTAGATGACTCAGGCAATATTGGTACAGTGATGAGGCGGTGCCTCTCTGGAATGAGAAATGTCCTAGGGTGGATACTATGTTATGGTACCTCTGTGAGATGAGTCTGAGATGGCTTGAGAGCCAGTATGAGGTGGAATACCTCCGATGCTGATAGCATCCAGTTAGTACCCAGAGAGCTGGGAAAGGTGTGATAGCCAGGACGGTGTCCTGGGCTTTATTAAGTTATTTTTATGTGTTTTGGGTTTGGGGGTGAACCAGGGCAAGGGAGGATCTCCCAGAACCCTGAGCTTACTGAGATGTATATCTCACCCCTGTTGTGGGTTGTGGTTTCAGGTGCTTCCAGATAGAAGAAGTGACCTCAGGGCAGGAGGCCCTATCAGAGTATGCTGGAGTGTCATGGGCTGCAGATGAAGACTAGAAGAATCTTTATTCTCTGTCTTGTATAGGGTGTGAGTGTACACCCGTAGTTCTATACATAGCGGGATGTATGACCCGATGTGGTCTTGTTTTGAGCATGTATATGTACAGATTCTGATGTTGTATAAAAGTGTATTCCTCCTGATTATCTCTATCTTAGTTTTATGTTTTCTGCCTATGTTGTTTTATGCTATGTTATCTGGATCAGTAAGGGGATTGTTTATGATGTTTTTGTATGTGGTTTTATATTCCATGCATAATGAAATCAAGAAATTCGATTCTATCGCTTCCGCACTACGTTCGGTTAACGCTGATAGCGCTCTTATGATGCCTTAATGAAAACACGTCCGGGGTGTTACAGTGTTGATGCAACTTGGTGGTGTAATCACAACGTGTAGAAACTGGTTTAGAACCAAGCATGCCAATATCATTGAGGATGTTTAGTGTATACTTTCTTCCAGCAAATAAGTAAGTCATTGAAAGCACTATCAAGTAGATTTGTAATTCTTTGAATTTCAGGTAAATCATTGCCTGACAAGATAATGTCATCAACATAAACCAATAAAACAACAATTGTGTTGTAACCCAATAAAACAACAATTGTGTTGTAACCATGCTTAATGAACAAAGAATGGTCAGAGGTACATTGCTTGTATCCATGAGAAATCAGAAAAGATGATAGTCTAGCATACCATTGTCTACTAGCCTGTTTTAGGCCTTATAGAGACCTCTGAAGCTTGTAAACTTTCCCTGGTCTAGCTACCTGAATACCTTGAGGGATGAACATGTACACTTATTCATTTTAATCACCATGTAAGAAGACATTATTCACATATAGTTTCTTGAGATGCCACTGATTAATAGCAGCTAAAGTGATATGAACCAATACGGGGGTTCATTATTTTTTACAGATTGTCCTTGAAAAGACTTCTTATTATAACCAAAGAAAAAGGTGGAAAAAATAAGAAATGAAAGAATTGGAGAAATCTGAATTAGAAAAAAGGTGGAGAACCTAGGCTCTTCACTCATTGGTCTTTGGGCTCTTTACTCATTTGAAACAATTGGAGCAATCTGAATTCTTCTTCTGGGTTGGTCTTTGGACTCAAGGCAAGTTTGATATGTTGGCCCAATGCTTGAGAAAAGAATTAGTTCACTTCATGATCTAATGCTTCTTGTGCTTCCTTTGATCATGCCCTTGTCATGGGGCCTTCCAATTCTTGGTGCTCATCATAAAACCAGTAAAAGTCTCATTGTAGTTAGTTTAGCTACTGGAGAGAAAGTGTATAGGTAGTCCTGTCCTTCCACCTGAGTATACCCTTTTTCAACTAACCTGGATTTATACCTCTCTATGGAACCATTAGATATGTGCTTGATCTTATAAACCCATTTACAACCTACAACAATTTTGTGCTAAGGAAGATCAGCAAAAATCCATGTATCATTAAGCTCTAGTGCTCTTATCTCAACATTCATGGCTTGAATCCAATTAGGATCCTTAGATGCTTCATTGTATGACTGAGGTTCAACAATTTGTGTGATAAATAAAACAACATGGTGATAAGAAGGAGACAATTTAGCATATGAAAGGACAGAGCTAAGAGGATAAAGACTAATACCTGTAGAGTGATTGGCAGCAGTTGATGAAGGATATGTGACATGGAAGTCTTTATATTTGATTGCTTTGTGAATTTGTCTAATGGGTCTGCTAGATGTATGAATGACTAGCTGTAAGGTTGAGGGATCAGAATCTATATTGGAATTAGACATGACAGGATCAATTGGTGGCTCTAAAGATGAATCATCAGACTAATCAATGACATTGGATGAAGGAGTAGGCATAGGTAGGACAGTGATAGCATCAGGTTTGCTTTGATCAGTGAATGGAAATCAATCTTCATAGAAAATAACATTTCTAGAGGCAGAAATAGACATAGTCTTGAGATCAAAGGAGATATGTCCTTTTGTGTGTGGCCTGAAACCTAAGAAAATAGAAGTAGCAGCTCTTGGGTTAAGCTTCTTTCAATTAGCTATTAAAGTACTAGAAAAACACAAACAACCAAATACCCTTAAAGATTCAATATCATATACAGTTCCATGTAATTTTTCATAAGGACTTTGATTATCAAGAAATGGGGTAGGCATGCCATTAACAAGGACAATAGAATGAATCAAGGCATAAGACCAAAAAATAAATGGTAAATTAGACTAAAATAACAAGGATCGAGTGCCATTCAATAGATGTTGATGTTTTCTTTCAACAATTCCATTTTTTGGGGAGTTTCAACACAAGAATATTGATGTATAATGCCAATATCATCATATAATTGTTTCATGATGAAGTCAGATCCATTGTCTGATCGGATAACCTTTATTTGTTATCCAAACTGCCTCTCAACAATTGCAACAAAGTTCTTTAAATGAGACTGTGTTTCAACATTTGAATTCATAAGGAAAACCCAAACAAAGCTTGAATAATCATCTACAATAGTGAGAAAATATTTGTAACCATTTAAAGAAGTTACATGGCAAGGGTCCCAAATATCAACATGTATAAGAGCAAAAACACAAGATGAATGCGAATCACTGCTAGGAAAAGACAATTTTCTTTGTTTTGAACAATGACAAGTTTCACATATGAATTGTTTGTCCGATGTAAGAATAGGATTCAATTGTTTCAACAACACTAATCTCTCAACAGATAGGGACACATGCAATTTTTTTTTTATCATGGTTCCATGTAGTGTTAGGTATCTCATCTAATCACATTCAATCTTTTTATTTTCATCTTTGAATTTATTTTTAATTTATTTTCACCTCCTTCTTAATTTATATTCCCCATCTAATCACATTCATGTAAAATATGGGAACACTTCACACTTAACCAAGAGGGGGGGTGAATTGGTTAGCCTTGGTAAATTTAAAAATTTCTTGATGTATCAAAATCAGAGTTACTTTGCCCTTAGGATCTTTATTACAAAAACAATCAAGAACCTTTATCCAAATTCAATCCAGGATTTGTAATGCCTCAAGAAACAATATGTAAAACAGAATTCACAAGAAGAATTAACAATTATGCAGAAAGTGAGAGAACACACAAAATTTATACTGGTTCACCTCAAACATTATAAGGCTACATCCAGTTTCTTCTACTCAACACTAGAGTAGAGTTCCACTATAACAAATATTATCCTTACAAGCAATTACAAGCTTCTCTTTATCAACCCTAGATAAAGTTCAGAAGTCTAAAACCCTATTAGACCCTTAGAAGCAATACCCACACTGAGAACACTACTCAGCTGTCCTTAGAGAAACACTATCTCTAATCT
>PYAF01000295.1:0-15754 GCA_007407185.1 Glycine tomentella
CACTCTGAATGAGTATTGAGAGTTATACTTCGCAATGGACACGTTGGAATTATAATATCTGACCTGTTAAGATTGACACTTGTTCTTCACCTAGACATAGGGATGCATGAGTGCGGAGATTATAATATGTTCTTTGAATGCTTGAACTGACTAGTTTCACTAAGACATTAGGTTACGAAATCAGTTTAAAGGGTTAATTCACTAAGGCATTAGGGATTAGCTAAAATAGGAAAGATTTATTCTCCGAATAAACATAACACGAACCCATAAGATTTGTTCTTTGACTTCTTAGTTTGACAGAATCGCTATAAGGTTAGGGTTCTCGATCGAATTAAAGGGTGAAATCGCTGGTTAATTTTCTTAAGAGTCTAGGATTTACGAAATTAGGAGAGACTTGTCTTATGTAAACTTAAAGATAAAATCATCAGTCAATTGACGGAGGTGATACTTATAAGGGATTGTGCCTGACCACAATTACTTCTCATTGGTAATCTTTCGATTTTAATTTACTGCTTTGTTTAATCTGTTTCCTCAATTCAACTTAATCATCCAAACTATTCTTGCATAATTTTCTAATTCTGTTCAATCACAACCTTTACAATTATTGCGAAATCTTTCCAATCCCTGTGGAGACGATACTCTACTTACACTTTTATTACTTGTTAAACGATCGGTGCACTTGCCGTATAAACGTATCTGCAAAAGTCGCGCAACAACAGCTAAGACACAACTCACCTGGCGAGTAAAACGTGTAAATAACTCGCCTGGGCAAGTTAAGTCCTTTAGCATTAAGGAATAACTCGCCTGGGCTAGCAAATCATGTGTAATTAGCTCGCCTAGGCGAGTTCACCTGAGCAGCTCCACCATTTTCTATATAAAGCCATGCAAGGGTGAGAAAAATGGTGGAGCTGAACAAATATTAAAAGAGATGGCCATGAACAAAAATCAGAAACAATAATACTTAGAGAGAGGTGAGAGAAGAAAGAAGAGAGAAATTTGTGAAGAAACTCTGTTGGAAAGGATCAATGATCACTTCCTTCATCATGTCTTTCATTGATGTTGTGCTTTCCAATTTGATTGCCTAGTTTCTCCTAAGGATTGGATGTAATTTTCGTACCCTTATGTATCTCTTTTAATATTTGTTATATGCATGAATCTTTTCTACTCATTATTGGTGATTTCATTATGTTCTTAATGCTTAATTCTTCTTGATAACTAGTCTCATGAAATTGGATTCTATGTTTGACTGGAAACTGCTCATAGGATTTGAACTGAATGAGTTTACTCATTACGTTACATTGCTAGGAATAGAGCATAATATTTTGATTGCAAACAACACGAGATTATGATAATAATGCTAGGATATTTATTTCATATGCGAGGTGATGTGTTGCAAACACATCTTAGTTTTAGGCTAGTTTTAGGTTATAATTTAGTTAAATAATTTAGAAAATAGATTAGAATTGGTTAAGTTTTGTTATTTTGTTGTTTTAAACTCAATTCAATACAATTGTGCATTTCAGGCTTAAAAAGAGGAAGTTCAAGGCAAGAAAAGAAGAAAACTGAGTTCAAGGTCTCGCACGGATCGCGCCAGATCCCGCGCAAATCGCGCCAAGTGCAAAATAAGCAGCATCAGATTCGAATAAGCTGCGCGATCAGCGCGGGAACCCGCGCCAGTAGCGCAAGATGCTAGAAAGCCAACCTGCCAACTCGAAGACCTCACGCGAGCCGCGTCATTCCCACGCGATTAGCGCCAATCATTCGAAGCCACCGCGCGGATCGCGCCTGAGCCGCGCCATCAGTGCCAGAAGACCAGCATCAGGCCATTCAGCTCGAAGACTCCACGCGATCAGCGCGGGACTCCGCGCGGGTCGCGCCACAGAGATCCTGTTTCCTGATTTAGATTTATCTGTTTTGGATTTTGGCACTGTTTTAGGCTTTGTTACCTTAATTAAATTATTCTATAAATATAAAGGCCTTTGAGGACTGAAGAGATATTCATTATTCATCCATTAACCCTCTATGATCCAGAAAGAATTCTACAAACCTCTGAAATTCAAGAATCAAAGCTAGGATTTCAACAGAATTATGAATTATTCAACAGCTTTGGTATTCTTGAGGCCTATGGCAGGCTAAATCTTGTATTGTGGGAAGGCCATGAACTGATGTGAACTCCTCTGTAACTTAACTAGTATTGAATGAGAATTTCTTGATTGTTTTGCTTTACTATATTCTTGATTGTTTTAATCTTATTTGGAATTGGCCATTTTAATTAAGTATTGAGGGTTAGGATTCAAATTGGAACAATGGGATTCTAATTTTTGACCTTACTAAGGTAACAGTTGTTCATTACCTAGGGATAGGGATGCGTAGCTGCAGAATTTATAATATGGTCTTTTAATTGCTTAACTTGATAGACTTCACTAAGGAATTAGGTTTTCGATTCAGGTTAAAGGGTTAATTCACTAAGGGATTAGGGATTCGCTAAAGTAGGAAAGATTTATTCTCTGAACAATCAGAAATAGGCAAACCATATGTTATAGTCTTTTACATGCTTGATAGGAATCACTAAGGAATTAGGGTTTATTGTCAAAGTGTTAAACTGCTAAGGAATTAGGGTTTACTAAACTAGGAAAGATATATCATTTGAGTAAGCAAACTTGATAAACCACTTAAGTGAAAGTGGTAGGAATCAAAAGGGATTGTGCCCGACCACAATTATTCTTCTATTGGTAACAACTTTTTACTTTACTGCACTTAGTTCTTTAAATTCTGTTTTATATTCAACACTTCAACCAATTCAACAACAACTCTTTTAAAATAGTTTCTTTTTACTTCCAATTATTGAGAATTATAATTACTGTGAATTTCAACCCAATCCCTGTGGAGAACGATACTCACTTACCTATTTTATTACTTGAAACGATCAGTACACTTGCCATGGTTCGAGCGTATTAAATCGCTAACAAGTTTTTGGCGTCATTGCCGGGGATTGGTAAACGGATTTTTACAGTAATTTTTAATCTTGTGATTGGAATTTTTGTTACTAATCGCTTCTCAAGTTTATGCGAGGTTCAATTAGTTATGAGGATTTGCAGTTTGATCCAGAAATAGAATGAACAATCCGAAGGAGACTAGCTAGACAAAGAAGGAGAGAAGCTGAAAACTTTGACTTTGATTCACTTCCTGAATTAGAGTCTTAAGCAGAGATGGCTGAAGAACAACCTAATCAGCCAAGACGGAGACCGGAAGATGAACTAATGGAGGATATTCTGGCTCCCATGTTCACAAGACCCAACTCCAGTATTGTGAGGCCACCAATACAAGCTAATCATTTCGATATTAACCCTTCATTGATAGCATTGGTGGAACGCGGTCAGTTTGGAGGAGAAGACTTTGAAGACCCACATGACTTCATTGACAGATTTCTCAGAATCTTTGACACTATCAGACACCAAGGGGTCTCAGATGATGCAGTGAGATTAAGCTTATTCCCTTTTGCTGTTAAGGGAAGTGCATTGAGATGGCTGAACCGACAAACATCCAATAGCATCTCAACTTGGGAGGACTTAGTCTCAAGGTTCTTTGCAGAATACTTTTCCATGGATAAATATAACCGATTGGTGAATGAAATCACCAACTTTACTCAAACTGGAAGAGAATCCCTATGTGCTGCTTGGAATAGATTCCAAAAATTGATCAGGAGGTGTTCACAATATGATATGCCTGTAGGTAAGCAGGTACGTATATTCTTTAATGGTATGACTCCTGAAACTCATATGATTGTTAATGTTGCAGCAGGGGGTACTATAAGATCCAAAACAGTAGCTCAGACCTATGAGCTTATCAATTCTTTGGCCCGGAATGAAAATGAAAGTATAACACACCAGCCAAAGAGAGAACCAATTCAGCTGTCCACTAATGATGCAATGCTTGCAGAGCAGAAAAATTTGGCACATCAGATTGAAAGAGAAGAAAGTATGTAAATCATGCCACAAAAATATTTCATATGGTTTGAATTTAAAGGGGACCGTCCTTTTACATGGGTACTCTGGTGTGCCTCATTAAAACCTCTTCAGCAAAACCCCTTATTTTTTTAACAAGTAGGAAAAAATACTAAAGTAGGAAAAAGGAGTACCCAACCCGATCCTATGGACAACCTTTCCTACCCCGTCTTGAAGCCTATATGCACCATTATGCAATGATTCGATGATGCAAAATGGGCCTTCCAAATTTGGCGCGAGCTTTCCTTCCGAATTACCTTTCCTGGCATCCCCCCTTAATCTCCAAACCTGGTCATCGGTCTTAAAGCTCCGTCTTTTGATTTTGGAGTTGTATTTCCGAGATACCCTCATTTTACATGTGTCTTCATGCACCCTTGCTTCACTGTAGACTTCGTCAAGTCCAACTCTACCACCACAGATTCTATGTTGTTGGTCGCATTAAACATACTTCTGCGGAGTGAAGGCTCAGCGATCTCCATTGTTATCATTGCATCAACGGTGTAGGTTAGCCTAAGTGGTTTGTTGGGACGTACAATGGTATCCACATAGCACATTGGGGAGTTCGTCCACCCACAGCCCCTTGGGGACTTTCAATAGTCTTTTGCGCAACTTGGCAAGGATGACCTTGTTTGCAGCTTCTGCTTGCCCATTGGTTAGGGGATGCTATATCGAGGATGCGAGATGCTTGATGTCGACCATCTTCAGGAACTCTTCATATCCCTTTCAATGAATTGTCTTTCGTTGTCGGTCACAATGAATTAAGGCAAGTCGTTTATGCAGATGATTTCTTTCATGTGAATTTCTGGAAATTTTGGGTTGTGATCGTTGTGAGGGGCTCTGCTTTGATCCACTTAGTGAAGTAGTTTATCGTGACGAGGAGGAATTTGAACGGTCCCTTTGTAATGCCCTAAAATTTTGATAGCTGAAAATAAATGTTTGATGTATTACTTGTATTGTTTGATTACTTGATTAATTCAGATTAGTTGAGGTGTTCTGTAAATTATCCTTGTGCAATAGCTTGGTGCGGGATGTTTGGTTAAGTGGAGTTTGTTTGATCTGCATTGGAAAACCTTTCTTAGCGACACTAGCTCGCTAAGCACAATTCCATCCAGAGGGAATAATTCGCTTAGCAACACTTGCTCGCTAATCACAATTATCCCTAGAGGAATTAATTCACTTAGCGACACTGACTCGCTAAGCGCAATTGCAGCCAGAAGAGAAATTTCGCTTAGCGTAAAATGTCTCACTTAGCTCCAAAAGTTAGATTTTTCTTAGCAAGATGAGCTCGCTAATTAAGCCTTGCAGTATTATAATTATGATAGCAACGTAAATAAAATGCATTTTTCCCTCTTCTCTCCTCAAACACTCGCCCACAACCCTAAACCTCTCTCTCCACCACCCACGACCATGGTGGCCGCCACGTGCCACCACCACTTCTCGTCGGACCATCATACGGAGTGAAACACTTTAGTAAGAGCAAAATCTTCAAAATCAACTCGAAGAATCAATAGAGAACGAAGCACTCGACCCTCCCTTCGCGGTTTCTTTTAGGTAACCGTGATTTTTATGCCTTCTCTTAGTTAGTTTGATTTTATCGTTGCAACCCTTGTGATTTGGTTACCATTGATTGATGTTTTAATGTTTCCTTTGAAAAACTATTAAAAAAATTGAATTATATTTTGACATGTGAATGATGTATAGTGGTTTAATACATACATAAATACATACATAAATACATATGTGTATATATATATATATATATATAATTATGCGTTATTTGGTGAATGTATATCACGAAAAATTTATCACCCTTTCCATAATCAAATTACTACAATTGCAATAAAAGTTGAATTTTTTTCATTTTAGAGTAGTAATATCGTAGCGACGAGGCGGATAGTTACACCCTTGGCTGTCGAGAATGGTCTGAGGATGTCTATTCCCCACGTGGAAAAAGCCCAAGGGAACGGGATGTTGTGGATTGTTTTGGGTGGCGCATGGTGGACATTGCTGAATTCTTAGCATTCCTTGCAAGTTTTGACATACTCGGCACAGTCCGTCCTCAAGGTCAACCAATAGTAACTGACACGAATGGATCTAGCTGCCATGCTCTGAACTCTGTGTGCATTTTGCATATTCCTATATGTACCTCGTCTAGGACATACTCCATGTGATCTTCGTCAACACACTTCAACAATGTATCATTAGGGTTGAACATATCATTTAATACAGATACAGGAAAATTAAGTCCAAAATATACATAAATTCGAATGACTGGGTGCATAGTAATTCCTTTCCTCATCTTGGTACCATCACAATCTAGAGCATTAAGCAAGATGATTATGGAGGCCATCTAAAAAAACAAATGAAACAAATCTAGTGAGAAATAAAACTTCTTAGTAAGCAAAACTAAACTATCAAATACGTTAGTACGTTAGTAACCATCAATAAATTCCAATAAATAACCATTCAACATGTATGAATGGATGAAATTTCTAGTGTGCACATGGTCTCTACATACCGTATTGTATGTAGCTACATCTCGTACTAGATGTAGAAATGTTGTGACCATCTTACCTTAATGATGCATCTCATTTCCATGTTTTTGCACATGGTCTCTACATCTGGTACTAGATGTAGTATCAAATCCTGTTTCACAAATGTTGTACTGGACTTGGAAACATGAATCAATATATATATATATATATATATATATATATATCACATCAATTTTCATCAATAATAAAATCCATGAGCAAATTCATAAACCTCATGAAAAAATTATCATCACAAACATCATATATACCAAATGTATGGTTAGGCTACCATACCTTATTTAATCAAAATCATGCCAACTTGTGCATGACAATAGAATATTCTCAAGCTACAAACATGTTAGTAGTCTAACTAGGAAACCTTGAAAATAATAAGAATACTCACAATAACCAAGAGGGGGGTGAATTGGTTAAAACCTTGGTATTTTAAAATTAATTCAAATCAGAGTTCAGGATCTTTATCACTTTCAAAACCAAGAAATCTTTTTACTCAATCAAATAACTCAGCCCCAAGAAATCAATAGCTCAAAACAGAACTTGTTTGACAATGGATATGAATCAAAGAATCAATGACCAATGAACAATATGAGTAGTAGAGAAATATAATCAATGACGCAAGTAATTTATACTGGTTCACTTCACAATACAAGCTACATCCAGTTTCTTCTAATCAACACTAGATTAGAGTTCCACTATTATAAATTTTTGTTCTTACAAGCTTTTACAAAACCCTCCCCTTTATAAACACTAGATAAAGAATAGAAATCTAAAACCCTATTAGAATTCTAAAGAGCAAGAACCAGAGAACACTACTATGTTATTGAGCTAGAGAACCCTTCTCTAGAACTAAGCAAGAAGAACCCACTTTACAATAGCCAATTACAATAAGAATTCAAAACCAAATTTACACACAAAGATTAAGGAGAGAGACAATCTGATGATCAAATGAATGTTATGCACATGAATTACCAAATCAGGTTGAGTAGCAAACTAAATCAGATCATGCTTTTCCTTAACCTTGAAAAGAATTTTGCTCAAGAATCATTCAAAGACCCATTGATGTTTTGAATGAAGCAAGAAGTAAAAACATTGAGAAAATCACTTAGAAATGCTTAGAAGGCTTGTGTATACTCAGAAATACGAAGTGGTCAAGTTGTTAAACAAGCCAAGCCTTCAATCTTATTTATAACATAATTTGTAACTAACTGTATTCGATTAAACGCACCTGATAATCGATTAAAATTCTTATGTAATCGATTAAATTATCACTTAATCGATTAAAATGTTAAAGAAGCTTTCTGGGTTTCAGTAATGAGCAAAATAATCTATTAAACTAAGTTGTAATCGATTAAGACAAAAAGCTATGTTTCACAAAATGAACTGTGTAATCGATTACGAAATTTGGTAATCGATTAAATCAGAAAACAGTCATTTACCAAATGAACTATGTAATCAATTACTGATAATGGTAATCGATTATCACAGCAAGGCTTAAAATAATCTTTTAACTATGTAATCGATTACACTAAGTAAGTAATCGATTAAAACCTTTAACAAAGCAGTTTATTTTCAATCAAAGTTCAAATAATCAATTAATCTGATAGGTAATCAATTAATTTGTTCATGAAGGTTATTCCAGATTGAACGAAGAACAAAATAATTGATTATATCATTAAGTAATCGATTAAAATAATAAGAAAAACATTTTTCCAAAAACCTTTTAATCAATTTGAAACCTTAACCAAAAAGATAAAACCTTTTATGTTTTAATGAAAACCATTTAACCTTAATAATGAATGAATGCAATGCAATGCAAGGATCAATCAGATTGTCTTTCTCTTACACTTGACTCAATTAGAAAACTTCAAGGCACTTCAAGCATGTTGAAAGCTCAAAACACATTTCTTGAATCAACGTCTTTCACTTTTCATGATGCTCCCCCTATATCCAACAAACCTTAATATACCATCCTAATAAATTTCTAATTTTTTTATACTATCACCATAAAATATTTGAACTTAACCTAGACCTTATGTTCTTCTCAACATATCACTCTACTATTGAATTATCAAACCGAACCACTTGAGTAATTAGACCTTTCATCCCCATACCATTCAAAATCTACTTCTTAGAATTAATTTATAACAATTCCAACATAACATATAAGCAAACAGTCCAAAATTCCATCAAAATCAAGTCTAAAGGTCATCAAAATCAAGTCCAAACATTTATAAAATTTTAGCATTTAAATCATCAATCTATCCTATTGTTAAATCAACATAATCACATCATGAAATATCCTTCAATGATAAGAAAATTCAGCCTAAATGATCAACCATAAATCTGCACCTTTATACACAGAGGTTAGTCCAAATAAAGCCTTAATTAAAGATTGAAGCCTAACCTACCTCAAGTAAATTGGATTTGCAAATCACAGAGTAGATGGTTGCCCTTCTTGGAAATCTTCAAGGAATAAAGTCTTTAAAAGGAAAAAATAAAAGTATAGTACACTAGGAGTGAAGCTACGGTTATGAGTAAGTGAGAAATGTAAGCAAGAAAGCAAGTGGGCAGTAGGAGGAAGTCTTGGAATGCTTAATATCATACGTGCAAAATTTTGTGATACTCTAACCTACTTATATTAATCAAGTTAGTTAGAATGGGAAGGGTTTAGTTAGGTTTCAATCTTGGTTAGTAGTTAGTTTGGTTGAAATGCAACTAACTAATCATTACTTAAGAGATATGATCCTAAAATCTTATCTTAGGCACTAAATTTTTCTTTGGTCAAGCTTAGGAAATATTCGTTGATTCCTTGGCCTAGTTGCATGTGGAACCTTGTTGAAAATCTTGATGTCCTTTCCTCAATTCCTACAGCTACACACAAACAACCATCATTCAGATTTTCCTATTTTGCCTTCACAAAATTCACAACAACATACAAATATCATGGCTGCACCAATATTTTAAGTTTTAAGGAAAGATTCCCTTCATTAATGATCATACATGCACGTGGAAAGCTTCTACAAAGAGGTATCACATGCCCATGCATATTCCTTGTTCAAGAATATTGTTCGAGAATCTTGGACTTAGCATATCTTATTCACTTTATTGACTTCTCATTGACTCTTATTTACCAATTCTATTTCTATTAATTGACATAACCATGCATATTCCTTTGGCTGAAACACGCAAATTTTGAGAGTATTCATGAATCAATTTCTGATTGGTCCAAGCTTGGTTGAATCTTTTAGCCTTTGTGCCAAAGTTCTAAGTGCTAGACTTTTGCCAAAACAAGATTGTTACTTTCAAATAGATAAAAAAAATTTACCACACATGGTTCGTTCTTTTTATACTCTGTACTAATCTATCAGTCCATAAATTCTCATCTTTTAGTATGTTAAACTAGAATTCCTAAGTTTTCTAACAAGGTATCACACGCCTTATTTGGAGTTCTTAAACTCTAGCTATAGAATTTTACAAACTAAACTCCAATGTTGCCAACAGGCTCAAAATGGAATACTAACATCCTTTATTGTTTTCTTGACTGCAAGCAGTACATAATCTAGATTTAGCTGAATTTTTTAATATGTTAGAGTTGACATCTAGATCTTTAATTCCATATATCATAAGCCCAATTTGAGTAGTGGAAAGTTTTGGACAACTTGTGTTCAAATAAATTATATCCTATCCTAGTATCAAACTATGATCACACTTCTGTAATTCAAACATAAATATAAGCTTAAGATAAAAATTTGAGGATGTTACAACATCCATCCGCTGGGAGAAATCCAACGAGTAGACCTCGATAACGTCTATAGTGGGGGAGGCAAGGGTCTCCTGGATAAACTTCTAGTGCTGACCTGGTCTCTTAGTACTCACCAGGCGGGCTAAAGCATCAGTTCGTTCAATTTGTTCCCTATCGACGTGGACTAGCTCTTTCTTCTTGAAATGCTCCAAGAGTTGTTTGACTAAGTGGTAGTACTTTTGCATTTGTGTCTCTCTGGCTTGGAAGACCTTATTAACCTACTTAAAGTCGCTTCTGCATCTCAACTTTTTTACACCGACCTCAATTGGTTGTTTCAATTCTGTGATGAGAGCTTTGTAATATGCTTGGTTGTTTAAAGCCTTTCAGTCAATCTTTATTGACTGCTCAATGGAGACATTATTTAGTCCTTCAAGGGTTATGCTTACATCGCTGCCCTTGCTATTGGAGGCTCTATCCACATACATTGTCCTTTGATGGGGCCTTAAGGTTCAAATCATAAGTCAAAGTCAGAGAGCTCAACGACCATGGTACCATTTGTCTGATGAGGTCCGACTTTCTAAGTACTTGCTTGAAGGGGTGGTCGGTTTTCTTCATAAGCTGATGACTTTGAAAATATTTCCACAACCACGTAGCAGAAAGAATTAGTGCCCAGGAGAGCTTTTGTATTGTTTGGTAGTATTTTTCCGTTCCTTGGAGTACTCGAATAATGTGGTAAATTGGTATTTTCTTTCGGCCTTCTTCCTCTAAGAGAGCCAAGCTTATTGAGGAGTCCGAAACAGATAAATATGGCAACAACTCGACTCCAAACGTGGGCCTCCTAAGGATGGCTGGAGTGGCGAGGAAACTCTTGAACTCGAAAAAAACATCGCTTCAAACTATTGTTCCCAATGGAAGTCGGTTGGCTATTTTAGTAATCAAAAAAATGATTTCTCCTTCTCGACCATTCTTAGTAGAAATCAAGATAGAGCCGCCAATTTACCAGTCAACATTCTCGACAACTACATCGTGGGTGCGGACTTGCCCCCCTGCAAAATCAATCAAGGTTTTGGGATGACGTTTTATGATTTTATGCAAGACGTCTAACCTTTGAAAAGTGGACCAAAAAAGTATGTCGGTCAAGTTGCCTCTGTTCATAACATCCCAATTGGTGATTTCAACTGTGATCACCATTTTGTCATCCTTCTTGGGATCGACTCCGACAAAGTTGGCGTCGGTGAACGTCATTGGTTGAAGTGATCTCATTGAGCTAGTTGCATAAATGTGGTTTACACTTTTGATGGCGCTCTTCCGAGCTGACTTGGTTCTACCTCCGCCTACAAAGTTGGCTGTAATGGTGTTGATGACTCCACGTCTCCCCCTTTCATCGGCTACCAAGGTGTCGACTTGATCTGGCTTGGAGTCAATTTGTGTTGGGCTGTTGTCGTGGGATTGTTGTCCTCGACCTCAATGATGACCTCCTTAGCCCTTGCTACATCTCCTTAATTGTTTTGAATGTTGTGTACCTGATTGTCCTAGTATATTTTTGAAATATGGATAAAGATTTCTTTTATTGAATTGTTCTTGAACATGATTAAATGGCAAATGTGTTATGATTGATTATTTATGGCCTGGAATGAAAGTAAAAAGAATGGTACAAATTATTAGTAGAAGTAAGTATGTGTAGGTTGTGTAGTTGTTTGGAATTAAGTGTATGATGGATTTGTTAGTCAACAAAGTGGCTAAATCCATAAGGTTATTTAATTCCAAATTAATGATCATTTCAATTACTTATAGAATAATAGATGCTAAATTATATGATTATTGGTTTATGGGTACATTGAAATTCATTGTTATAAGGCATTTATGGATCGCCCAAAGGTTGATTAGTTGTTCTTATAATCAATGAATATAATTATAGGTAATTTGTGTGTATCATTAGTTTATTTATATACCCAAAGGTAATAGGTAATAGTAATTGGTGCATATTTAATTGTCAAATAATGTTAAAAGTTTTATTAGCATCATTATTTTTGTATGTTGTGTGCTTGTGTATCACCCAAAGGAAAGCATCAATATATGTTGATTGTGATCTAATTGAATTATATGTATGACACGTGTTTTATGTTAATTTTACTATGCAGCACATGTTCCCAATTCACTGAATTCCCATGTATCATTTGTGCCCATTTTTAATGGGCTTAACTTCTTTGACTAGAATAAGCATGTCTAATTTCATCTTGATGTTTTGGATCTTGATCTTGCTATATTGGAAGAGAAGCCTACTACTACTACTAATGCTAGTAGCAATGAAGAAAAGATCCATTATAAAGCTTAGAAAAAATCTAACAGACTCAGTCTAATGTTCATGAGAATGACTGTTGCAAATAGTATTAACCTAAGACCGATAGTGCTAAAGAGTTTGTGGGGTTAGTGGGAGATTCCTCTCAAATAGCTGATAAGTCTTTTGTTGGGACATTAATGAGTACACTGAACATCACAAAGTTTGATTGTTCGCATACTATGCATGAGCATGTTATTGAGATGACAAACATTGGAGCAAGACTTAAGACCTTGGGAATGGTTGTGAATGAGAACTTTGTTGTTCAATTTATTTTGAACTCATTACCGTCTGAGTATAGCTCATTCCAAAGGAGCTATAATACCATGAAAGATAAATGGAATGTGCGTGAATTGCACATTATTTTAGTTCAAGAAGAAATAAGGCTTAAGAATGACGGAAGTCACTCAGTCTATTATGTAAGCCACCAAGGGAATGAAGAAGCTAGAAATAAATTTATGAAGAAGCATGATAAAGGAAAATGACCATTAACGATCAATGACAACTTTGTGCAAATCCAAAAGAAGGCATCAAAGAGCAATAATTGTTCGCCAATCCTCGATTCTCAAATGCAATGTTTCATATGTCAAATTCTCCTTTACTTGAAAGTCATCTAATTCGACCATGTGAGATGGATCATAGATATATTTACAGAGTTGAGAAACATGAAAGACATGGTGGAAGTTAGAAAGAGACGGGGGGTAATACAATTCGATATGCCACAAGGCTGACTCTTTTGAGAATTTGAATGGGACAAATAAAATGAGGTGTAAGTTTTCGGGATTTCAAAGCTTGACCAACCTCAATCCATGGGATGACTCTGAAGAATACATGATCACCAACATCAAATTTCTGGTCTTTCCTCCTTTTGTCTTAATAATTATTTTGCCTACTCTGGGAATTCTTCATCCTCTATTGGATCAACTTGACCTTCTCAGTGGTTTGTTATAGCACTTTGGGTACCAAGGTGAGGTTTTCTTCAAGTTCTAGCTAATACAAGGGTGTCCTACACCTCTTACCATACAGAGCTTCGTAAGGAGCCATGTCAATGGTAGAATGAAAACTATTGTTATAGGTGAACTTTATCAATGATAGAAAACTCTTCCAACTCCCCTTTTGTTATAATACACACACTCTCAGAAGTCCTCTAGGCAGTCTTATGCTAGAATGCACGCCATGTAATTTAAAAATGTCACTAATATACAGGGTGTTAGTATATGGATGTCCTAGAGACAATCTTTTCATTAGATTAGGACGTACATGTACTTTTCATATTGTTATGAATAAATTATAAACACTCTTTATCTTGTTTCATATTCTGTCTCGATATCATTATTAATATATGAGTAACTAGATAAAAACCCTTGGAATATAATAGATATCTCTTGAATATCAGTGATGGGATCACGATCATGAGGATTCAAGGATGCCAGATGTCTACTCCTAAATTTTAAGTTCCTAGTCTAGAGACACTAAGAATGGGGATCAGTGATCTCGGGTAAGACTAGGACGGCTTATCTACTTGTATGCAGATACAAGGTAAAGACCTCATGAGCTACAGACATGGAGATGTCTTGGCTAAAGTTGTGGGTGGACCTATAAGGGTATAGCTCGCACTGAACGAACCCACAAAGAGACTCTATGAGGAAATCTCACAGATAGTATCATTAGAGTAATCTGTTATTATTTGGGTGTGTCTTTCCTTAGACTAGAAGTTTTCACCTAGACTGTGTTCTAGAGGACATGTTTTGATTGTATACGTCGTTTGCCTGAAAGATGGAAACGCATAGGTATACTTTTGGGCATGTCCTGAAAGAACATGAGTGTAGGGTGACTAGCTGAAGGGATTCGTCAAATCTCTGTGAGAGATTAGGTTATCTATAAACCGGAGAAATCGAGATGACATTTATGGGACTCGGGAATCTATGCATAGTAAAATGTTGATTCAGATGAAGCCAAGCATCATTAAAGATCAAGAATGAGAGTTTTGTGCTTTCAACATGCAAAGTGAGAAAGATTCAAAGGAAGTGAATCTTTAGAAGATTGAAGATACAAATTGATTATGTAAAAAGAAAATGTATGGTCTGATAATCCAAGTATGCATATCGTTCATCATTCATTCATGTAGGATTATTAGAATAATAAGCTTAATCAAGGTAATCAACTAAGAAAGGCTTAAGTTTTTGGAAAAATCATATTTCACTGAAATAATCGATTACCAACTTAGTGACATCGATTATTTTGTTCTTAGAGCCTTTAGGAAAAAAGTCATGAGCATTGTAATCGATTACACAACGGTTTAATCGATTACCTAGGCAAATATGAGAAAGTAGTGTTGACTGGCTTAATCGATTACAAAATATCGTAATCGATTACTAGGTGTGTCTGAGAAACATGCCTCTCAGACTTAATCGATTACATGAAATAATAATTGATTATTTTGTTCGAACAGCAAAAGCATGAGTCTCTGGCTTAATCGATTACGTATCGGAATAATCGATTAAAGTATTCGTTCTTGAAATTTAGAACTAGCATTAAGCATTTTAATCGATTACTGTCTTGATTTAATCGATTACATTGTCGAAATAATCGATTACAGGAGCTGATTTAATCGATTATTTTTAGTTAACTGACAGTTATAAATAGAATCTCTGTGACTGAGGTTCAGAGATCTTTTGGGAAAATTAGTGAGCAATTGAGAAATTCGTGTTGTAGACATTCACAAACACTTAATGCATTCATTTGGTGATAATTCTCTGAATTAGAAACACTTAGAAACTTCAAAGAATCATGTGGGTATATTGATCATGAGCTGAAGTTCCATCTTTCAATCAAGGTTCAAGAAAAGCTGCATATATGAGTTGATAATCTGCATATTCATCTGTAATTCATTCCTGTTCGATCATCTTGGATTATCAAGTGATATCTTTTCTTGTCTTTTGATTGGGTAAATCAATTTCTTTGTAATTTTGTTGATATGTAACTCTATTGTAATGAGTTTTCTTTCAAGCTTGGAGATAGGGTTTCTCTAGGATTCACCTGAGTAGGGTTCTCAGTGTGAAGGGTTTGTCTCTAAGAATCTAATAGTGTTTTAGATTTCTGAACTTTGTCTAGGGTT
>PYAF01000298.1:0-12925 GCA_007407185.1 Glycine tomentella
TGCTGCATAGCGGCTAGTGCAGCCGCAACTGGATCAGGCTGGGCACTGGTAGCCCCACTGGTGCCTCTAGGTCTCACCATAGCACTACACATGTACATCGCACAGTGAGTTGATCAGGCCCACAGTTAATGTACCCCCATGTAATGCTCATGTCAAACAATCACAACAGGCACCAAAACAAGTTCCATACATAATGTTCTTATCAAGAAACCGCTCTGATACCATTAATGTATCAAGAAAACGATTCTAAGCTTCCGCTGAGATTTTAAATTGATGTTTCTAAAGCGCTAATCTGATATTATTAATGATAACACGTCGGAGGCCTACGGGGTGTTACACTCAGCAGCAGGATGATGCAGTGAGGGCCATGATTGGCCAACAGGATGTTTCTTGTGAGGATAACGACTTGGTGAGGTACCAAGGTCATATTGTGGGCCTAAGGGTGAATTGCGAGATGTCGTCCTGTCTGAGGCACATCAGGGCCAGTTCAGCATCCATCCAGGAGCCACCAAGATGTATCATGATCTGAGGAAGAATTTCTAGTGTCCAGGGATGAAGAGAGACATAGCTGAACATGTGACAAAGTGTCTGGTGTGTCAAAAGGTGAAGATTGAGCATCAGAGACCGTCTGGTCTGCTTCAGCCTTTAGAGATCCCTGAGTGGAAATGGGACAACATTTCCATGGATTTTGTGGTGGGATTAACGAGGACTCAAAGTGGATATGATTCCATCTGGGTGATTGTGGACAGGCTGACCAAGTCTGCTCATTTCTTACCTGTGAGATCTGACTACACTACAGAGAAATTGGCTCAGTTATATGTCAGGGAAATTGTGAGGCTGCATGGAGTCCCTGACAGTATTATTAGTGACAGAGACCCGAAGTTCACCTCTAGGTTTTGGGGTGCACTTCAGGATGCTTTTGGGACCCAACTTAGACTCAGCACAGCTTACCATCCTTAGGCAGATGGTCAGACGGAGAGGACCATCCAGACTCTGGAGGATATGCTGAGAGCTTGTGCCTTGGAGCAAGGTACTAGCTGGGACAGATATATACCTCTAGTGGAGTTCTCTTGCAACAACAGTTTCCATGCCAGCTTGGGTATGGCACCATATGAGGCTTTGTATGGTCGACGGTGCAGAACTCCGGTATGTTGGACAGAGGTAGGAGAAAAGCAGCTCCTTGGACCTGAGATGGTTCAAGAGACTTCTGAGCAGATCAAGATGATTCGAAACAAGTTGATGAAGGCTCAGGGTTGACAGATGAGCTATTATGATCAGAAGCACAGACCCTTGCAGTTTGAAGAGGGTGATCATGTGTTTCTGAGGCTATCTCCAGTGACGGGCGTAGGACGAGCTTTGGGTGTGAGGAAGTTGAGTCCTAGGTTCATTGGTCCATACCAGATCCTTGAGAGGATAGGACCAGTGGCATACAGGCTAGCTTTGCCTCCCCAATTGTCAGGGCTTCATGATGTATTCCACGTGTCTCAGTTGAGGAAGTATGTAGCAGATCCCTCACACGTGGTAGAGACAGACACAGTTCATATCAGAGAGAATCTGACGAGTCCTACAAGACCGCTGAGGATTCTAGACCGGATGGAGAAACAGATCCTCAGCAAGACCATTCCCATCGTCAAAGTGCAATGGGAAGGCAGGACACCTGAGGAGGCGACTTGGGAACGAGAGCAGGAGCTGATGCAGTTATACCCCAAGTTTCTTGACAGGTATGTCTCTGAATTTTGCAGACAAAATTCTTAAAAAAGTGGGGAGAATATAATAACCTGGTTTTTTCATAAAAAAAAAAAAAATCCCATGCTAACAGCGTGGGAACGGTGCGGTTAGCATGGGATGCGGTGCCAGTAGCGTGGGATATGGCGCCAGTAGCGCGAAATTGCACCAGAAGGCCATTTCTTGCGGCCTGATGGCGCGGATAGCGCTAGTTTGGCGCGATTAGCGCCACAGACGCGCCCAGTTGGCGCGGTTAGCGTCGTAGTGGCGCGATTAGCGCCATAAGTGCCCAGAAAGCTTTTAGGTGCGCTAATTTGTCGAGAATAGCGCCATATATGGCGCGATTAGCACGTGAACGTCGGCATAACCAGTATTCAAAGGCCATTTTACGAGATTTTGGCCCAAAAATCATAGTTTCTTCTTCCCCACGCCCTAACCTCCATTAGAGACTTGCCCAAGCTTCCTTAGACCCCTTTTCTTGGCCTAATCACCTCTCTAAGACCTTTGAGTGTGAGAGGAACCTTTGGGAAAGCTTAATCCTTCATTTATGCTCTTGAAAAACCCCTTTTGAGTGAGAGGTGGAATCTCAGAGGAGAAACTCAGAGAACTTGAGTCTTGGCAAGGACCCACAGCTTGAGAAGGACACTAAAGCTCGAGGAGGCTGTCCTGAGGTCTTCTGAGTCGTCACTGAGGTAAGAGACTCAAGTTTCTCCATTTAATTTTGATTCTGGGGGTTTCCATGAATAGTGACCTATATAAGCTGGGGCTAGAATTAGCCTAGGGTCCCGTAGAGAAATTTGTAGAGAGCGATGAATAGATGAAGGATTAGCTTTCAGTTTCTGATTTAGATAACTTTGAAATTTGGCTCTGTGACCTGTATGTGAGGCCTTTGTGATAAATCATTTGTGGAATTGAGGCCATTCCAGAGCCTTGATTATGCCTGCTATGAGCCTGTGTGGCTAATGGAATGGTGCCTTGAGCGAGGCTTGGACCATTCCAGTGGTATTTTGTATAATGAGGCTGATGAGGGACTATGCCATGCTTATGTTTGCATTGAGTCTGAGATGACTCAGATGCTTGGTATTCAGCTTGATAGACCTTGTATGGTCTGTGTACAGCCTAGTGTGGGCTGAGTTTGATTGAACCCTAGGATAGGGGAATTCTGTATATGATATGTTCTGTGCTGGAATGCCTGTTGGCTTGATTTTGATATGAAATTGTATATGCCTTGATTAGGCCCTGATTGTGAGATTGTTGGTGGCGGGAGCCACAGAGCAAGGAAAGGCATACAGAGCGAGACCTTGCCAGGTAAGTTCAGTGTCCCTGGGGATGAATTCCCGCATGGTTGCACACCACACTCTGGGGGAGTGATGGTCATGATTCATGATGCATGCATTTGGTTGTTGCATTAATTAAAGTGATATGCATGAACTTGAGATTGATTATGCTATTATCTGGGCGTTGAGGGTTCTCAGCCATATGTTTTGGGCATTGAGGGGTCTCTGCCCTGTGACTTAAGCGTTGAGGGTTCTCCGCTAGGCATTGAGGGTTCTCTACCATGTGATTTAGGCGTTGATGAGATCCGCCAGGCATTGATGAGATCCGCCATGGTTGTATGATGGATATGTTGCTATGAGGGCCAATGGGCCATTTGGTTGTGTGATTGCCTTGTGTGTGCATTATGGATAGTGGGCCAGGGTGGGAATGATTTTCCATGGACCTTGAGCTTACTGAGATGTGTATCTCACCCCGTGTGGGGATTTATGATTTCAAGTGACTCTTCTGGACGAAGAGAGCAGTCTCAGGGCAGGAGGTCCGAGTAGAGACGCTTCTGCTTGACTGATAAGCAGCAGATGGAGCTTGAAGGCTCAGATTTGTTTTGATTATATTTTGTACCCTTGATAAGGGATGGTGTATGTGTGCACCTGATACATGTATAGTTCTGTATACCCTCGATGAGGGCAGATATTCTTTTGTATCACCACGATGTGGTGTGGACTGTGATGTATATATATTGTACAGAACTATTTATGATATATATATATATATATGAGACTCTTCCCTGAGTATTTTTGTTGTATAATTGGTTATCTGCCTGTATGTTCAAGTTATCTGTCTTTATGATGTATGATGTGAAAAGAAATTGGATCAGCAGGGGTGTGAAATATAGACTTTGTGTGTGTGTATTCAATGAGTTATGTTTATTCCATACATAATGAATCAAGAAAACGATTATGTGCTTCCGCTGAGGTTTTAAAATCATATTTTAAGCGTTAAACTGATATTATTAATGATAACACGTCGGAGGCCTACGGGGTGTTACAAAGGTGAAATGAGAAAAGGGATTGAAAGAAGTGAGGGATTGTGAAGGTGCAAGAGAGATAGGAAATGGGATAAAGTGTAGGGGAATTGAAGAGTGGTGCAGAGCGGGTTGGAAACAAGATTGGAGAATCGTACAAGGTGGTGGAAGCATCGTCGTGCATTTGTAGGTTCAATGAAGATTATGACATAGTATCCACGATAATCAATTTGAATTGATTTAAATAAATAAAGGACCAAAATGAACTTTTTAAAAGATAAAAGACCAAATTGAACGAAAAATAACATAAAGAACTAAAAAGATCACCTGGTCTTGTTCTTATAATGCAAAAAGAGACCAAGCCAATTACCCAAAATTCCAAACAAACTACATGTTATTTTCCTATTTTAATTTAAAATATCTATTATACTTGATAGTTATAAATATGTATAAAAATCATATTTTTACTTTCATATTTATTTTTACTTATTTTGTAAACAAATCTACTTTCTTATTTCTTTTTACTTATTTTGTAAAAAAATAATATATTTACTTATTTTATGCTTCCACTAACACTATATTTTTTAGGACAAAAATCAAATTTGAATTCTCTCCCTCACCATATTATTTTTTGTTTTTTTCCTTTGATACACATTGTGAATAAGGACACTAGTGAACATTTGATGTGGACTGATATTTGCCTTGTCGAGACGCATCAAAAACAATTTTACTAAGCTAATTCTGTAGCACAGAGCTAACCTAGGTCGACTCAGAGACACGATCAATATAGTTCGAGCTTCAAATTATTGGTAATAATAAGGGAGAATTTTGTCGAACAGTTGGTATGCATAAAGTAAAACATGCAAGAACACAAACTAAAATTAAAGAACAATACAGAAATTAACAAGATTATCAAGGAGTAAAGCAAAACAGATTAAAAAGCATCAATCCAATTCATCAACCCAAGCTATTCAAATCATCATCATTCCCATAAATTGATTCTAACATGAACATTCATTCAATCTCAATAGAAGCAGTTCAATTGATTCTACTCCTAAATTAATTGAAACCACAACTCTAACTGAAAGATCATTCAATTAATCTTGTGATTATCATTCGAAATTAGGACATAAATGCATAATCCTAACTCGCTTTCAATCCTAAATGCAGTCATAATCATGAAAACATAATAGAAATTGAAGAAGAAGGTGAACATTCAAATAGAATTTTAAATACCTAACCAGAACTCCAATTCTTCTCTTGCTTGAGATGGATCCTTGGATTGATTGATGATTTAGCCTCCCATGATCATCACCATGGAAAGCCCCATGAAATGAGTGCAGTAAAATAAAAGTATAGCAAGATGAAAATGAAGAACAAATGAAAGAAAATAAAGAACAAGAGTTTGATCCTAAAAAATAAAAGAAAGAAAAGTAAAAACTGTTTTTATTGAATGTAAAAGTGTTCTGTCCAAGTTTTCACTAAAGTCACTAATATATTAGTGACTAAGTTCTGAAAATAGAATGAGTCATAAACAAATCCAACAATCTAATTATTAACTATTTACACCACTAAAAGTCCAATTCGCAACCCAAAATTACAAGTGCAGAAGTGCTAATTTTGAAGCTCAAAATGACCCTCAAAATGAAAGAATTGGCCTCGGTCTATTTCTAGTAAACTTGTAGATCTTTTCGTTGTCTTTCCAAAGACTCATAGAACTCTGAATTTGGAGATCGGTAGCATTCTATAGGCCCTACACAAGTCAGATACATTAAGTGAGCAAAAATCTGAAAATACGCTACAATTAGCAATTAAGTCCACTTACTTGCCTAGGTCAAAAACTGAATTAGAATGGAAAAATAAAAGTCCAAAAGAGGTCAAACAAGCTAAGAATGATAGATAAATATTTAACTAAAATCACTCTATCATGGACCAACCATGTCATGCCATGTGTGTGTTTGATCACTTGTTGGGGCTTTGAATAACTTGAGGACAAGAGATGTTATGTAGGGCCATTTTGGTATTTCAACTACAAAGTAACATGATTTTTTATTTTTATTTTATTGCACAACATTAAGGGGTGTTGTGCTTCCTTCATTGAAGCATTGTACTAGTGTTATGCTTCTAGTTAGGTTGTCTTCGACAATGGTAATATAGATGAAGCTCCGCTGCAACTATTACTCCAGTTTCGTTTCCCGACTCTTTTGATAGTCACTTTCTTTGTTCTTCTCTGTATGGGTTTGGTATGCCATAGCAGTGGGGGACACCTTCCGTGTGTGCGACCGATCACCATAAGCATAGTTGAATCTCCGTTGCAACTTTTACAAAGGTCATTTTCTTCGTTAGGACACCCTTCTTGATCTATTTTTTTTTTTTTTTGGTATCTACTGCCAGTAGAAGAATCAATTTGCAGAACAAGCATTGCACGTCCTTTGATAGGAGACCCTTGTTGACCCTTTCTTAATTTTGTTTGTTGGGGCATTACTTTGTTAGGTTATGATTGTATTGTTAAATTTAAATCATTGTTAATGTGTTGTGGTTTTTCTTTTGATTCGTGTTTAGTTTGATTTTTATTTTTTTGTTAATGGTTATGCTATTTTTTCTTGCTTTCTACTTTAATTTGTATGATTCGTAGTATTTGACCTTTACTAGTTAAATTAACTTTGACTTTGCTTATGAAATTGGTTGATGTTCTACAATTGTGATACCCTCAATTATTTATCCCCAGATGGTTGAGTTAAAGGGTGTGTTTGTTGAATCCGATTATGAGGATGTTACTTATAATAATGAGTCAGTCACTTGTGAAAGTAGTGAATCTGGGACGATGATAATGATGATGTTGAGAATGAAGATGTGTTAGGTTTGGACAATCCATTAAACTGGATGACCTACCACACCTTAGTTTTGATGTTTACAAAAGTATCAATTGTTGATAAACTAATGAGTTATTATTAAGTGCACAGGACCATCTTCGTAAAAGAGCTTAATTGTTATTATATCAACATCTACAGTTCTAGTAAGTCACATCCGTACTTAAAGTGAAAAACGTTACTTTAAGACATATCCAATGTCCAATGCGCTATAATATTACTCACGTCCATGATATCACGTTGTCGACATGCACCAAAACAATTTTACTAAGCTAATTCTGTAGCACAATGATAACCTAGGTCGACTCAGAGACATGATCAATATGGTTCTAGCTTCAATTTACGAATAACAGTGAGGGGGGAGTTTTATCAAACAGTTTATGTGCGTAAGTAAAACTTGCAAAAACGTATACTAAAATTAAAGAGCAAAAGAGGTAATGTAAAACAGAATTTAAAATATCAATTCAATTCACCGCACCAAGCAAATCGAATCATCTCAGAAATTAATCCTATCATGAAAGTTCATTCAATCTCATTAGAAGCAACTCAATCGACTTAACTCCTAAATTGATTAAAACCACAACCCTAACTGAAATATCATCCAATTAATTCTGTGATTAATGTTCGAAATTAGGAAATGAGTCCATAACCTAATCCATTTTCAATCCTAAACACATTCATAATCATGAAAACAGAATAGCAATTGAAGAAGAAGATGAACATTCAAATAGAATTCAAAATACTAAACCAGAACTCAAATTCTCCTTGTGCTTAGGTTGGATTCTTGGATTGATTGAGGGTTTAGCCTTCCATGATCATCGTCAGTGAAAGCCCCATGAAATGGTTGCATGAAAATGGAAGCACAGCAAAACGAAAATGAAGAACAAGGAAGAACAAGGAAGAACAGTAGAGAGAAAATGAAGAACAAGGGTTTGATTCTAAAAACTAAAGGAATGAAAAATAAAACTTGTTTATTGAAATGTAAAGAATGGTGCCCAAGTTTCACTAAAGTCACTAATATATGTAGTGAATGAGTTCTAAAAATAAAATGGGCCACAAACAAGCCCAACAATCTAATTATTTGCTATTTACAACCAAGAAATGCAAATTCGCAGCCCAAAATTACAAGTGCAAAGGCGCTAACTTCAAAGCTTAAAATGACCCTCTAAATGACAGAATTGGCCTCGGGCTATTTGTATCAAACTTGTATATCTTTTCGTTATCTTTCTAGGGACTTCTAGAACGCTCCATTCGGAGATTGGTAGCACCCTATAGGTCCTGCACAAGTCAGATACATCAAGTGAGCCAAAAATCCAAAAATACGCAACAATTAGCAATTAAGCCCACTTACTTGCCTAGGCCAAAAACTGAATTAGAATAGGAAAATAAAGGTCCAAGATAGGTCAAATAAGCTAAGAAGGATAGAAAAATACTCAACTAAAAGCACTCTATCAAAATACCCCACACTTAAACTTTTGCACTCCTGGGCAAAACTAAAAGAAAGACTAAGAGAAAAAAATTCAAACTAAAGTAAACCAAAAATTTAAAGAAAGGGTATGAACAAGGCACACATATTTTTCAATGGATCACAACAATGCTCAAAAGTGAGAGATGGAAAGATGTAAGAATAATGTTGAGGTAACAAACAATCCATGAAACATGATCACAAAGTGCAAAGTGAAAAAGTAGTCAAGTTTAGAATCAAGAATGCACCAAGGTGATAGAATTCTCTCAAAGGGTGGCACTCAACCTCACATGATGTGTATGGCTTGTATTTACACTCAAACACCACATGCAACTAGCATATCCAAGCATTGACAAACCTCTCATTCATTCAACTTGAAATACACATGCATCAAAAGATCAAAAGGACTTTATTAGCTTGTAATGAATGGCTTAGGGAAAGGTGGATAAGAAAAGGATATTTAGGCTAAAGCTTAAGAGAAAAGAGGGACAAAGGGGAGCAAGCCAACAAGATAAAAGAAGGGTAGAAGCAAGGAGAAATTTGAAAGAATTTACAAGGATGAAAATGAAGTATAACAACTTTTATTGCATATTTTTTTTCTTTGCTTGAACTCCTTTTTCTTTGCTTATACACAATTTTTTTTCTACTTTTCTTCTTTTTCTTCTTTTCTTTGAACTTTTGCTATTTGAACTCTTTCTTTTCTCTTTTTCTTTTCTTTTCTTTCAAAACAAAACAAAAGACAAACACCCCACACTTGTTTGAAACCCACTCCCAAAACAATTCCAAAGCCTCTTTTCTCCCTAAAGCTAGGGTAACATGGTTTTCCATCATTTTTTTAGTTTTTAATGAGCTAAACAAGAAAGAAAAGGCTAAAGGCTCAAAGAGGGTGACAATGGATATCAACACAAGGATAGGCTTATTTGGCTAGTAGCTAAAAGAAAGAAGGCCTAAATCATCTCGATCAAAGCATGTGCAACAAGGAATGTCAAAAGAGGCAAGGCAAAACATAGAGTAATTTAGCACAAGAGTGAAATCACACATGAAAGAACATATTCACAAAGGCTCAAAAACTCACAAGGCATAATTCTACCACACATGGTTCATCTTAAATTCTATTTCTCAAGCCTACTTATCACTTCAACAATTGCAACAATGATTCACATCAAGTATGAAACCTCTAAATCCAACCAACTTTTTAACATTTCTGACGATTTATACAAGTTGGAAATCCTATGAAAAACATGAAAAAATGCCTAAATTCAATAAAAACAGCAACAAAACAGAAACAAACAGAAACAGCAGAAACAGACAACAAAAACATACAGACTCAAAAACTAAAACAGACAAACAAAATATATACAGACAGATAAACAGAAAACAGAAAATAACAGACACTGACAAACAGACAGCAACAAAACATAAACAGACAGAAAACAGAAAACAACCAGAATTTCAAAAATTTTAAGGACCTTTCACCCCTCCACTTGAAATGCACATTGTCCTCAATGTAAGCATGCAAAGAAATGCAACAAAGAGACAACAAATAAAAGAAAGGAAAAGGAAACTTCCCAAATGTCATTCAAGACACATCTTCACACAAAATTGGCAGGACCAAAGAGATGTCCTCCACAAGCTCTTCCTCCACTTGAGGGCTCTCATGAAATGCTTTGAGTTGGTGATCATTGACCTTGAAGACTTTGTCGGTAGCTTCATTTTTAATTTCAACTGCACCATGGGGAAAAACATTAGTAATAACAAAAGGTCCATCCCATCTAGATCGAAGTTTACCGGAAATAAGCTTAAGGCGAGAATTGAACAATAACACTTTTTGGCCACTATGGAACTCCTTTCTAAGAATCCTAGAGTCATGGAATTTCTTCACTTTCTCCTTGTAAATCTTGGAGTTCTCATAAGCTGCCAAACGAATATCCTCAAGCTCTTGCAACTGAAGCTTCCTTTGCATACCCGCTTCATCAAATGTCATGTTGCAACTCTTTACCGCCCAATAAGCACGGTGCTTAATCTCCAATGGAAGGTGGCATGCCTTACCGAAAACCACCCTATAGGGAGACATCTCCAAAGGTGTGCGGTAAGCGGTCCTATGAGCCCATAAAGCATCCTCAAGAAGCTTGCTCCAATCTTTCCTGTTTGGTTGCACCACCTTCTGTAACACTTGCTTGATCTCTCTGTTAAAAACCTCTGCTTGCCCATTAGTTTGGGGATGATAAGCTGTAGCAACTCTATGCACAACCCCATACTTCTAAAGCAAGGATGCAAATGACCAGTTACAAAAGTGGCTCCCCTGGTCACTGATAATGGCTCTAGGTACACCAAACCTGCAAAAAATGTTGGATCTCACAAAATCCACAACAACCTTAGAATCATTAGTTCTGGTGGCCTTAGCCTCAACCCATCTAGAAAGATAATCAACAGCAAGCAAAATATATGAAAAGCCATGAGAAACAGGAAATGGACCTATAAAATCAATACCCCAGACATCAAAAATCTCACAAAAAATAATGGGTTGCTGAGGCATCTCATGTCTATGTGTAATTGTGTCTCCTGCTCTCTGACACAGCTCACAAGTGGTGGTAAAGTGATTAGCATCTCTAAACAAGGTGGGCCAAAAGAATCCACAGTCTAATATCCTCATAGCGGTCCTCTGAGGACCAAAATAGCCTCTGGTAGGTGTGCCATGACAAAACTGAAGAATAGACTGAATTTCATGGTTAGGCACACACCTTCGGATCACTCGGTCACTACCAAACCTCCACAAATAAGGATCATCCCAAACATAATATTTAGCATCACTCTTAAGTTTAGCTATTTGGGACCTAGATGCATGAGGTGGAACAACAGATGCAACAAGGAAATTAACAATGTCAGCAAACCAAGGTGTGACATGCGATGAATGCAAATGCATCTAGTACTCATCAGGAAAATTATCACAAATGGGAAAGGACTCAAGAGGTCCCTCAATCCTGCTCAAGTGATCAGCAACCAAGTTTTCTGCACCACTTCTGTCCTTAATCTCAATGTCAAATTCCTGAAGAAGAAGCATCCACCTGATCAATCTAGGTTTAGCATCAGGCTTCTTCAATAGGTATTTCAAAGCTGCATGGTCAGTAAAGACAGTGATATGGGAGCACAACAAGTAGGATCTAAATTTATCTAAAGCAAAAACAATAGCCAAAAGCTCCTTCTCAGTGGTGGTGTAGTTAACTTGGGCTGCATCCAAAGTGCATGAAGCATAAGCAATGACATGGGATAGTTTACCAACTCTTTGGGACAACACAGCCCCAAGTGCATAATTAGAGGCATCACACATCAGCTCAAAGGGAAGCTCCCAATTTGGCGGCTGCATGATGGGAGAGGTAGTCTGTAACGCCCCCTCAATCATCAGGGTCATTACCAAGCATAGACAACAATCACACATATAATCATCAGAGTTTAAGCAGTTTGGAAGCATAAACTAAGAGTGACATCATCATAGGTCACTATCATACACTGTACATATAATATGGTGAATATACATATAATATGTGTTTAGGTACAAAACTGTACAAATACATCCCCTCGGGGTACAACAAAAATAAACCAAAGGCAGAATACAAAAATATCAGAGCCACATGCTCAAGTCATCTATGCCTAAGGTTTCTTAAAGTACAGCTATCCCTGCACAGGCTTCTTGCCTTGGGATCTATCAGCTCCTCCTGAGGATTCACCTGCAAAACATATGCCCCACACAAGGGGTGAGATATAAAATCCCAGTAAACTCAGGGCCCTTGAAGGTATTTCCTTCCCCTGGTTCACTTCCATACACATATACATGAAAATAGTATATCAAACAATCCACATCAACATCAGAGCATCATCAATATGTGTTCATCTGACAACAATCAGTGAATCACTCATCAATACTCATGCACAATCAATGCACACTACCTGACCACAATCAGGCTAAACTCATGGCATACAGCCATTCGTCACATCCAACACTATCCCGCTGAGGCTACATCTAGGTATATAGGAACATCTCCAACCAGGAGACTACATCTATATACTAGGAAACATCTCATAACAGGATCTCAATGTATCTATCAGAGGCTACATCCGTATATATAGGAACATCTCCACCTGGAGGCTACATCTATATAACGGGAACATCTCTTTACAAGGAGGCTACATCTGCTGATATAGGAACATCTCCCCAGGAGGCTACATCTATATTGCAGGAACATCTTCATCCTATCTCAATACAATTACCCGAGGAGGCTACATCTGTAGATATAGGAACATCTCCATTCGGGAGGCTACGTCTATATCACAGGAACATCTCATATCGGGACTTACTCGATCACATGTCATCTATCCTACTACAATAGGATGCAACAATCAATCATGCAGATCATAAGCTAAACAACCATAGCCATCCATATCAATCACCCAATCTCAGGGTGCAGCTCACACAACAAGCATCACATATCACTGTACATCCATTTCCCTTTCACAGGGTATAGCATAACATTCAGCAATTAGTCACAATACACAATTTTCACATATACA
>PYAF01000298.1:17071-46031 GCA_007407185.1 Glycine tomentella
TTCCATTGGTAACTTCTTTATCTTTTTACTTACTTTAATTTCTGTTTTTATTCAAACACCAACCACAACTCAACAATTACTTCTTTGTTCTTTATTTTTCTGTTTTTAAATTCCAATCATTTAGAATTAATATTATTGTAAAAATCATTCCAATCCCTGTGGAGACGATAACTCTACTTACCTACTTTTATTACTTGTTGACGATCGGTGCACTTGCTGTATTCGCATAAATTGCACAACACCACTCCTCAAGGTAATAGCACTCACATTCTTTGGATTAATAACTGGTTATGCTGGAAGGTTACCAGAACCTTGCTGCTGCATTTGGTTGACAGTTGTAGCTAACTGTCCAATCTGAATCTGTAGGTCCTGGATGGTGGCACTGACATTTTGCTGAAATTGAAGGTTGTTGGTGGCCATTTGCTTCATTAAATCCTCCAAGGAAGGTCCAGAACTAGACTGCACAGGTTATGGAGGTGTAGGTGTAGGTGTAGGTGCAGGTGCAGGTTGCTGGAACTGTGGTTGTTGTCTAAAAGGAGGAGGTTGGTATTTAGTGTGGCAGGCTGGAAGGGTTGTTGTGGAGGTCTAAAAGGCTGCTGTTGTTGTGGGCCAGGACCATACCTCAAATTTGGGTGATCTCTCCAACCAGGATTATAAGTGTTGGAGTAAGGATTATACTATTGTTGAGGTCTAAATGACTGGCCAGGTTGCATGGCAGAGACTTCAGCAGGTTGTTCTGTCTCTTGGAGAGTGGGGCATGCATCTGTGGGATGATCAGGGGCACAACAAATACCATAGAGCCTTAGTTGATTGGCTGTCATCACATTCTATTGTTACCCAATAGCAAGCTGCCTCACAAGGGATGTCAACTCAATCAATTTGTTCTCCAATCTCTGGTTATCAGCAACCATGGAGACAGAAGCTTCATTTGCAACCATCACCTTAGTTGTTGTAACTCTAGCACCAAATTGTTGATAGTTGGCTGCCATGTTAGAAATCAACTGCCTTGCAGCAAGAGGGGTCTTGTCCATCATAGCACCTCCACTAGCTACATCTATCATACTCCTATCCATCAACATCAATCCTTCATAAAAATACTGAATCAATAATTGCTCACTGATTTGATGGTGAGGACAGGTAGCACACAGCTTGTTGAATCTCTCCCAATACTCATACAAAGACTATCCAGGAAACTGCCTTATCCAACAAATTTCCTTCCGGATGGATGCTGTTCTAGAGACAGGGAAGAATTTCTCCAAAAATCTTCCAAGTGGTGATAGGATCTGGTTGAAGGTACAACCAATCCTTAGCAACACCATCCAGAGAGAAAGGGAATGCCTTCATCTTAACATAATCCTCATGAACATCATGTGGTCGCATGGTGGAACACACCACATGAAACTCCTTAAGGTGTTTATGTGGATCTTCACCAGCAAGTCCATGGAACTTAGGAAGCAAATGGATTAGTCCAGATTTCAGCTCATAACTGACCTCAGTCTCAGGGTATTGAATACACCAGGGTTGGTAAACAACATCAAGTGTAGCTAACTCCTTAAGAGTTAGGTTGTTATCAGCCATGATATCAAGATGTGTAGAAGTAGAAGGAGTAGAAGCAGATTCAGAATCAAAGTCAGAAGATACTACACTACTATCTAAAACTACACTATCAAAGTCATCGAAGTCATCTAACCTAGGGTTATGTCTGTTTAATCTGTGAAATTTCCTATCTATCTCAGGATCAAATGAATGTAATTCACTTGATGTGGACCTAGTCATACACAGTTTAACTCATAAGGAACAATAAACACAGACAACACAGAAATATCAAACAGCTATGCTATTAGGACATTACCAACTATATATGCTGAAATGATATAGAAATTGGAAAACTGCCCTAAAAATTTTTGAAAAAAATCTAAAAAAAATAACAGGGAATGCCTAAAAATCATGATTGATTTTTGTGATTTTTTTGGTGATTTTTAAAAATCATGAAATTAGAAAATTGCCTAAAAAATGGTCTAAACGATGGAATTTGGCGATTTGGATCCCTGGTGAATGTGTTACTCCATAAGTTTAACTTGATGTATGAATTTTCTACACCTTCTAGTAAAATTTCAGCCAATTCCGAGATAGTTTGCTGTGAAATTACCAGAATGCCCCTACGCCAATTGTAAAAAGTGGTCCAAAACTCCTACTTAGAGTTTGAATTTGCCAATTTGAACCCACACTCAACCCCTAAAGGGGTTGCTTTTGTTTAAAATGAGGGATAAGCCTTGGGAAACAAATCGCAACTCAAACTACACAAGTTGGAAAAACTTTGGGACAGCAAAATGACACTACAAAAACAACTACACTACACTACTTTCTCCCTACTACTACTCTATTTTTTTCTCTGTTTTTGCTCTGTTTTCTCTGTTTTTTGGCAGCACACATCAACTACATCAACTACATCAACTCTACTTCATAATGCACAGCAGCAACAATGCAAATATGTGACAAAATGCAATTGCGCAACAGAATGTCAATATGCAGTGAATGTATGCAAATGAATTTATATATATATATATAACTACTACTATGAACTATTTACAGCAAATTAAAGCTAGCGCACAATAAACCGTGTCCCCGGCAACGGCGCCAGTTTTGATATCACGTTGTCGACACGCACCAAAATAATTTTACTAAGCTAATTCTGTAGCACAGAGATAACCTAGGTCAACTTAGAGACACGATCAATATGATTCTAGCTTCAATTTACGAATAACAGTGAGGGGGGAGTTTTACCAAACAGTTTGTGTGTGTAAGTAAAACTTGCAAAAACATAAACTAAAATTAAAGAGCAACACAAAAACTAACAGAATTCAAAAGAGGTAATGTAAAACAGAATTTAAAACATCAATCCGATTCACCGCACCAAGCAAATCGAATCATCATTGTTCTCAGAAATTAATCCTATCATGAAAGTTCATTCAATCTCATTAGAAGCAACTCAATCGACTTAACCCCTAAATTGATTGAAACCACAACCCTAACTGAAATATCATCCAATTAATTCTGTGATTAATGTTTGAAATTAGGAAATGAATTCATAACCTAATCCGTTTTCAATCCTAAACGCATTCATAATCATGAAAACAGAATAGCAATTGAAGAAGAAGATGAACATTCAAATAGAATTCAAAAGACTAAAACAGAACTCAAATTCTCCTTGTGCTTGGGTTGGATTCTTGGATTGATTGAGGATTTAGCCTTCCATGATCATCATCAGTGAAAGCCCCATCAAATGGTTGCACAAAAATGGAAGCACAACAAAACGAAAATGAAGAACAAGGAAGAACAGTAGAGAGAAAATGAAGAACAAGGGTTTGATTCTAAAAACTAAAGGAATGAAAAATAAAACTTGTTTATTGAAATGTAAAGAGTGGTGCCTAAGTTTCACTAAAGTCACTAATATATGTAGTGACTGAGTTCTTGAAAATAAAATGGGCCACAAACAAATGCAAATTCGCAACCCAAAATTACAAGTGCAGAGGTAACTTCAAAGCTTAAAATGACCCTCTAAATGACAAAATTGGCCTCGGGCTATTTGTATGAAACTTGTAGATCTTTTCGTTATCTTTCCAGGGCCTCCCAGAAAGCTTCATTCAGAGATTGGTAGTACCCTATAGGTCCTGGACAAGTCAGATACGTCAAGTGAGCCAAAAATCCGAAAATACGCAACAATTAGCAATTAAGCCCACTTACTTGCCTAGGCCAAAAACTGAATTAGAATAGGAAAATAAAGGTCCAAGAGAGGTCAAATAAGCTAAGAAGGATAGAAAAATACTCAACTAAAAGCACTCTATCAGTCCACCTAATATATATCACTTGCATACTCATTTTATACTCTTAAACGTGACATCCAATTGAGTACAAGTATCTATGTTAGCCATAAAGGGAAGTGCATGATCTTTCTTTACAAAATTCATTTTTCCCTCTCTATTTGAATTGCTAACATTTGAATTTAAGGAAACGACAAAATAGAAGAAAATACAAGGTATTTAAAGAATATTCTTCCAGAAGCCGGTTTCGACACGAAAGAGGAGCACATCCTATTGTCTATACTATTATTCCTTTTCTCTCTAATAAGAGTGTGCCATGTTGCCTCACCTTCACATGTGAGACAATGGTTGTATCAAGACTCAGCACTAATCCTATACCTGATCCTTCACTAAAGTCTATAAAAGGAAGCATTTACTCAAAAGCATATGATAGAAAATCATTCAAAAGACAAGCAAAATCTCTATAGTGAAACTCTGGGAAATCACTGGACGATACACTTGAGATTATATTGTCTATCCTTTGTTAAGAAAAGTCATTTGTCTTCATTCCAAAGAAGCTATTTGAAGAATAGACATAGAATCAAGCTTGGTTTTGTGCTTCCAACATGCCTTGAAGCCTTGAAGATTAATTTGTGATTAATGTAAAAGGAAGAAGCATTTCTGGTGATCCAAGTGCATTACATTCACATCATTCATTAAGTCAATTAGTTTGAGTAATAGAATTCACAAGGCTTTGATAAATTGTTTAATTTTTTAAAATTAAATCAAAGGTTTTTGGAAAAATAAGTTTTCTACTGATTTAATCGATTACATTAAGATAGGAATCGATTATTTTGTTCTTAGTGCATTCTGGAAAACTTTTCAAGAACAATGTAATTGATTACGTATCGGCAAGTGCACCGCTCGTTTCAAGTAATAAAATGGGCAAGTAGAGTATCGTTCTCCACAGGGATTGGTGTGAAATTCACAGTAAAATTCAGTCTAAATAATTGGAAGTAAAAAGAAATTATTTGTGAAGAGTTGTTGTGCATTGAATGTTTGAAAGTAAAAATAGACTATAAAGGAAATAACGCAGTAAACAATTCGAAGTATTACCAATGGAAGAAACAATTGTGGTCAGGCACAATTCCCTTTGATTCCTACCTCTTTCACTTAACTGGTTTATTAAGTTTGCTTACTCAAATGATATATCTTTCCTATTTTAGTAAATCCTAATTCCTTAGCAATTACCTTTAACAAGAACCCTAATTCCTTAGCAATTCCTATCATGCATATAAAAGACTATATCAATTGTTTGCCTATTTCTGATTGCTCAGAGAATAAATCTTTCCTACTTTAGTTAATCCCTAATCCCTTAGTGAATTAACCCTCTAACCTGAATTGAAAACCTAATTCCTTAGTGAAATCTATCAAGTTAAGCATTTAAAAGACCATATTATAAATTTTGTAGCCACGCATCCCTATCCCTAGGTAATGAATAAATGTTATTTTACTAAGGTCAAAAATTAGAACCCCAACGTCCCCATTGCAAATCCTAACCCTAAATACCTAAATAGAATGACCAGTTCTAAATAAGAATAAAACATTGAAGAACAGAGTAAAATAAAACAATCAAGAAATTCTCATTCAATACCAGTTAAGTACAGAGGAGTTCACATCAGTTCATGACCTTCCCACAATACAAAGTTTAGCCCAACATAGGCCTCAAAAATACAAAAGCTGTTGAATAATTCATGATTCTGCTGAAACCCTAGCCTTGATTCTTGAATTCCAGAGGTTTAGAATGATGGAATAGGAGTTTCTCTGGATGATGGATGATATTCAGTGTCCCTAATTCAGTCCCCAGAAGCCTTCTTTTATAGAATGATTTAATTAAAGTAATAAAGCCTTTTTCTGTGTCGAATCTCGCAACAGATAAATTAATTAAGGAAATAGGATCTTTATGGCGCGATTCGCGCGGAGTCCCGCGCTGATCGCGCGGAGTGCTCGAATGGATGGCGTTGATAGCGTGGAGTCTTCAAGCTGAAGGGTTGATGTTGGGCTTCTGGCGCTGATGGCGCGGCTGTGGCGCGATCCGCGCTGGAGCTTCGAATAGGTGACGCGGTTAGCGTGGCCCTGGCGTGAGTCGCGTGGCTTCTTCGAGTTGAATGGCTGGCTTTCGAGCATCTGGCGCTACTGGCGTGAAGTCCCGCGCTGATCGCGCGGCTTATTCGAATCTGATGCTTCTTATTTTTCACTTGGCGCGACTCGCGCGGGATCTGGCGCGATCCGCGCGAGACCTTGAACTCAGTTTTCTTCTTTCTTTTTGCTTAATCCTCCTCTTTTTGACCTGAAATTGCACATATGATAATGAAATTAGATTAAATCAAATTTAATACTAAACTAACCTATTCTAATCTATTTTCTTATTCGTTTAACTAAATTATAACCTAAAACTAGCCTAAAACTAAGATGTGTTTGCAACACATCAAACAATTCCCAGATTTGAAAGTTGTTGTCCCCACCAACAGAAAGAATTCAAGAATAAGCAAGAATCAATGATCAAACTAAACCACAACTACAATCCTAGAATCATCATGCTATGTATGATCAAATTCAAATCAAAGCTTTCCATGGTACTTTCAATTCTATCAATTCATAAGAGTACTTGAGTATTCCTCACAAAGTTGTGTTTAATCCACTCATTCACTCAAGTGTATCAGGCTATGATTACTCTCTTACTCAACAATGTCACAACACTACCATAAGCTTGAAAATATTCTCAACAGCTGCAAGCACGACTTGATCAAAAGGTCTTTCCGGCTTGTAACGTGGCTGGGCTAAGGGTAGGAAATTCTTTGGATAAGTAGCTTTCAAGAGGCTAGATCCAGTCCCTAAGTCCAATTCTTGTGGTCATTCATGTTTCTTGTCTTCCTTTTCAAAACCTGGTACTTTATTCAACATTTTTATAAAAACAGAACAATAAACTTCTCTTTTTTTTTTAAAATAAAACTAAAGTAAACATAAACAAAATTAAACCATTACTGCAGCTTCTCAAATTTCCAACTGATGAACTTATTGTTTTCCAACTTGGACTATGCTTGTTTATTCTTATTCTTCACAACCAAATAGATTCACTTGTATTCCTTCATACCTTGATGGACAATTCCCTGATTTTCTGCTGTCATGGACTTATATCAAACCTTTTCTAGCCTCAGGGAGGTTGGTCAAAAGGATGTGGCTCTGATTTGGGTAATTTGAAATGAAAAGCTTAGGCTCAAATGAGGCGCAAAAGAACTTCAACATGCATTTCACATACCAACAATCATAATTCTATTCATGTATCATGCAGTTCATGCTATGTTTCATTTCAACGAGCTTTCATCAGAGAAGTCCTATCCGTCACTGTGTCCATTCACTTTTTATCTTGAAAAATCTGATGTGCTGCTTATTTATTTTTATTTTAGAAAAAATTCTGTTAGACGTCATTTGTTCCTTGACTGTGATTTGCGAAATAATGCGTAACGACCATTCCCAGATTTATATGTTGTTGTCCCCAGCAACCACAAATAAGGTCACAGCACTCTGGAAAATTTCAGCATTATTTAGAAAATCGCATCCAACTCGAAACATTGATCTAAACAGCTTTTATTTGCAAACTATGAATCAGAAACTGTACTATATAGATGCAGAAATATAAAGTGCAGAATGTAATGTAATGTCTAATGCAGAATCCAAAATAAAACTAAAAACCAGAACACATAAAATAAAATAATCCTGTTTACTCCTCTCCCTCTCCTCTCTCATCAGCAACTGCAGCCTCTGTAGCCTGAGGAGGCTCAGGAATAGTTGTCTCTACCTCTGCTGCAGCTGAAGGTCCAGGAGGAGTAGTAGCTGGTGGTGCTGCTGGTGGTGGGATTTGGTACTCAGAGGGTGAAATGCCCAAATGTCTGCAAATGGCTCCAAGCATGCTAGTCTGTTGGGCAAGCTGAGTCCTGACAAACTCCTGGAAGGCCAAATAAGTGGGAGAATCTATGTAGAGCGGCTCATGTCCAGGAGTGGTGGAAGAAGGAGCTGAAGCTGGTGGTGCTGGTGATGGTGGTGGTGGAATCTCTACTGGCTGTGCTGGCTGGGGAGCCTCTGGTGCTGGTATGTCTCTGGGGCTGCGGGCGGCAAGCTCCTCAGGTTTGAGCTTTGAAGCTCGGAGAACTTGATCATCAGCTGCTGTCTCCATGGCGTCCAAATAAGTCTTGTGTATCATGAGTAATGAGATCGGGACGTCCATGGGCTCATCGTCAGCAATTTCTACACCCGCATGGCGACACAGGTTTAGAATTAGAGAGGAATGAGCCAGCCAAGACTTGCTGCTGGCGTCCTGTATCATATGAAGAATCCTATCTGTTAAAAAGAACATCAGAAATGAGGAGGTTACCGTCACCTCGAAGCGTGTAAAGCAGAGCGGCCCTCTCGACGTTCACATCAGTCAAGTTGGTAGAAGGGATGACTGTGTGGTTAACAAACTAATGCCAGAAAGCTGCATCTCCAACCAAGTCCTGCTTCTTCAGCTTCTCTGGAATGTAATCGAGCCCTGGTTTGGGCTTCCAAGCTGTGTAAAGTCATGTAATGGCTCTGCGGATGGTGGTAGCAAGCTGAGGGACATCGTCTCTGTAGAGCTTCGTCAAGGCATCAGGCTGCATCCTCAAGTATAGGTGGCGGAAATCACACCCCTCAAAGGGATCATAGCGGGTGTCCAAGAAGTTCTCAATGGTTTTCTCGTCAAATGGGACTTGGACACCCCTCACCCAACTACGTCTGCTCCTGGCCACTGTGTTTGGGTCAACGTTGGCCAAAAATTCCTTGAATATCTCACTGGAGTTGGGCCCTGGGAAGCCGACAAGCTTCTGCCACTGTCGTCTGAGGATAACTTCTAAAACTAGGTTTCCCTCAGGTAGCCCATCCCACATAATCTTTTTCTCTGGGATGATTTTCTTCTGGAGATACCAGGTGTCAAACCTCTCCTGGCACTCAGCGGATCTGAATCTACCCTTGTCATAATCTGACACTCTGGCCCTCTTGCTACCTGCTGCAGCAGTAGCCTTTTTCTTGCCCTTGGCCACTTGTTTTCCCTGAAAGTCAGAACCAAATCCAGATATATAGGCATCATCCAATGAATTCAATTCCTAGATTTGTTTCCTTTAGTGGGCCAGATCAAACATAACACGAAACAACATTAATGTTAAGCACAAGGTGTTGGCTGATCAAACATTTATATCACTGAGGTGTGGGGTTTTTAGAAAAACGAATATTACAATTAGTCACACAACCTCAAACATTTCAGGTACCTACAATTCAATTACATGCATATGACCAGCCACAAGTAGTAGAGAATAATCAATAAGTTACAATGGATGGCCAATTGGGATTCCCAGATTTACACTTTTGAAACAATAAGTAAAACAATGCAGTAGCATCAAATTAGGTAAATTCAATCACAACACCAATATCATTTTTAATGAATTGAAGTTTCCAACAACAATACAGTGGTCATCATATGGACAATATAAACATACTTCAACCAACCAGTTGGTTCAACACTCATGCACAATTGATCAGTGAAACGCCCATTCCCAGATTTAGGTGTCTTACATATACCAAATCAGACATACTTCAATCATATTATTCACACCTTGCTTCAAAATTATCATTTGGACCAATAATTAATATGCACATTATGACAACTGAATGAGTAACTTAATCTGATTCCCAGATTTAGTTCATGGCAAATCTTTAAGTCATTTGGTCCTATTTGCCACAGAGACAGTTCAAGCATAATAGGTTCAACACCAACATCAATTCACTATGTCTTATTCAATCCTAATTCAATTATTCAGTGTCAATTCCTAGTCAATGTGGCTATTGGCAGTTTAATTTTTTTTCAACCTGTGTGTGCAGATTTTCAAGGAAAACACCATTTATTTTATTTCAGTTCAGTCTAGAAATCAAAATTTCCCAGATTCAAGCCATGACAATATCCAACCACACAAATTTGAATCATTTCCGGCAAGCACCATCACAACATTGATCATGTAATAACAACAATTCATATATCCAGTATGTAGTTACCTGCAGATTTACCATTTGATCCCAACATACATAAGATCCATAACCATGCATTTTAGTACACTTTAGAACCCAAAACATGCTTGATCATTCCAGATTTATATTCAAAGTCACTGATTCATAACAAGCAAGTGCAATGCTTAATGTATTCAATTAATCCCCACAGCTCTTATATGATTAATAGTAACATTCTTATTGAAACATTCATTCATACCAAAGTGACCATGATTATGGCCCAAACATGAAAAATTATGGCCAAAACAGAATTTTCATATTATACCCAAACAATTTATCAAATACCTTGTGAGCATCATTAAGCATTGTGGTCTTCCAAGCAAGTTACTAATTTCAGCACAAGTCATGTACCATATAGTCATACATACTTATCTAATATCAACAAGAGCAAACCAATGCATACTTCAGCAATCAATCAAGACTTGCTCACATCATACTCCAAATTTCCATTCAGGCATTTAATCAAATATCAAATAGGCACATAATCAATTCAATTCATTATGCCTATTTTCATCATATCAATATTCCAATTGAACAAAACCATGAAAGAACTAGCAGAAGATGAAAGTAATTGGTTTACTACCCTAAGGTTTCCCAAAAAAAATGTCATCAAAACTGAATGTGAATGCCTTAGGCATGGCATTGGTTTTCTACTGTTCATGGTTGTACCATTATACATTACATAAGCATTTAAGGCTCAGAAAATTACCTTGTCACCAGCCATTGTGCAGATGAATGCAAAACTTGTGAAAATTGAGACGGAAAGGGAATGCAAGAGAGAGAAATGGAGTGGTTTTGAACGAGAATGGTGTGGGTGAAGCTTTTGAAGGGTTTTTGGTGATGGAAAGTGGTTGATGGGGTTGCTGGGTTGAGGGCGAAAATGGGGGAGTAATTTTAGGAAGGTGAAGGAGTGCGGCGCAAATGAGAGAATTTGAAAATAAAAACAGTTTCCGCAACCATGCGCAGATCGTGCCATGAAGCACTGGAGGGATTGTCTTTGCGTCCATTTCGCGCGACTCGCGCGACATGTCACGCGGTTAGCGCGGTGGCCCCAATTTTCAACTTTTTAAGGCGACTTATCCACGCGAATAGCGCCATATTCACGCTAATAGCGTGATTTAATGCAGAATTGAGGCTCAGGGTCGAGCATCTCACGCGGTTCACGCGGATGTCACGCCAACAGCGTGACTTAGCCGTATTTATGGCTCGGATGGCGCCACACTTGGCGCGGGTCGTGCCAATTTATGCAGATAAGGGCTGCTAGTTCGAACATCTCGCACTGATAGCACGAGATCTCACGCGGGTAGCGTGGATTGATCGTGGCTATGGCGCTGGTAGCGCCGCGCTTGGCGCGAGTTGCGCCACATCTTTTTCAGCCCTTTTCCTTGCTTTTTATTTAGCTTTTAATTTTATTGACTTAAATAAAGTGCTACCTAAATTGACTATAATTGAAACATGTAAAATGATGGACCTAAGCTAACAAAATTTGAATAATTGGAATGCCTAATTACTAATGCATGTACCTAAAGTGACTATCATGCATGATGACAAGACTGCAGAATGATAAATTTACTGCTAGAAATTTTAAACAAAACTTAAAATGCTATGTACATTAACAGTGTGCTCGTTTAACGTCTTAAGCTACACGCTTACTTCAGTTCAAACCTTAGTGGTTTTTAGTGGAATAGAAACTGAATTTCTGTCCACATCTCCCCCAAAATAATGTTCCAATCGAAACCCGTTTACCTTGAAAGCTCGGTCACTATCCAAGGGTGAGATTGCCACTGTGCCATAGGGATAAACTTCTCGTACGAGGAATGGTCCAGACCAACGTGATTTCAATTTACCTGGAAAGAGTCGCAGGCGAGAATTGTATAGCAGCACTTGTTGGCCAGGAACAAACTCCTTTGGATGGATTTGGTTGTCATGCCACTTCTTTGTCTTTTCTTTGTAGATTCTGGCATTTTCATATGCAGCTATCCTGAACTCATCTAATTCATTCAACTGAAGCAACCTCTTCTCATTAGCTTTTGTCAGTTCAAAATTTAAAAACTTGGTTGCCCAAATTGCTTTATGTTCAAGTTCAATAGGAAGATGGAAAGCCTTACCATAGACAAGCTGAAAGGGAGACATACCTATAGGGGTTTTAAATGCGGTTCTATATGCCCATAAAGCATCATCTAGCTTCTTAAACCAGTCCTTTCTTGATGTTCCAATAGTTTTCTCAAGTATTCGCTTCAATTCTCTGTTGGAAATCTCTACTTGGCCACTTGTTTGAGGACGATATGGGGTTGCCACTTTGTGTTTGACTCCATACTGTAACGCCCGGCCACTTGCAGGATCAACGACTGTCCCTACATACCAACACAAGACTTTTCAGTGTGCTTTGTCCTCACTTACACACTTCCTAAGAAACTTCCCAGGAGGTCACCCATCCCAGAATTACTCCAAGTCAAGCACGCTTAACTGTGAAGTTCTTATGTTATGGGCTACCGAAAAGTAGATGCACCTTGTTGGTATAGGTAGTACCTATTAAATCCTTTTAAGTTATCATCAACTGTACAGTCCCATACTTGCACAGCCTCTGGATCCCTCTCGTTCGGGTGTGTATTCGATTCATTCATGTATCCCTTCCGCTGGAAGCCTGCCAGGAGCCGCTCCTTGTCCGTGCCTCACTGCACCGGCGATCACTCCCCGCCCTCGTCAGCGCCCGGGATGTTACATGCCCACCAGCTTCCGCCTGGTTCGTCCTCGAACCACACCGTACTGGTAGAAAGGCCTTGCTCTGATACCACTTGTAACGCCCGGCCACTTGCAGGATCAACGACTGTCCCTACATACCAACACAAGACTTTTCAGTGTGCTTTGTCCTCACTTACACACTTCCTGAGAAACTTCCCAGGAGGTCACCCATCCCAGAATTACTCCAAGTCAAGCACGCTTAACTGTGAAGTTCTTATGTTATGGGTTACCGAAAAGTAGATGCACCTTGTTGGTATAGGTAGTACCTATTAAATCCTTTTAAGTTATCCTCAACTGTACAGTCCCATACCTGCACAGCCTCTGGATCCCTCTCGTTCGGGTGTGTATTCGATTCATTCATGTATCCCTTCCGCTGGAAGCCTGCCAGGAGCCGCTCCTTGTCTGTGCCTCACTGCACCGGCGATCACTCCCCGCCCTCGTCAGCGCCCGGGATGTTACACATACTTTGCCAACAAGCTGTCAAATTGCTTGTTGCAGAAGTGAGTTCCTCCATCACTTATGATCGCTCTCGGCACCCCAAATCTGGTGAATATGTTCTTCCTCAAGAATGAGACCACCACCTTGGCATCATTGGTGGGTAAAGCAGCTACCTCAACCCACTTGGAGACATAATCCACAGCAACCAAGATGTATTGGTTGGAGAATGACTTAGGGAAAGGTCCCATGAAATCAATGCCCCATACATCGAACAGCTCAACTTCTTGGATGTTGTTTAGTGGCATCTCATCTCTGCGAGATATATTACCTATCCTTTGACAGCTATCACACTGCAGCATCAAAGTTCTTGGAATCCTTGAATAATGTTGGCCAATAGTAGCCACATTGCAGCACTTTGTGTGCAGTTCTATTTGCTCCGAAATGACCTCTATAATTAGAGGAATGACAGTGCCACAGAATATCCGGCACGTCGCTTTCAGCTACACATCTGTGGATAACATTGTCAGTGCATTGAAAATACAAGTAAGGGTTATCCCAGAAGTACCTTCTTGCATCATGCAAGAACTTCTTGTGCTGCTGCCAATTTAAATCCTCAGGTATAATCCTAGCAGCTTTAAAGTTGGCCATGTTTGCAAACCATGGACTGAATTGCACAACAAGCACTTGCTCATCAGGGAAAGATTCATTGATTTCAAACTCTGGCCCATCTTGCAAGTCTTTCTCCTGAAACCTAGACAAGTGGTCAGCAACTTTGTTCTCTACTCCAGCTTTGTCTCTTATCTCTAAGTCAAATTCCTACAATAAAAGCATCCAACGCAGCAAGCGTGGTTTTGCATCTTGCTTATGCAACAGAAATTTCAGGGCTGCATGGTCAGTGTACACAATCACTTTAGAGCCTACTAAATATGATCTAAACTTATCTAAGGCATACACTACAGCTAGCATCTCTTTTTCAGTGGTGGCATAATTTACTTGTGCCTCATTCAATATCTTACTAGCATAATATATAACATGCAAGCGCTTTTCTTTTCGCTGTCCTAAAACAGCACCTAATGCATAAGCACTAGCATCACACATTAGTTCAAAAGGCAAACTCCAATCCGGAGCTATCAAAACAGGTGTAGTGGTGAGTTTGTGCTTTAAGGTGTTAAAGGCTTCAAGACAAGCATCATTAAAGCAAAATTCTGTATCTTTCTCCAGCAATTGACTCAATGGCTTTGAAATTTTGGAGAAATCCTTGATGAAGCACCTGTAAAAACCTGCATGGCCTAAAAAGCTGCGAACACCATTCACATTAATAGGAGGAGGTAATTTCTCAATTAATAACAATTTAGCTCTATCTACCTCAATTCCCATTTCAGAAATTTTATGGCCTAGCACTATACCTTCTCTTACCATGAAATGGCATTTTTCCCAGTTCAAGACTAAATTTGTCTCTTGACATCTTTTTAGAACTTTAGCTAAGTTAGCCAAGCATGAATTAAAGCAAGGACCAAAAACAGAAAAATCATCCATGAATACCTCAAGTCCTCTTTCTACCATGTTAAAGAAAATAGATAGCATGCATCTCTGGAAGGTTGCAGGTGCATTACACAATCCAAATGGCATTCTTCTGTAGGCAAACACTCCAAATGGACATGTGAAGGTTGTCTTCTCTTGGTCCTCCGGTGCTACTGGGATTTGGTTATACCCAGAGTATCCGTCAAGGAAACAGTAATAATCATGACCAGCCAAGCGTTCAAGCATTTGGTCCATGAAAGGGAGTGAAAAATGGTCTTTTCAGGTTGCATCATTAAGCCTTCGGTAATCAACACACATTCTCCAGCCAGTGATAGTTCTTGAGGGGATCAAGTCATTGTTATCATTTTGAATGACCGTCATGCCCCCTTTCTTTGGAACGGTTTGAACTGGACTTACCCAAGCTGTGTCTGAAATTGGATATATCATACCTGCATCCAAAAGCTTAACAACCTCTTTTCTTACCACTTCTTTCATTGTGGGATTGAGCCTTCTTTGTGGCTGTCTTACAGGTTTAACATCACTTTCCATTAGTATTTTATGAGTACAAAAGGAGGGATTTATACCTTTCAAATCTGAAATAGACCAGCCTATGGCTGACTTTGTGCTCCTTGAGTACCTTAAGCAATTTCACTTCTTCATGTCATTCCAGCCCTTTATTAATGATAACTGGATATGTTTCATTCTCACCTAGGAACACATATTTCAAGTGTTCAGGCAGTTCTTTCAGTTCCACTTTAGGTGCTCCTGCTGGAATATCATCTTCCTTTTTCTCCAGCTCCTCTAGCACAGGTTCAGGTGTGGCATTTTGATCTGCAGTGTTTAATTCTGCAACAATTTCTGATGCTTCTATGCTTGCTGTTTTTGCTGCTAAATTTCCTGCAGCTGCTGAGTTTTCTTCTGCATAAATTGCTGCATATTCTGCTGCTGCAACTGAGTTTTCTGCTGCATAATTTGCTGCTGCTGTTTCTGCATTCTCTTCATTCCCAGTTGCTGTAATAACTGTATTCACGCCTGTACAAATCACATTATCTAATACATCCAGCCTAAAACAATCATGTTCATCAGTTGGATGCTTCATGGCATCAAATACGTTAAAGACAACAAATTCATCATTCAATCTTAACTCAAGCTTTCCTTGCTCTACATCTATTAAGGCCCTAGCAGTTGCTAAGAAAGATCTCCCTAACAGTAGAGGGATTTCACTTTCTCCCTCCATGTCTAACACAATAAAATCTGCAGGGAATACGAATTTTTCTACCTTCACTAAAACATCCTCAATCACCCCTGAGGGTTTCCTTAAAGATCTATCTACTAATTGCAAGGATACTCTAGTAGGTTTTAATTTAGATATGCCTAGGGACTTACACATAGATAGTGGCATGAGATTTATACTAGCCCCTAAGTCACAAAGTGCTCTCCCTACATTTATATTTCCTATAGCTATAGGGATGTTAAAAATTCCAGGATCTTTCAATTTAGGGGGAAGTTTCCTTTGAATTATTGCACTGCACTCCTCAGTAAGTGCTATGGTTTCACAATCTTGCAGCTTATGTTTCTTAGATAGAAGTTCCTTCATGAATTTTGCATAGTTAGGCATATTGGCTAATGCCTCAGCAAATGGAATATTTATATGTAACTTCTTAAACATGTCTAAGAACCTGGCAAATTGTTGTTTCTACAACTGTTGCTTAGTCTGCACCGGATATGGAGGTTTCTCAAAGTGAGAAAAGTCCCACTTCTTTGGTTGAGATGTAGAATTCTGCTCTTCTGAATTTGCTGCAGCTTTTTCTTTAGATGGTTTAACTGCTGTATAATTCTTCTTAGCTTCCTTTCTACTCACCTCAGGCTTTTCTGGTGTAGTCAACACTTTACCACTTCTGGTTGTGATAGCCTTGGCATGTTCCCTTGGGTTTATCACTGTATCACTTGGGAACTGGCCTTGTGATCTTTCAGCCAACTGTTTTGCAAGTTGACCAATCTGGTTTTCCAGATTTCTGATGGAAGCATCTTGGTTGGTTCTATGAGCTCTTGTTTTAGCTATCAATTTTGTTGTTGTTTTTGACAGTTGCATCACTACCTTTTCAAGCTCAGAAGTCTCCTTGTTGGGAATAGGAGGGGGCTGCAAGTAGTTGTTAGACTTGTAGTCTAAGCCACCTCCTTGGAATTTCCTTTGATAGTTGTTCCCCGGAGCAAAATTGTAGTTCCTCTGATAAGGCTGTTGCTGCCGCTGATCATTCCAAACTCCATTAACCTGCACAGGGTCAGCTCCAACAAGAATAGGGCAAACATTAAACTCATGCTCACCTTGGCAGTACTCACAGATAACATGGGGTTGGCTAACTGCCACTTGTGCTGCAGAGACTTGCAATTTATCAATCTTTTCAATCAATTTGGCTAGCTGATGTGCCAAAATTTTCTGCTCTGCAAGCATTGCATCGTTACTGGACAGCTGAATTGGTTCTCTCTTTGGCTGATTTGTTATGCTTTCATTTTCATTTCGGGCCAAAGAATTGATCAGCTCATATGTCTGAGCTGCTGTTTTGGACCTTATAGTACCCCCTGCTGCAACATTAACAATCATACGAGTTTCAGGAGTCATACCATTAAAGAATATACATACCTGCTTACCCACAGGCATATTATATTGTGGACACCTCCTGATCAATTCTTGGAACCTGTTCTAAGCAGCACATAAGGATTCTCTTCCATTCTGAGTAAAGTTAGTGATTTCGTTCACCAACCGCTTATATTTGTCCATGGAAAAGTATTCTGCAAAAAACCTTGAAACTAAGTCCTCCCAAGTTGAGATGTTGTTGGATGTTTGTCTATTCAGCCATCTTAATGCATTTCCTGTAACAGCAAAAGGAAATAGACTTAGTCTCACTGCATCATCTGAGACCCCTTGGTGTATGATAGTATCACAGATTCTGAGAAATCTGTCAATGAAGTCATGTGGGTCTTCAAAGTCCTCTCCTCCAAACTGACTGCGCTCCACCAATGCTATCAATGAAGGGTTTATATCGAAATGATTAGCTTGTATTGGTGGCCTCACAATACTGGAGTTGGGTCTTGTGAACATAGGAGCCAGAATATCCTCCATTAGTTCATCTTCTGGTCTCCATCTTGGCTGATTATGTTGTTCGTCAGCCATTTCTGATTCAGACTCTAATTCAGGAAGTGAATCAAAGTCAAAGTTTTCAGCTTCTCTCCTCTTTTGTCTAGCTAGTCTCCTTCGGATTGTTCTTTCTATTTCTGGATCAAACTGCAAATCCTCAAAACTAACTGAACCTCGCATAAACTTGAGAAGCGATTAGTAACAAAAATTCCAATCACAAGATTAAAAATTACTGTAAAAATCCGTTTACCAATCCCCGGCAACGGTGCCAAAAAGTAATAAAGCCTTTTTCTGTGCCAAATCTCGCAACAGATAAATTAATTAAGGAAACAGAATCTTTATGGAGCGATTGGCGAGGAGTCTCGCGCTGATCGCGCCGAGTGCTCGAATGGATGGCGCTGATAGCGTGGAGTCTTCGAGCTGAAGGGTTGATGCTGGGCTTCTGGCACTGATGGCGCGGCTGTGGCGCGATCCGCGCTGGAGCTTCGAATAGGTGACGCGGTTAGCGTGGCCCTGGCGCAAGTCGCATGGCTTCTTCGAGTTGAATGGCTGGCTTTCGAGCATCTGGCGCTACTGGCACGAAGTCCAACGCTGATCGCGCGGCTTATTCGAATCTGATGCTTGTTATTTTTCACTTGGCGCTACTCGCGCGGGATCTGGCGCGATCCGCGCGAGACCTTGAACTCATTCTTCTTTCTTTTTGCTTAATCCTCCTTTTTTTTACCTGAAATTGCACATATGATAATGAAATGAGATTAAATCAAATTTAATACTAAACTAACCTATTCTAATCTATTTTCTTAATCATTTAACTAAATTATAACCTAAAACTAGCCTAAAACTAAGATGTGTTTGCAACAATGAAATTTTTAATCGATTACCAACAGGCTGTAATCGATTACATAGGCTAAACAGAAAAAATCACCTTCCTGTCTTAATAGATTACCAAAGTTAGTAATCGATTACATCATATGCCTGTGCTTAACATGTTTTGCTGCATTAATCAATTACCAAATGTAGTAATCAATTACATAGTTCAATATGGTTTATGAAGCTTCCTGGTTTAATCGATTACCAGAATCCGTAATCGATTACACAGTGTATTTCAAGTTTATGAAGCTTCCTGTCTTAATCGATTACTAGAATCCGTAATCGAATACACTGTGTATTTCAAGTTTATGAAGCTTCCTGTCTTAACCGATTACAAGATGGAATAATCGATTATTTTGTTCGTTGCCCATATCTAGATTTTTGTAGAACACTTTAATCGATTACATGGTTGATTTAATCGATTACATAAGTGAAATAATCGATTATTGGACGCGTTAAATCTATTACTGACAGTTACAAAAGTTTGTTATAAATAGAACTCTTGCTTAGCTTGTTTAGTAACTTGATCAATTCGTATTCTAAGCATACATAAGCTTTCTAAACACATTCTTAGTGATTTCCTGGGTTCTATGAGTTATTGTCTTCACTAAAACATTTATGGGTTTTTAAGTGATTCTTGAAGTAAGAAGATTCTTTCAAAAGTGTTAAGGAAGGAGATGTTCTGAGTTTGTTTTCATTATTCAAACTGGTATATTCATTCATAAGCATATCATTCATTGGATCATCAGGTGATTTCTTTCCTTAACTCAGTGGTTGTAATTCTTTTCTGAGTTTGTTTTGTATTGTCTATTGTAATTGGGTTTCTTGCTTGTAAACTAGAGGTAGGGTTTCTCTAGGGGTTATGCTGAGTAGTGTTCTCAGTGGGTTTGTCTCTAAGAATCTAATAGTGTTTTAGATTTCTGAAATTTATCTAGGGTTGATAAAGGGAGACTTTGTAATTACTTGTAAGAACAAAAAATTGCAATAGTGGAACACCATTTTAGTGTTAAGTGGAAGAAAACTGGATATAGCTTCATAGTGTTTGAAGTGAACCAGTATAAATCTTTTGTGTCTTGATTCTAATCTTTTTCTTGATTATATTCTGTCTATCTTGATTGTCTTGCTTTGCTTATCAATTCAATTTTGAGCTATTGAATACCTTGGGCTGAGCATTTGATTGAATAAGGATTCTTGGTTTCAAAAGTGATAAAGATCCTAAGGGAAACTCTGATTTTGTTTAAGAAATTTTTTAATTTATCAAGCCTAACCAATTCACCCCCCCCCCTCTTGGTTAAGTGTGAAGTGTTCCTATATTTTACAATTGGCATCAAGAGCTGGTTCTTGAAAGTTACTCAAGATCACTTTTCTCAAAAATGAATACTTCACATATAACCTTCAAGGAAAGTGCTTCTTTAAACAAACCTCCTTCGTTTGAAGGGGAGCATTTCAGTTTATGGAAAAATAGGATGAAGATCTTTATTCAATCTAATGATCCAGGTGCTTGGAATGCAATAGAAAAAGGTCCTAGGGTACCAATCAAAATTGTTGATAATAACATGATTCCCAAAGATTGGGATGAGATGAATGATGAAGAAAAGAGGATTGCTCAATATGATTTTAAAGCCAAGAATATGATAACTTCTACTCTTTCTTCTGATGAATTCTTTAGAACAGTTAGATGTACCAGTGCCAAGGAGATGTGGGAGATGCTAGAGATTACCCATGAAGGAACTGAAGAAGTGAGGAGATCAAGAAAGCACTCCTTGATACATGAATATGAGATGTTCAAAATGAACCAAAATGAAAACATTTCTCAACTCCAAACAAGATTCACACACATAGTGAATCATCTTTTGGGACTTGGAAAGACCTTTGATGTTGAGGAATTGAACATCAAAATCTTGAAGTGTCTCACTAGAGCATGGCAAACAAAAGTGACAGCTATCAAAGAATCCAAAGATCTTTCACAAATGACCATGGTTGCTCTCTTTGGTAAGTTACTTGAGTATGAACTAGAATTATCTCAACTAACCTTTGGTGAAGATGCAGGTAGAAAAGGCAAAGGAATTGCACTAAAGGCTGCAGCACCTAAGGTGGAAAAAGAAGAAAACTCAAGTGATGAGGAAGATGAAGAAAGCATGAACTTGTGAAAAAGTTCAACAAGTTTCTAAAGAAGAATAAGGGCAAAAGATTCACAAGAAATAACAAGAGCAATACCAACAACAACACTAGCAACATCAAGAAGGTTGACAACAACTTCACATGCTTTGAATGTGGCAAACCTGGCCATATAAAGTCAGAATGTTCAATCTACTTGAAGAAACAACAAAGTGACAGCAAAGGTAAGAGAGAAGCAAAGCCAAGAAGAGCCTATATTGCTTGGGAGGACAATGATTCTACAACTTCTGAATCCTCCACTGAATTAGAGGAAGCTAACATGTGTCTTACTTCAATTGTCAATGAAGAGAATGATGATCTTAGAAGAAGAAGATGAGGTAACCTCTGAACTTGATCAAGCTATTTTTGCCTTTCAAGAGATGCATAAAGAGGCTAAAAAGCTTGCTAAATCCAACAATAAGCTTAAGACAAATATTGAGGATCATCTTGCAAAAATAATGGAATTACAAATTGAAGTTTGTAACTTGAAGGAAGAAAATGAAAAACTTACTTCAAGTTATAAATCAAGCGGTTGTGTTTGCACCTCTTCCTTTACAACTATTGACAAATATGAAATGCTGCAAAAAGTTTTTGATGAGTATAGACTTAATCAAGAAGAAAAATATATGCAGATTGTTTCAAAGAATAATGAGTTGATTGATATCTTAGAAAAACTCAACAAAGGAAAATGTGATTTGAATGATATGTTGAGTGCTCAAAAATAGTTTGGTGACACTTCTGGATTGGGGTACAAAAAGAGTTTTAAAAATGTCCAAAAGACAACATTTGTGCTTCCAAAACAGAAGAAGAAGAAGAAGAAGAAGAAACCAAGATTCAATCAAAATAGGTTCTTTAGAAATTCATATAAAGCTGTTGTTTGTCATTATTGTATGGAGAGGGGACATACATCTTACCAATGTTTTGCAAGAAGATTCTATGTCCCAAATGGTGAGTGTATTTGGGTAGAAAAGAAAAAGCAAGCAACTAACCCCTTTGGACCCAACCTCAAGTGGGTACCTTCTCCTATGAAGTGATTTGTTCTTTTTGTAGGTGTGTCTTAGAGCAAGCTCTTCCTTATGGTATCTTGATAGTGGCTGCTCAAGACATATGACCGGTTACAAGTCCTTGCTCAAAAATCTTACACTTAAAGATAGGGGCTATGTTACTTATGGAGACAACAACAAAGGAAAGATAATAGGTGAAGGAAACATCGGTGACAGCTTGAACACAAAAATTAGAAATGTACTCTATGTTGAAGGCTTGAAGCATAATCTACTAAGCATAAGCCAATTATGTGATAAAGGCTTTAAAATTTCTTTCAATCAAGATTGTTGCATAATATGTGATGGTAAAAGTGGAGAAGTAATCCACATTGGCAAAAGAAAAGGTAACATTTATTTGCTTTCCATAGACCATGCATTATTTCACAAGACTACATGCTTAATGAGTAAGTTAGATGAAACTTGGTTGTGGCATAGGAGAGCTAGCCACATTAACATGCATCATATGAATAAACTCATTAAAAAGGACTTGGTAATTGGCCTACCAAAACTCAAATTTGAAAAGGACAAACTTTCTGATGCATGTTAAAAGGGGAAACAAACCAAAATCTCTTTTCAAAGTAAAAATGATGTTTCCACCTCAAGACCACTTGAATTACTGCACATTGATTTGTTTTGTCCTTCTAGAACCATGTGTTTAGGTGGTAATTACTATGGACTGGTTATTGTTGATGACTACTCTAGATTTACTTGGACTTTGTTCTTGAAATACAAGAGCGATTCTTTCCATGCTCTTAGAAAATTGGCCAAGCTAGTTCAAAATGAGAAAGGTTATAAAATTATCTCAATTAGAAGTGACCATGATGGAGAATTCCAAAATGAACATTTTGAAAAATTCTGTGAAGAAAATAGAATTAACCACAATTTTTCAGCTCCAAGAACACCTCAACAAAATGGTGTTGTGGAGAGGAAAAATAGATCACTTGAAGAAGGTGCAAGAACACTTCTAAATGAGACAAATTTACCAAAGTATTTTTGGGCTGATGCAGTAAGTACTGTTTGTTACACTTTAAATAGATTACTCATAAGACTCATCTTGAAGAAAACACCTTATGAGTTATACAAAGGAAGGAAGCCCAATATTTCTCATTTAAGAACTTTTGGCTGCAAGTGTTTTGTTTTAAATAATGGGTAAGAATCACTAGGAAAGTTTGATGCAAAGGCTGATGAAGCCATATTTCTTGGATATTCATTGCAAAGTAAAGCATATAGAGTATTCAACAAAAGAACCATGTGCATGGAAGAATCTGTTCATGTAATTTGTGATGAATCTAACTCCTCAAAGGAAGAAAAAGATTGTGATGTAGATGTAGGTCAATTGGAAGAAAATGTCCAGCTAGAGAAATTATCTATCAATGAGAAAGGTGAACCAAGTGCTGAAGCAACTTCATCAACTCCCAATCAAAAGCCAAAAGAATGGAGAACTACAAGAGACCTTTCACTAGACAAACATTATTGGAGAGGTTTCAAAGGGAGTCTCTACTAGATCTTCTCTTAGAAATTTATGTAGTGATATGGTTTTGTATCTCAAATTGAACCTAAAGATATTAATCATGCCTTACAAGATGAACATTGGATGCATGCCAAGCATGAAGAACTGAATCAATTCAAAAGAAATGAAGTTTGGGAACTTGTTCCGAAACCATCATCAATTAAGCCTATTGGTACAAAGTGGGTTTTTAGATACAAACTTGATGAGAGTGGAATCATAGTTAGAAACAAGGCTAGATTGGTTGCCAAAGGTTACAACCAAGAGGAAGGCATTGACTATGAGGAAACTTTTGCTCCAGTTGCAAGATTAGAAGCAATTTGGCTATTACTTGCATATGCATGCTTAATGGATTTCAAACTTTATCAAATGGATTGCAAAAGTGCTTTTTTAAATGGGTACAATAGAGGAGGACATCTATGTTGAACAATCTCCAGGTTTTTCTGATTTTAAACATCTTAATCATGTTTTTAAACTTAAAAAGGCTCTCTATGGTCTGAAACAAGCTCCAAGATCATGGTATGAAAGATTGAGTAAGTTCCTACTTGATCAATCTTTTTGTAAGGGGCAATGTTGATAAAACCTTATTCATCGAGAGGCATAAGAATGATATCCTATTGGTTTAAATATATGTTGATGACATTATTTTTGGTTCAACTAATCAAAAACTTTGCAAAGAATTTTCTGCAGCTATGCAAAATGAGTTTGAGATGTCTATGATGGGAGAGTTAACATTCTTTCTAGGACTTCAAGTTAAACAAATGAAGAATGGAACTTTCCTAAATCAATCAAAGTATTGCCTTGAAGTCATCAAGAAGTTTGAAATGGAGAAAAGCAAAGATGCTACAACTCCAATGGCAACCTCAACATACCTTGATTCAGATGAAAAAGGGAAGAAGGTGGATGAATCCAAATTTAGAGGAATGATGGTTCCTTACTTTATTTGGCAGCTAGTAGACCAGATATTATGTTAAGTGTTTGCTTGTGTGCAAGATATCAAGCAAATCCAAAAGAGTCTCACCTTACAACAGTCAAAAGGATCATCAAATACCTCAAGGCAACACCCAAAGTTGGGCTATGGTATCCTAAGGATGCACCAATAAATATTATTGGATATTCTAATTTTGATTTTGCAGGATGTAAACTTGATAGGAAAAGCACAAGTGGAACTTGTCATCTTCTTGGAAGCTCACTCATATCATGGCATTGCAAGAAACAAGCTTGTGTGGCTTTGTCAACTACTGAAGCTGAATACATCTCAGCTAGGAGTTGTTGTGCACAAAGTCTATGGCTTAAGCACCAAATGCAAGATTATGGAGTTGATCTTAAGGAGACACCACTATTTTTGTGACAACACAAGTGCAATAAATATTTCAATGAATGGTGTCATGCACTCAAGGACCAAGCACATTGAAATTAGACATCACTTCATAAGAGATCATGTGCAGAAAGGTAACATCAAGGTTGAGTTCATTGATACCCATAATCAACTTGCTGACATATTCACTAAACCATTTCCAAAGAATAGATTTTATGCACTTAGAAACATGCTAGGCATTCTTGATGAGAACAATATATGCTAGCTTGTTTAAAGTATGCTTTCCCAAGACTATTTGAAGCCCCACTGCTGCATTTATCATTGAAATGATTAAAATTCGAATTGATCTGCAAAAATGTGCTATTTCTGATATATTTGTTGTAATAATCGATTATACCACAGGTTAATCGATTAAATTCATCAAAAATCACATTATGTGTGCAAGTTGTGCTCTAGTAATCGATTACATTGATCTGGTAATCGATTATTCTTCGTGTTTCAGAAATTAACTCCCTCTGGAATAATCGATTACACATCGGGATAATTGATTATTATACATAAAATCTATTTTCAGTTTAAGTGTCCCACTGGAATAATCGATTACAATCATAAGGTAATTGATTACACATGTGCTTAGGATTTCTGATCTTCCTGGAATAATTGATTACCACTCTGCATAATTGATTACACAAAGCTCTGATACTTGATAAAATCCCAAATCTATGATATAATCGATTACATTAGCATATAATCGATTACATGTCATCTTCTACCTCTGACTGGTAGGGAAATAATCGATTACCATGTGTAAATTTTGTGTCCCAAAGGTGCCAAAATAATCGATTACTTAAGGAAATAATCGATTATTTATGCTGTTGAACATGCTCTGACAGTTTTTTCTCTGAAAATGTAACTGTCCAACCAAATCCTAAGGGATTCTAAGGCCATTGAAGTGCCTTAACTGTCACCAACAACTATTTTTTTCAAAATTATGGACGTTAGGAGCCTTATTTGTGCCTATAAATAGTGTATTGCTTCAATAAAAAATATGCACCATTGTCTATTTCCTCCCTCTGTAATTCTCTGAGTTTTCTGCTTTCTTGTGTCCAAACTACTCTAAAACCATGTCAAATCCTACACCAAAATGTGCTAGGTCCTCTAAGAGGAAAGTAGGAGAGTCTTCTTCTAACCCACCTCCACCTCAACCCCCAAACAGACTTGATTTGTGGTTCTCCACAGAGTCTGATAAGATGAACTACTTACAGTTCAATGCAACCAAACCAGTAGCCTATCCTAAATACTTAGAGTTAGATTGGTTTATAAGAGAGGGTTTCCAATTCCCAGCCTACTTCGAAGCCCAAGGGCTTAGAAGATTTCTAGAGATGAAGGGTACTTTCTACCCTGATTTGGTGAAGGTGTTCTACACCTGTGCCAAAGGATCTAATAGTGTTTTAGATTTCTGAACTTTATCTAGGGTTGATAAAGGGAGACTTTGTAATTACTTGTAAGAACAAAAAATTGCAATAGTGGAACACCATTTTATTGTTAAGTGGAAGAAAACTGGATATAGCTTCATAGTGTTTGAAGTGAACCAGTATAAATCTTTTGTGTCTTGATTCTAATCTTTTTCTTGATTATATTCTGTCTATCTTGATTGTCTTGCTTTGCTTATCAATTCAATTTTGAGCTATTGAATACCTTGGGCTAAACATTTGATTGAATAAGGATTCTTGGTTTCAAAAGTGATAAAGATCCTAAGGGAAACTCTGATTTTGCTTAAGAAATTTTCTAATTTATCAAGCCTAACCAATTCACCCCCCCCCCCTCTTGGTTAAGTGTGAAGTGTTCCTATATTTTACAATTTGTATTCGAGCTTACATTGTTTATTCACTCTTTGAGTATTGTTGAATCGTTGTATTTATTCAAAGTTTTGTTTGTGAAAGCTAAGAGTCACTTAGTGTAAAACAATACTTATTTGTTCTTAGATTCAAGGGGAGTCTAAGGGTGTGCCAGAAATTGCTAGAAGAATACTTGTATAGCTAGAAGTGGTAGGCCAAGATACTTGTTTTGTAATCAAAGTTTTGATTAGTGGAACCCTTTACAATTGCGTAAAGAAGAATTGGACATAGCTATATTTGAGTAAACCAATATAAATTAAGTGTTTTTATGTCTCTCTTAAGTGGTTTTATTAAGTATTCTCTTATCTTACTTTGTCACTATTTTCTCACCTAGTGTTTATCTAAAAACCTTTTTGAAAATATTATTTTATATTTGCTCGATGATCAACCTCTATTTTCATTAAACTTGTTTTTCCTTATTAGTGGACGACTCCAGTGCATATATCTTTAAGAACTTGTGTGATTGCTGATATTTCAGTTGGCATCAGAGCTCGACCTTATAGGTGGAGTATCTAACAATACTAAGAAAAATATCCAGCAATCAAACAAAGAAATGGAAGAAGGATTCTCTAGCAACAAACCACTCATGTTTAAAGGTGTAAAATATGGCTACTAGAAGGAACAAATGATAGCTTATTTTTAATCCATCCATATTGACCTATGGGATGTGGTTGAAAATGGAAATCACATTCCATATAACGACGAGTTAAACGTAATCCTAAGGAGTTAGTGGACAGAAGAGAAAAAACTCAGATTTTGCTCAACTCCAAAGCTTGGAACGTGATGTTATATGCCTTGCCAGAAGAAGAATACACCAAAATGCATAGCTTCAGGAGTCCCAAGTAGATGTGAGACACTCTAGTTGTACCGTACAAAAGCACGACACAGGTAAAAAGGAACAAATTAAGTCTCTTCATGTGTAAGTATGAACTCTTCTCTATGGAAGAAGGCGAAGACATACAAAACATGTTTGGACACTTTCAAACCATTCTTAATGAATTAGGATATCTAGGCTTAACTTATGATTACTATGATCATATTGACAAAATCTTGAGAAGTTGGTCTAGAAAATGGAGACTACATGTAACAATGCCAAGGGCTTTAAAGAATGTTGATTCTATGTCCCTTGAAGAACTTGTTGGTACTATCAAGTTTCATGAACAAGAACTTCAGTAGGATGAATGACTTAAGAGAGAAAATTATTTGGCTCTCAGTAGTCAAAAGATCAAGAAGGCCTCATCGTCCAGAGAGCAAACATCTAGAAGCTCATCCAAAGCCCTTAAAGTTGAAAACTCTTCTAATGAAGAATCTAAGGAATAATTTGATGAAGATGAACTTGCTTTCATTTCATGGAAGATTAGCAAGATGTGGAAAAAAGGTTGATCCAGATGGAAAAACTCCTCAAAAAAGGTGGTCAAGGAAAAGAAAGATAAAGACAAAAGCTCCATAATATGCTATGAATGCAAAAAACCTGGACACTTCAAATTTGAATACCCAGAATTGGAGAAGTCACAAGACAAGAAGAAACACTACAATACCAAAGAAAAGAAAGGTCTTATGAGAACCTAGGAAGATCTAGATGACACCTCGTCTGATGAAGATGAAGAAGAAGCCAATCTATGACTAATAGCAGACACAACTTCTAAAGAATCTGAATCAGATCTAGAGGATGAGGTAAATATCGATGATCTTGAATCTCTTAAAACAAGGCTTATCATGAATTACTATCAAACTCATCCATTCTTTCAAAAGCTTACAAAAACTTTTGAAAAGATTTCAAAAAGTTATCTAAAGATCATACGCAACTTGAGAAAACCCTTAAAGATAAAGTAGAGGTTTCATTGGACGAGTCCACTCAAACATGTGAAGCTTGTGAAACTTTTAAGGAAAAAGAGTCCAAGCTATGTCTTGAGAATGAGACAAATGCCAAAGAAAAATCTACAAAATATCATCAAAGTAATCAAAGATATGATCTATGGAGAGAAAGTGTAGAAGAACACAAAGATTATGAGGATCTTAAAATCTTTAGGTGGAATGTGAAGAACATAAAAGATCTGTGAAATACTTAAATGAAAAGCATTTGAAGAATGAAGAATTTAAGGGTCAACCTCAAGATGTTATAAAGCTTCATGAGAAAATTGGAACCTTAAAATCTACATTGGTTAAATTTTTCAATAGGGCAGAGAATCTTGACATTGTAACATCCCCAAAATTATAAAAATGTGATACAAGTATGTTTAGAGAAAAAAATAACTATATCACTCTTTCCAAGAAGTGGAAATTACTAGAAAACCCCTTAAGATAACATGTCAAAAATGCCCTTGGACATTTTTGAAAATGACCAAAATGTCCCTAGGTTGAATGGCATAATTACCAAAATGCCCCTAGGCCAAAA
>PYAF01000298.1:46131-59870 GCA_007407185.1 Glycine tomentella
AGAAGTTATGAATTACGCTGAATTATTGAGAAAAGTAGTGTACTTGTATTATATAAAATTTTGTATTCGAGACATTGGCTATGTATATGAGTAACAAATCTTTTGCAAATTTTACGTTTTAAAAATTTTACTATTATACGTTTCTTAAAGATTACCCTTAAGTAAAAATAAAAATAAGTAAATATTTAGGTCGTTACAGACATACTGTTAAGATACAATAAATGTCTCTCAGATAGATCTAGTAAGATATATATTCATGATGAAAACACTATTGTCTGTTATTTTTTGTCGTGAAGTTGGATGCATGATGTTCAAGTGTAAGGATCAACCTAGAATAGGTGCGCCAATGCATTTAAAGCTAACACAAAAGGACCCAAAAAGATTTAGGTACCTAAGAAAAAGATAATTCTTGTTACAGATGTCTTTGATAGCGGGAAGCAAATGCCTATAATGGTACCTGGACAGGGCTGCTCACAACACATGATAAGAGAAAGGTGTTTGTTCCAATGCCTGACTCCTTATTGTAACACCTTGAAATTTCCATAACTAAAAATATATGTTTTATGTATTTCTTGTGTTATTTGATTTTTTGATTATTTTAGATTATTTGAATTGTTGTGTAAATTATCCTTGTGCAATTGCTTAGTGTGGATATTAAGTTATGTGGAATTTGTTTGAACTGCATTGAAATTGTGTGATTTCGAGTTTCACCCAAAACGTGTTTTAGTAAAATCACCATTCTAGAATGGTTAACCGTTGGTTCTCCATCAAATTTTAATGGTAGGCTCCTAACCCATATATGTAACTTTTGATCGTTGGAATTGGTGAAATAACATCTGAAGCGTGAGATAATAATTTTTCACAAAAGCAGAAATTTTAAAATTGGGTCAGCTCGCCCAAGCGAATTTTGGCTCGCCTGGGCGAGTCAAGTCAGTTTTAAAAAAGTCCAGTAGCATGAAAACTCCATTTTCAAGCTTCCATCTTCTCCAAAACAGCACCCAACCCCCTCCCCCTTCTCCTCCACCACCCACGGCCACAGGTGACCGCCACGAGCCGTCGTTTCTTGTCGTTAGACCACCGCACAAAGAGGAACCCTTTAATCAGAGTGAAACTTTGAAACTCAACTCGAAGATTCGGTAGAGAGCAGAGCCTCTAATCCTTCTTTCTTTGTTTCTTTGAGGTAACCTTGGTTACCTTTGTCTTCTTCTAACTAGTTTCAGCTTCTCTTAGTGTCTCTTGTGTTTTGGGTACCGTTGTTGGGAGTTTTACACTTCCTTTGAAAACCCTTCAAAAATGAGATGTTGTAAAAGTCTCATTTTTATGAAATTGATTTCATTTCTGTGATCTTTGTTGAGCCCTGGTCACATTGGTGTGATCAAAATTTCAAAATGATGACTTTTGATGTGGAATCCCAAAACACCATTTTAGCTTATTTTTAAATTTGAGTGGGTATTTGACCCCAAATGTTAATTTTGACCTTGCCTTTGAAATCTATACTAAACTATCTTCAATTTGGTATATAGAGTTCTGCGTTCGGACAAGCACGCGTATTTGAAGAATCACGAAACCAACATTGCTAGACTGTAACACGGAGAACTCCTAGTTAGGTAATGAGAGTTTGTTATTTAGTTATAGTTTTGGTATCACAGTTGGGGGTCAGGGAGTTCAACTATAAGGATATCTGTCTGTCCTTGTTACATGCTGGTTTTCAAGAAAAAAAAAACTAAGTTTTTAACTAATGAGATGCGATGAATTTATGATTGATGTGTGTTTGTTCTTATGTGTGCTCGTTTTCAAGAAAACTGTGTTTTTAACTAATGGGATGTGATGAATTGGCTTGTTGATAGATAAAACTGTGAATGATGTTTTGTTGTAATGATTGGATTTTTGGGGAAAGTCTTAATTACAGGAGACTTTGCCCAAAATTTTATAATATGTTTTCCTATTTAATTCTTTATTAAATATTAAATGAGCATAAGAGTGTATTTTCTATATTGTAGTCCTCTTCTTTAATTTAGAATTTTCCTAAAATACCAGTCTCATGGTAATATGGATTGTGAATGTATGAGATGATGTTGAATATTGATGTTTATGATGATGATATTGAAATAAAATGATGTTGATGTTGTTGATGATATTGAAATTGAGATGTTATTGATGTGGTTGGTGATGTTTAAATGAGATAACCATGATGTGGTTGACGATGTTCAAATGAGATAATGTTGATGTGGTTGATGATGTTGAAATGAGATGAGCTTGATATGTATGATGATGATATTGAGATGATGTGATGTGGATGTTGATAATGACATTGATGAGAGATAATATTGATGTGAACAATGTCATTGTATGATGTGAATATACATGGACACTCATGGGGGTGCATGACTGGTTATACTAGTGGAGAAGGATTTGTTCCTAGCCAGGTCATGCATTGATGGGTGCCCATGGTTGTATGTTGTGTATGTACACATGGGGTGCAATGACCAGTTGGTTATCCTTGCGAGGAAGGATTTGTTCCTAGCCATGGTCAGTGCAACGGTGAGCCCACATTGGTGTGGTATGTATGTACATGGGGGTGCATGATTGATCATCCTTGTGGGGAAGGATTTGTTCCTGGCCATGGTCATGCATTGATGGTGCCATGTTGAATTGATGGAAAAAGAATGAAGGCATGCGCGTACCTGTGGGTTGAAAACGCAGGTACTAAGGGGGCGTCAGGTTAGGAATTCCTTATGTCACTAGTTGATCACCGTGGGGGCAATGGCCTGTGCACGACAGGGTGACCCTGATAGGCGATGAATTATTTTCCTGTGAGAGGCTATTTCCCTGGATATGGTACCATATTGCATGATGTGGTTGTTATTGTTGTTTCCTTTCCAATTGTGATTACCTGATAATTGTTGGTTGTATATAATAAACTCACCCTTACATCTGTTGTACCGTGTGGTTGGTAGTTTTGATGATCGCAAACCCTCGTTCATGGAAGCAGATGAGCAGCCATAGGTGACCTTGAAGGGAGATATTCTTTTTGGTTGGAGCTGCCGAATCAACGTGATAACCTTGGAACTCTTTTTGGAAAAAAGTTGTGTTTTGTTAATTAACTCTTTCTTAGTTAGTCCCTTAATTCTTTTTGTTGGTCATGTAATTCCAAACTTAAATATTTGTAAATACAACTAAATTATGTTCTGGCATGTGAATGATATGTAATGTTTTAAATGTACATCCATATGTATCCATTTATATATTTGTTCTGTTGTATGATGATTGTATTATCGCAAAAATTTACTACCATTTTCATAATCAAATTAATGGAGTTTTCATTAAAATTTGAAATTCACACTATTAGAGTTAGTGATACCCTAGCGACGAGGCGGGTCGTTACACTTATCATGGTGGAACCGTCACTTTCAGAAGGAATAAAAAATGAAGAATAACATGAGTGGTAAAATATCTATTCATCCCTACGCATCTATTGATAATGTTTTATTTGATTAAGGGCTCAAGCACAATTTGCTGAGCATTGGTTAATTATGTGATAGTGGATATGTTATTTCCTTTAACAAGAATGGTGTATCATCCAATGCAAGGATGGGTCCTCCTTATTCTCTTTCAAGAGAAAAGGTAACCTCTATAAGATTAGACTAGGAAGGTTGTCAGATCAAAAGGTATCATGCTTACTGTCTGTTAAAGAAATCATTGGCTATGACATAAATAACTTGGTCATGCAAATTGGAGATTAATCTTTAATTTGTAGAAAAACAACCTTATAAGAGGATTACCAAGTATGTCATATAAAGATGATTTACTTTGTGAAGCATGTCAAAAGAGGAAACAAATTAAAAACTCTTTTTCCAGCAAAAATATTGTTTCTACCTCAAGACCTTTAGAGTTGTTACATCTTGATTTGTTTGGCCCAACCAGAATTGCATCCACCAGTGGAAAGAGGTATGGACTTGTCATAGTAAACGACTACTATAGATGGACATAGGTCATGTTCCTAACCCACAAGGATCAGTCTTTTAGTGTCTTTTTAAATTTTGTAAATGTGTTCAAAATGAAAAATGAGTACGCATTACTTCAATCAGAAGTGACCATGGGAGAGAATTTAAGAATTATCATTTTCAATTGTTATCTAAAGAAAATGACATTTTTCATAATTTTTCAACAACAAGAACACCTCAATAGAATGGGTAGTTGAAAGGAAGACTAGATCTCTACTAGAGATGACCAGGACCATGCTCAATGATAATTTGACCTCTAAGCACTTCTGGGCTAAAGTAGTGAATACTTCATATTATCGTCAAAATAGAATTTACATAAGACCTATTCTTAAAAAGAATCCTTATGAACTGTGGAAGGGACAAAAACCCAACATATCATTTTTACTTCCATCCATTTGGATGTAAAAATGTTTCATTCTTAACAATAAATAAGAATTATATTTTTGGAGTAGTGAAACTTATGACTATACTAGAGAAAGGAGAAGTCACGAGTCACTGACAACAACAAACACCAAAGGTCATAATTTTGAAATTAAATTGTGTGTAAGTTGTTCTAGTGAACGAAGGAGCTAGAAACAATTGTACTGATGGAGACAACGGAAAAAGATTACGAAAAGAATAATCGATTATTACGCAATGCAATCAATTAAAGCAGAAAAGCAGAGTTTTCTAAAAAGCCTATGTAATCGATTACGATAAATGGTAATCAATTAAAGCAACAATGTATGATTTTCCAGAATACACTATGTAATCGATTAACTCAATCTTGTAATAGATTAAAGTGTTTTTCATAGGTTTTCCAGATTTAGAACAAAAGCATTTAATCGATTAAAACACTGTGTAATTGATTAAAACAATAAGTTTTCATTTTTCAAAAAACTTAGCCATGAGAACTTAATTTCTTTTGAAATCATTTAGCAGCTTTCAAGTTTTATTGCACCTATGTATGCAAGTTAGATGAGACATGCAAATTGCAATGCAAGGATCACAAAGCAATGCACTTGAATCAAACTTAAACAAATTGCACATGTCTTCATACTTGATTGGGCGTGTAAAAAGCAAAAATATCTTTAAGCCAATCATCAAGCTGCTTCTTCATTCTTGCTTTGATTCTTCTTGCAACTTCCCCTATATTCAACACGATCCACAATCGAAACGATAAGTCAAAGGAGGATTCGCCACAAAGGAAAGCTTCCTTGATAAGAATCGATTTGGTTTCAATCAAGAACCAACAAGAGGCTAAGCTCTCAATTCAAGCAAATGCTCAATTTCTATTAATCAAAGTTAACCAAAAATAGCAAAGTCTCAATATTTATATGGCTAGGCCTCTAATAAACAACTAAAAACGTAAGTTTAGGTCTATTTGCGGAAATATCAAAGTTCATTCATTACAAAAATGAAAAATATATATAGAAGCACTACGATTTTAATCGAAAGTAATCGATTAATACAACTCGTAATCGATTAAAACAGAGCGTTCCAGCGGTGTGTAATCGATTACAGGAATCTGGTAATCGATTACAACAGTGTGTTCTGGCCAATAATCTTCAAGGTGCTCCAATTTAGCTCTTTGTGTCTTCCTTCATTCTTGCCCTTGTTAACTAGTCCAAGCACGATTCTATTGGTCATCTCTTCTTGAAGAAGCTTGGCTTTGGACCTTGTTATTGGACTCTTCAACTCATGGAGTGCTTTTAGAACTTTGATAAGTGTCACATTTCAGTAAAATTCATGTTTTAAATACTGGCACTTATCTTTTTTATTTCATTAACTTAGCTTATAAATTTCCCTAAACCTAGTTAAAAAGCATCCAGTACTTGTTTTTAAGTTGTTCTGAAAAATTAATCCAATCATGTTTTGTATTTTGATAGTTTCTGTGGATTTTCGAAGCTTCTGGATAATCAAAACAAGCAAGAAGGGCTCATATAGCAAGCAGGGGAGGTGTTACAAGCAAACCAAGCCCAAAATCCATCAAGGCCCAAAGCTTTCTTCAGCACTAAGACTTTAACTCGCCCAGGCGACTAACTCCAGTTCAATTTGCTCGCCCAGTTGAGCTGCAAGTTCCAAGAGGATGAGGGTTAGCTCGCCCAGGCGACCAAAATGTGAAGAAACCACTCGCCTGGGCGACCAAAGCAGGCAGGAGGCACATTCCTATAAATACCCCACAGATTTGTGAAGGAAATCATGTTCCTAGGCACCATTTTAGCTACTTAATACTTGTTTTAGGCTTAGGAATACTTCTAGGTTATAGTAGAGAGTTAGGGAAGTGAGAAAGTGAGGTTTTGTAGTGGAGACTCTGCCGAAAAGAGGATCGATGACAAGCTACTTCGTCAGTCATTCTCTTGAGGAGGTTCTTCCGATGAACGCCTAAACTCTCTAAGGATTGGACATACTCTTCTTATCCCTATGCTCTTTTCATTTCTATTTATGCATTGTCTATTTCTTGTTGGTAATTTCATTCGATGCTTAATGCTTGATTCTACTTGATCACTAGTATCATGAACTTAAATCCTAAGTGAGACTGGAAAGTAATCTTAGGGTTTGAACTGAATGAATTTACTCATTACGTTGCATTGCTAGGAATAGGGCATAACGTTTTGATCGCATTAAACACGTGAATATGATCTTAATGCTTGGGTATTTAATTAAATATGCGAGGGGTCAATATTTAGTAAAATATCTCTAGGACTTTAATTGCGAGGAATCGAATTAGGGTTACTTAAACGTGTGCGTCAATAAGAATAGAAAAATAATGCATAAGTAGAATTAATCAAAGGGATAAGTAAGACGAAATCCAATCCTACGCTTCTTTGACTTGAACTCGTTTATTTACTTCCGCAATTTTATCTTTATCTTACTATACAAAATCAAACAAATGAACCTTCGTTTTAATCAGCTGTACATAGACTATTAAACTGATACAAATTTAAACTAGCCAAAGTAAACACAAATCCCTGTGGAGACAAACTTTATAAATTTTGTAACTTGCAACGATAACATGGTGCGCTTGCCGTAAAAATCCTAACAAGTTTATGGCCCCATCCTTGGATAGTCCTCTATCACTTGGTGAATGCTGAAAGATCACAATGAAGACTAAAGTCTGAGAACTTACATTTACGGATACCACTTTGTAACGCCCCGTAAAACACCAGGGTCATTAACCTACCTTAATCACTATCATTAATTATAATCATCAGAGTTTAAGCAGTTTGGAAGCATAATATAAGAGTGACGTCATCAAATGTCACTAACATAGCCATTTACACTATAATATGGTGAATATACATAAAGTCTATGTTTAAGTATAAAACTGTACATACATTTCCTCTCAGGGTACAAAATAAAACCAAAGGCAGTATACAAAACATCAGAGCCACAAGCTCATGTCATCTAGGCCTAAGGTTTACAAATAACAGTTATCCCTGCATAGGCTTCTTGCCTTGGGATCTATCTGCTCCTCCTGAGGAATCACCTGCAAGAATATAAGTCCCACAAAAGGGGTGAGATATAAAATCCCAGTAAACTCAGGACCCTTGAAGGTATTTCCTTCCCCTGGTTCACTTCCAAACATATACATAGAAATAGTATATCTAAAATAGTCATTCTCAGATTCAATACCAGAACATCATTCAGACAAACATCAAGCAGCCAGAAATCTCAATTCACATCAACCTGTCAATAATCAGGTGCCCCAAGCACGGCCTACAACCATCTATAGCATAATCACCAACCTGCAGAGGCTACATCTAGGTATATAGGAACATCTTCACTTAGGAGGCTACATCTATATACTAGGAACATCTCATGCCAGGATCTCAACAATCTATATGAGACTACATCTGTATATATAGGAACATCTCCACTTTAGGAGGCTACATCTATATAACAGGAACATCTCATAATCTATCTCAACACAATTGCCTAAGAAGGCTACATCTGTGTATATAGGAACATCTCCATTCGGGAGGCTACATCTATATCACAGGAACATCTCACAACAGGTCTTACTCAATCTCATGTCATCTATCCTACTACCATAGGATTCAATTCATTCACAGAATTCACATTCAATTCTAATAGTCCATCATGCATCTCATCATTTCACATTCCATTCTATGCATCTCAAATCAACACCCATCATTCCCCCATCACAGGATTCAAATCACATTTCAAGCATCTCATTCCCATACACATCAATTCAACAATCAATCACACAATATACAATTTCCATATACATGTATTTGCTCACATCAGAACCATCACTCCTTCTGGAGCATGGTGGAACACAGTAAAGACATACACACAAGAACCAAGAGCTTACCTGCTCTAGGCAAAACACCGGCTCTCCCGGCCTCGTGATCACCACCACCAGAACTATCAAGCTCACGTCCTACATAAGAGCAAACACATAACTATCAACTATGATTCTAAGCCGTTAAAACGAAAGGAACTATAATCCTTTCCATATGACACATAACCAATCACTTCATAAGTGATTCTCAGACCTCAACAGGATCCCTCTCAGCCTAAACAAGGCTCCAGAGCCTCTTCTAAGACTCTATTCAAGCTAACACAAAGTATATCTTTACTTTAGCCATATCAACTTCAAGCGTCTCATTATAACCAATTCAGCTCATAAACAACGTCTATACTATCCCATGAGCAACTTTATCAACTGCTCTAAGGTTCATAATAGCCAAATAACCCGTCTTTTCTCTACTCATACATAAATTCAGAGCCAAAATCAAACTTCATCAATAATGATGACTCAAGGTTCTAACTTCATCAGAACAACCCCCTGAACACAATTCTCTATAGGACCTTGGGCTAATTCTAGCCCCAGCTCATATGGGTCACTATTCATATGAGAATCCCTAAAAATCAAAATCAAACGGAGAAACTTGAGTTTCTTACCTCAAAGGTGACAAAGAAGATCCAAGGACAACCTCCTCGAGCTCTGGTGTCCTTTCCACGCAGTGGGTCTCAGCCACTCTCAAGTTCTCTGAGCTTTTCTCTGGAGATTTCAAAACTCACTCAAAAGGGGTTTTTCAAGAAAACAATTGAATGATTCAAGCCTCCAAAGTGTTTTTCTCACAATCAAAAGCTAAAGGAAGGTATTTAAAGCAAGAAATAGGGCCCTAGTAAGCTTAGACCAGTCTCTAATGGAGGTTAGGGCTAGAGAAGGAAGAAGAAGGCTTTTCTCTCTCCTTTTTTTGCGTTTTTCCCCTTTTATAATGGACCTGCCCGACCTCTGGCGCTCCCAGCGTCACCTTCGCGCCCTCAGCGCCAACTTCCAGAACCTCTGGCGCCCCCAGTGCCACATCTGGCGCCATCAACGCCAGCTAGAAACTTGGCGCTCCTAGCGCCACATCTGGCGCCCCAAGCGTGAACTTCCAGACACTCTCGCGCTCCCAGCGCGAATCTGGCGCCCCAGGCGCCACTTTCCAGAACCATGGCCTCCTCAGCGTGAACCTGGCGTCCTGGGCGTGGGATTCCAGTGCTTTGGCGCCCTCAGCGCCAGCCCTGGCGCCATCAGCGCCACAACCCTCACAGGGTTTTCTGCTAAATGTTCCCTTTTTGGGAAAGACTAAGGCATGGTTACTTTTCCTAATCATAGGGCTTAAAATTCAAGGTCTTACACACTTCATTGTGTCCCATTCAGAAAAGGTAAAACAAAGGGAGCACTAAAGTCTATAAAATCTACTAAACGCACTCCTTCAATTTGGGAGGAAGTCGATGCAATGCACACGATGGTAGATAGTTTTGGAACTCCTAATGTGGTTGCAAAGTTATTTGTGATAATAAGTCAAACAAAATGATGCCTTATGTTGATGAATTTCTTGATGACTTGGAATATTTCATTCTTTGTATTATTGGTGTGAAAGTAGATGGAAATTGTGGTTACATGTCAATTGTAGCTTTACTAGGTATGAGTGAGGAATCTAGGACTCTTATTGGTCAAGAGTTTATTCGGGAACTTCAAACATCATACCTTCTTTATGTTGAGCTCTTCTACACAGAAGAAAGACTGTTTGAATTAATTAGTTCTTTGTATGTCAATAGTGACCCAATAGCACCCGTGAGAAGTGGATGTCCATTCTTGACATGGGTTATGTGATTTCTAGTTAGTATAATGTTGTATTGATCAACTTGTGTAGCTTGCAAAGTTGGACTTTCTTTCTACCCAGGAGTTGAGAACCATTTGTTGCACATCAACGAGTTATCACTATTGGATATTTTTAATATATGTCACTTTGTGTAGGTATACATAATCTACTTAAGAGACCATTAGTATTGTAAGCATGTAAATTTGTTCACTAACTCAACTCTACTCTTTTCTATCATCAATTAGTTTTTCTTAAGGATAATTACCAATGGAGAAGATATAGCACCGAAAAAGCTCGTCCATGGCAAAGGTCTTATTCACAAGAATTCAATTCAATGTCATTCTATTCAACTAGAGGATTTCAATATGTAGTAGATATTACCAATGTCTCATTATAATGTATCACTCTTGTATTAAATGTTGTTATTGCTTTCTATATTCATGTTATGTGTATTGATTTTTAGTCCTCTAATATATTGATGATGTGTTGATAATTTATGCTATTATCTTAAAAATATGCACTTTGTCTATTGAGTATTACAATGAAAATATGATTGAGTTGCCCAATTATGCAACAAAATCATATTTTGGTTGGAAAAAAAATTGGTGGAAAAAATTTAACAACAAAAATATATTTCTATTACACAATCATATTTTGTTGTAAATTTTGGGAGTGAAAAAGATACCTTCGAAAATATGATTTGATTGTATAATTGTGCAACAAAATCTTATTTTCCTTGTGATTTTTTTCATGCCACCAAACTTTAAACAGATTATATGATTCTGCTGCACATTTATGCAAGTGATAATATTTCCGTCATAAGAGTAATTTAGAAAGTTAGAAAAAAAATAAAAAACATGGAAGGTACGAATATTAATTTTAGAATGTGAATAACAAGTTCCATGGCCTAAGCCCAAAACCAGACACGTACACACAGTAACAGTGAAGTCACTACAAATTTCCAAAGGCAGCCAAAGCGACTACAATCAATGGCTCTTCCTCGGAACCCTACTTTCCCTCTTTCTTTTCTTCTTCTCCTCGTCTTTGTGTTATCAACAACATCAGCCCAACAAGAACAACAAAGAGTTCACGGAGGAGTTGCTGCTGAAGCCCTTGCCCGATCGCAAGGTCCTCGCGCATTTCCACTTCCAAAGTGAAGCTCCTCTCGCCGCCGATGAGTCTTCCTTTGCTCGTCACCACCACCTCTTCCCTAAATCTATTTCTCAGCTGTTCCGTGCCTTTTTTTTTTCTTTATTTCTTTTCGTGATTTTTTGAATGAAAGAATATAAGTGTGTGTGTTTGGTCTCATGTTAGAGAATTTGATTCCTAGTCCTGAGTTGATTTTAGATAAATTCAGATCTTCGAGAAGATTTCAGAATTGATTCCGATGTTAAGCAACTTGAACTTGGAGTAGCTTGTACGTTGGATTAAATATGTTTATTTGTTTACGTGCCTTGGATTTTGGTGCTTTTCTTTTTTAATTTTTCAGTGGATTTGGATGTGAGTGACTGGAGTTTTTAAATTTTTTCTTAATAATGTAGATGCAAACTATTGTTTTGGGTTCTAAGCAGTGTACTTTTTAAGTAATAAGGGGTTTTTGATAGAATGCAGAAAAGTGGGTGCTGAGTTTGGAAAAATGCATTTGGCTGTCATTCATATATTCTTGTACAGTAAAAATTATTGTTTTGGCGTCTAAGAAATTTTGCATTTTAAGTAAAGAGGGTTTTTAATAGAATGCAGAAAGTGGGTGCACAGTTTGGAAGAATGCATGTAGTTTTTTTTCGTTCTTATCCAGCAGTAACATATGGGTTGCATGCACGCTGAAGTGATGATGTTTTGAACAGGATTGGGAATGAGAGTTAAATTTTTGGTTCGACTTCATTTTCCTTGTTTAGTTGTGACTTGCAATGTGGCAATATGAACTTTTCTATGAGCATTAGTATTCTTGTAAGATCATTTCATTATGGATAAAAGATGAAATTGGGTATAGCATGGAGTGATCATTCTAAACCGAGCAAACAGACCATCTATGTGCAGTATTCTCAGTTCAGGGATGAATAGTGACTATTTCTTCAATAATTGGTGTGTTTTTTGTGGCCTTGCACATACACATTATGCAGGGCAATATAAAATGTGACTTTGAGTAGATCTGATACATGTACAGGATGCTGTGGTGATGTGGAAATTGTTTAATTTTGATTTATAAACTTTGCTAGATATAATAAGAGTAGATTAATTAAGGTACAAGAGGTTTGTCATAGTTTTCTTGCATGTGCAACATCACATTTGCTCCTTCGTACTTTATCCTAAAACTTGTGTTTAGGGAAGCATATATGGCTTCTCCACATCTTCAAGTTGTTTTTGTTGGTATTGTTTTATTTTATTTTCAAAGAAGAAATATCAATCGGAAGGGAGGTAGATAAAATAGAGAGTGAATGAGGGACTTTTGCCATGAAATAACTGTTAGAGTAGTACAATGCATATAATATAATAGTCCCACAATTTGTATATGATAGATTAGTTTTTGTACTTATTGATATAAATATATTCCCTGTGTGCTCATATTATATACACAATTATTCAATTTCAAGTGTAACAATAGCACTCTTTGTGCTACTGAAAAATTTGTCTCTGAATTGACTTTTTTGTTGATATAAAACACACTGCATTGCTTCCATAATTAGTTTTAACATGTTTTTCTGATATAAAACACACATTTCAGTATTTGATTTTTTTTCTTTTTCATTTTACTGCATTGTTCTCTATCCAGTACCCACCATTTGATCAAATGAGAAAAAAGTTTAAGTTTGTAGGTTTAATCATTATTTTTTCCATGTTTGATAGTTCTATGGAAGTTAAACTAAACATTGATGTTTTAGTTCTCTGTTCTTTTCAATTTTCATGTATGCCATTCAGATTTTTGTCAGGGATATTTTCTTCTAACATCTTATATATTATTATTCACAATAAGAACAAAAGCCTATACCCACAATAAAGTTTATAAGGAAGTCCTTTTTGTGACATCGAATTCTTATTGTCAGGTTTTAATTGCTTACACTTTAATTTTTGCTACATTTTTGTGCTTCTACTCTGGATGGTAGGAGCCACGATATATAATTTAGTCGCATTCTAATTGCTTATAAATTTTTTGCCTGAATATACAAAGTAACTTGTGGGTCAGTGTTTAATGGACAGGTTCAGAAGTATCATTTTAAAGCAATGGAGTTATCTTTTACACAAGGTCGATGGAACTATGAAAGATGGGGTGGATTTGATTCAATATCAAGCCACAATGCAAAGCCTCCAGGAGTTGAATTGTGGGCAGTTTTTGATGTCCCTCTACATCAAGTTGATGCTTCTTGGAAAAATTTAACCCATTCACTATCAGGCCTCTCAACTTCCTGGAGTCTTCTACCACTTATTCTGCTCCTAAATGGGCATTTCAATCAGCTTTGGGCAGTTTAAGATATGGTACACTGCCACGTGAAGCTGTGTGCACTGAGAATCTTACCCCCTGGGTGAAGCTCCTTCCTTGTCGAGATAAAGCTGGAATCTCTTCCTTAATGGATAGACCATCTATTTACAAAAGCTTTTACCACTCTCAGCAGTTGCACTTGACAATGTCCACAGA
>PYAF01000298.1:74648-112983 GCA_007407185.1 Glycine tomentella
AGGTAGAGAGATCTCCAACATGGAGAATGAGTTCTTGTAGAAGAACCCTTAAGATCTGCACATTGTTCAAAAAAGAATAAATTTTTTTCCTCTTTCTCTCTCTCTAAGATCTCAAAATAAGATCTACCATTAAAGAACAAAATAGGAGGGATCTTGAGAGATCTTCAATCCTACATGACACTATGGGGTCTACCAAAAAGTGGTCTAAGATCCCAATTTAAGATCTACCACTAAAGATGCTCTTAAGGGAGAGTTGCAATAGAACAAAGGGTTGGTCAATAAAGAAGTCCTTTTAAATGGCAACTCATTAAATTTTCTGTAATCTGACTTGGATCTTATAGTGCTTTTGAACCCTTACCGTGACATGTTTAAAACAGATGCAATTACGGAAACTGAAATAACATGAACTCCAACTCACATGTGTGTACACATTTCTGTTCAATGCATTTGTCTGTATGAATGTGTAGATATACAAAGAGAGACTGTAAAGGAGAAAATCTAAGTCAGCAGATTCAAGAAGCTCGAGTTAGTTTTATAGTCTTAAATTCAAAGTTCAAATATTCACATGTATTATTGCAAAACACTAAACATTTTTATAATGTAACATTACTTCATTTCAGTGCAACACAGATAGTTTTCACTGTTTGGTAACATTATTGCTATCATAGAGAAATTTTGTATTATAGTTTTCAATCAAGTTCTTAAGGATTTTGTTGCCATTCATGTATATATATTTTGCTTTACCAGGCAATACCAGCTTAGAGGATGCTATAAATTGGATCATTGATCATGAGAATGACATTGATATTGATGAGATGCCATTGGTATGATATCATACCACAGTTTCTTTTATTTTTTTAGGACCAATTATTATTTAATTTTTAATCAGATGCATATTGGTCTCCTGATCCTCACATGCATGATGCATTCATAAATGATTAGGGTGTGTTATCATGCCTGGCTGTGCAGTAAAATTTACAGAGAAAGGAAGATGCATGTTATGTTCCTAATAAGCACATATATAGACATATATGTGCTGGGAGGAACTGGAGTTTCTTATTAAATGTAAACCTAGTTTAAGCATAGAAATATTTCTACAATGTCCTAAGCTTCTGTCAGCTAAATTAGCTTTCCCAGTCAAGAACTGATTATTAACCTCAAACAATTTGCATCCACAATTGTGACTTCAATATTTTGGTTTGAATAGTATAACAACTGTATTGCCACCACAATATTGTGATAGTGTTGCAATATTGTGGTTTGGGAGATATTCATGATGACCGTAATTGTGATTGAAGCTGCAATTTAAAACCATGGTTTAACATTATTCAATTGTTTACATTTCAACAGGTAGATGTAGACATTGATATAGAGTCCACTGAATCATTCCCTATCACAGAAGAAATGAGAATGAAAGCACAGAGTTTAAGGTTTTATGACCTTGCTCACTATTTTCATAGAAGTTGTTAGATTTTGTTCTTTGTATTATTATGTCAGAAGTTGTTTCTTTTTGACATGTTGAAACCAACTAACAAATTTTGAAACTAAAGATAATAAATATTTAATATGATGATTTAGTTTGAAGCTTCAAGCAAAGATTTCTCTGTTTCTTCTGGCTGCTTCCTTTTTTCACTATTATTTGGCTGTTGCAGGGTACAAGAGCGCAAAAGGAAAGAGGAGGAAGAGAAAAGATTGGAGAGAGAAAGGGAGAAGGTAAATTAATTTAATATGTTTTCACATATAGTTGCTGCTTATCTCTAGCTTTCGCTTTCAAACCCCTACATTGCAATCGAGAGAAATTACAAATAAGTTAAACAAATGTAAACCAAATTGTGTGCAATTTCCAAAGTATTGGATTATGCAACATAAGTATATGATAGGAGCTGATTTTTACTGATATAAACAGTGGAGACTAGCTCCTTTCAAGAGCAGGAAATTGCAGAAATCAAGCTATGATTGACCCTTTTGGTTTCATAAACTTTCCATATATGAGTGAAGATGAAGGTAATTTTTCAGCACTAGTTCTATCCAATTGGTGGATGTTGTTATAAAAGTTATAAATAATGGTTAGCCATAAAAGATGTTATAAGAAATAAAATAGGCTTGTATTGGCCAATGCATGCAATGGATTGCGTTTGAGAATATTTTGCCACCACTAAAGCATGCAATGGGGTTAAGAGTATTTTGAGCTTGCATCATTACCTGGATTTTGTAAGTGCTGCAGAGAGTTTACCTAGGCTCCCATAGAGGCATCTCGCGTCAACACTCCGATGAATATATCATTTTTGGACTGTATAAATTCATTAAGAGATATATAATCATCCTCTAACATCCTAGTCTTGATTCAGTTTCTAAAACATTCAACAAAGTAACCACTATTATAATACCCTTCACTTACTAATACCCCACATTTATCATATTCAAACCTTTAACACCTGCATTGCCAAAATAAAGACACTAAATTTGTAATTAATATTAGGCACAGATTAAAAGGGAGGATTTTCCTATAGGTAAGTTCTAAGTTAACCTTTCCTTTACCAGAAACACTAGCTATTCTAGACTTGAGTAAGAACATGTCCCTCTCCTTCCTCGAAAACTTGTTGGACGTAAAGGCATTTCTGTTGGCACATATATCTTTGGCAGTCCTAGAGTAGGGCCTTAGATTTCTACTCCGTCACAAGATAGGTCTTGGCAACAATTGTCACAATTACATCATCTGTCATGACCAGGTAAGCATTGGCAGCAACAAGTTGTTTTATTTTTTCCCTGTATCTGAATTGAGTATCACGGTGTCCTGGTTTTACATAAACATAATAGTTACTGGTCCTTTCGTTGTACGTTTTTGAGGATGTAGTGCTCTGTAGTGATGCTTGTACATTGGACCATTTTGGAAATTCTTGTTTCCATGACAACATTTCAACCGCAAGGATGAATTCCATCAATAGTGACAAGTCAATCTATCCTCACACTCTTCGATATTAATATACCTATAGATATTAAATTCTAGTGTTGATTAATATAAATTTTTCAATAATGTATCTTTGGTTTACTAATAATAGATATTTTCTGCATCTATTATAATTGTGAGCTAATTGTATCTTCAAGAGTTTTAAGCCACTGAAGTGGTTGATTTTTTGCAATCAATAAAGCTAGTTGAAATTTTATTCGTTTAGGATTTAATTCTAGCAGTTTATTCAACCTGCCAGCATTGAACCTTTGTATTGTTTCGATTGCAGGAGAGGATTCAAGCTGGCAAGAGACTCCTTGAGGCAAAGCGAATTGCGGAAGAAAATGAAAGAAAACGGTATCTTAATGTTCAGTAGTTGCTTCATTTATTTTTCTATAATAAGATTAGTTATTCCGACTTACGTATGTCCTATCCTATAATCAGGAATCTAGCCTTGAGAAAAGCAGAAAAAGAAGAAGAGAAAAGAGCTAGAGAAAAAGTTCTCAAGAAACTAGAGCAGGATAAGGTATAGAGCTAATTTTATAGTAATATCTATAAGGGTTTTGATCAACACTTGATATTACTGTGTTGGGTTTGACAAATTTCTTTTTCACAATGATCTATATAAAGTCTCTGATGCAGTCCCTGAATGGTACTGTATCAATATGTATGTTTCAGTTGTGTTAATATTAGATACTAATGCAGAATGTTGGTAAACAGACACAACATGAAAGGTAGTACCTTAAATTTGCATTGATTTCAGGGAGTTTGTATAATATCAATTCCAAGAGACTATAAAATTAATAACAAATGGACAATTTAGTGAATCTTCTTTGTTTATTGCTGTCATTTTCTAATAATACATTCATATGAAAATATGATGTCCTTTTGTAAAAATAAATTTTGTTATTTTTAAGTACAAAAAAAAGAAAAAGAAACAGGAATGAGGGGTCATCCAGTTTAAAAAATGGTGTGTAGTGCTTATGAGGCACTGACAAATTTAAGAAATGAAATTTCTTTAATGACAAGAAATATAGCAGTTTAGTGGTTGATAATGAATATAACAGGAAGATATGTGGTTCTTGCTCACAGAACAGTTTATTTTTTTGGTTTATTGATTTACCAAACATCACCCTAGTGGGATAACTCTTTTGTTGTTGTTCTTGTAATTTTTACCAACCAAATTTTTAAGACTATATTGCTGCAAAGCAGTTGGTTGAGTTTATCCCATTTTTTTATTTTTGACAATTAGTAAACTTCCTATTATAAATTGAAATTAATATAAAAATATGTGTAATGTTGGTTTGAATAGGAACTAAATAGGAAAGTCCTCATAGTGAGAAAGGTAGCATGCTAAGAAAGTTTTTGTAGGTTATAAACGCATAATCATAGGACTTGTTTATGTTATTACTTAAGAGAAATGAGGGAGAAGAAAATGTGAGCAATATTCGAGAGGAGGGTTTAGAACTTCACCTGTTCCAAATTGTTCAAATGGGAGTGTTGCAACTTCGTCCCCTCAAAATGTTGTATTTTAATGTTCTTTATAGTGGATTTGATCATATTTCACACACACACACACACACACATATATGCCTGTGTGTGTGCAAGCTTTACAAGTATTCATCAAAGCATGTGAAGAAGAGGATGTAGTAGTATTTTCATTATATTTGAAAAGAAATTAAACAAGCATATATAATATGATAAACTCCCTTTATTGTTTGACATTTTCACATAAAGGAACTTCAAATATGGCTCATCCACCAGTAGTAGCATGTTCAGTGTCTAAGTTGAGTTTTGCTTGAAGGAATATGATTTCTCATTGGAATATTCTTTTAAGTTTTTTATCTGCAGTAAAAGAAGTAACCTCTTGAAAGCCTCCCAAAGTATTTTATTATATGTTCTGAATAATCTCTCATGAAATAATCCCTTTTATCTATATCCTGTTACAAGATGAAAAAGTTCTGAACACATCCATGATATTATGTTATACTTTCAGAATTGTTTTTCTGAACATCTGGTTAGGGAGGTTATAAACATAGCAGTCACCTTAAATACTTTGCAGTTATAGTTTTCCAATTATTGGCACCACTCAATGTTAAAATGGCTCTATATTTCTATATATCTTTACAGTTAAATAGAAGGTATAAACAAGGATTGCCTTTAGAAGGCCAAGCAACTGTGAGATCTTCTGCTATTGAAATAGAACAAGAAAAGGTACGATTAAGATCGATTTTATTATACACTGAATTGATAGGTCCTAGGTTTTATTTCTCAATATGATAACTATTTTTTTTCCAGTAATTCGTTTTACCCTGTTATTGTGGAGCACAAGTTATCTACGTTTAGATAATTTTTACTTAATTCAAATTGCAGAAGTCAAAGCCTGTTTATAATACGACAGCAAAAGCTGATCAGTTAAGAGAATGTCTGAGGAATCTCAAGCGTAACCATCAGGTGAAACAATATCTTCTTTCTCATAACACATTTCACTAATCTTTGATCTAAAAGCTCAATTAGGGGCTCATTCCATTAGATGGATCTAGGCTTATGTGCATGATTACAATCAAACTAACTCTTGGCTTGATGCATGGTCTTCGAGTAAGCTTTATAAATCAGTACATCTGAAATCATAACACATGAGAACATCACTAAAAATAATGGCAGGAAGTCTAAGAATCAATGTATTAGATTTTCCTTTCCAAACTTTAATAGAATTTCTACCTCACTTTTCTGATAGAGATAATAATTACAATCAATAGCTTTACTTTTTTCCTTCAAATGTTTATCATATCAAGTTTTAAATTCTGTATAGGGTGAGGATGCCAGAGTCAGAAGGGCCTTTCAAACAATTTTAGTCTATGTTGGAAATGTTGCCAAGAATCCAAAGGAGGACAAGTACAGGAAAATTCGACTGAATAACCCATTATTCCAGGTTAGGCATATTGTTCTAAACAAATTAATTTTGTTGGCAACAGTTTTAGTTAGCAACGTTAAAGCTTCAGGGTAGACACATTCTTGAAGATTCATTCAGAACTTATCTGATAGAGTCAAGTCCTTCACTCAGTGAACATGAACCTTGTAGGATTTGTTCTCCTGCATTCGATTCATTTTGAATTGGTGCTTGAAAATTTTATTTTCATATTTTAGTCACTATGATCCTTTGAGAAATGCACCAATCTCATTAAGGTGAGGACATAAAAAAATTGTTGGATATTATACAAGCCAGTTTTATTCTACATCTAATGCTAAAATTAGTCTAGGATTTCCAAATTTTTGTAGCCAAAAAGGAAACATGTTTTGAAAGTTTTAATCAGTAGTGCAAAAATTGAGAGCTACCAAAACTTATAAATGAGTTTTTGTTGGCTGTACTTTTTCTATACAGCCTTTGTTATCGCTGGAATTGTATTAGCATTTTCAACAACGTCTAATGTAAAATCTTTATCTACAGAACAACATGTGCTTAAAGAAGGGCAATAAGTATTAAATAACATCAAGGATTCAGGAGCTTTACATGGCCTTGAATATATTTTAATATATTTTTAGAATTTAATTAAAATGTTCTGATATATAAAGTTTTTTTTTTTTTACTGTTTTTTAATTATAAATTGTCATGTATGATAAAAAAATTATTTTTATAATAATTATTTAAAAATTTATATCTAAGATGATTTCTAATTCATTGACGGCGTAACAATCTTTGCACTGTATGAAAATTAAACTCATTTTTATCTGTATATTTTTTTATACATGTATGTCTTTTAACAGGATAGAGTTGGAAGTTTAAACGGAGGTGTAGAGTTTCTTGAGCTGTGTGGTTTTGAGAGAACGGGTGACTTCTTGTATCTTCCTGATGAAAAGGTTGACATGGCACTGCTAAATTCAGCTGGTTTGGTCCTAAATTCTGCAATGACAAACCCTTTCTTTGGAGTTTTAAGTTCTACTCACAATTGAGTTTCAGCAACCATAGTCTACAATTAGTTTGGAAACTGGATAGGCCAAGGCAAAAACATTTATATATTGTTAAAATTAAATGTTAAGCATGGGAAGGAATGTAACTTATTTTATAGATTTAACAGCACATTATTTTTTATTGTTGTAGGTCTCGAATATCTAAAATATATTCTTTTTTTTTCTTTCAGAAAGGTCTAAAATACACTCTTAGTCATATTTATGTTTTAAGTTATATTCGGTTTGATGTTTTAAAAATGATTTAAATTGGTTCTTTTCAAATAATGATCTTTTTTTTTTTTATTTTGGGACTAAATTAAATATATTTTAAAACATAAATGACTAAAAGTATATTTTAGCAATCTAGAATATAGGTTTTGTCTTTGAAATTTATTGATCATTGACCTTCTTCCTTTTGTTTCTTCTTGTATGCCCAAATCTGTGCTAATTATCGAAGTTTTTATGTTTGTTATCATTTACATATTTCAACATTTCGTTTGTGTGTGTGGGTGTGTAACATATTGAGCCCAAAAATCCATAACATACTGAGCAGTTAAATATGTTGGTTAAATTAATTGCTGATGGTGAACTATTTCAATAATTTTAATTAAGTTCTTGAACTTAATTTTTTTCCCATTAGGTCTATGAAATTGTATTCTTTTTTTAAAATTAGATCTCTATAGGAACCTAATTAAAAAATAAATACAAATTTGTGGACCTAATTAAAAATAAATATATACAAATTTACAAATCCAATTGAAAAAATATATATAAATAAAAAAAAGGTTCAGCGACCCTAATAGAAATATTGGATTGTCATCAAAAGCTTTTAGGATCCCCAGATAATTTTGCAATGCATGACCAACAAGAATATTGATTCTGATTCAATTAAAGGGGAGATTTTTGTTTCAGAATTTGCATAAATTAATAGGAAACACAGAATAAAACAGAATTCATAAACAAAATTCAGATAAAAATCAACTCAAGGATCCAATGCTAATGTCAATCATCATAGTTCCATAAATCAATCACGAATCCATGAACATGCAAAACGAATTCATAAGATCATCATATCACATATATTCACGAAAACTGAAATACAATCGCATTCCTTAATTATCATGAATTAAGGCACAAATTTATATTGGTATGCAAATCAATCTATCGATCACCTATTCATAATCCAAATTCAATTTCCTAAGTCTAAAAATGATCATGCATTGAATTCAAAAACTGAAAAACAAAAAAGGAGAAGAACATGAATTCGAAAATAAGGACATAGAAACTCAAATTTATCATAAACCTTGGAACCCTTGGATTGAAAGTGAGATTAAATCTCTATGATTAACTTCATTGAGAGCTTAAATGAAAAAAACGTGTAATATTCCAATTTTTGTACCATGAAAAGTTTTCAGTAAAAACAGGTAATGTTTGAATAATGGTTAATGTTATAACATTTTAAGTAGTGAAATGATTGTTTTGTGTGTGTGATATCCTTGATGTTAGGTCTGGATGTTCACACCTTAAATTTTGATGTTTACAAAAAGTAAAAATTGTTGATGATCTAATGAGTTGATGTTAAGTGGACAGGACCAACTTTATTAAGGACTAAATTGTTATCTACATATCTCGTCCATACTTAAAGTGGAAAACGTTTTGTCAAGATATAACCAGCATCCAACACACTATAAAACCAATAGTTTCCACTCGTTATGATAACCAATGTTATACACTAAGTGTGTTCAACACTTGCGTCCAGCTGGTAGCCTTTTACACACTCTTATGATGTCCAATGTTGTACGAAAAGGTTATGCTAGTCGACAAGGGAAGCACATGTATTCTCGCTCATAAAATTTCATTTTGTCTTTCTTTATTTGAATTGCTAACATTTAAATTTAAGAAAATGATGAAATAGAAGAGAATAGAAGGTCTATACAAAATATTCCACAAGGGTCGTTTTCATCGAGGACAAGGAGCACATGTTGTCTATACTTTTATTCCCTTCCTCTTCAATCAGAGCATGTCACGTCACCTCTCCTCCCAATGTGAGACAATGGTCATTTCAAAGACTCAACGCTAATCCTGTAACAGATCCTTCACTGAAGTCTATAAAAAGCAGTCTCTACCCAAAAAGCGATGCAAGGAAAAATATCAAATGAAAACGAGTATATCTCTGAAGCAAAACTCTGCAGAATTGTTGGACAATACATTTAATCTTTCATTGTTCATCCTTTGCTAAGTAAAGTTACTTATACTTGAGCTTCATTGTTCATCCTTTCTAAGTAAAGTTACTTATACTTGGAATCTTTGAATTCATTAAAAAAAAACTATTGTTTGTGAATGCCAATAGTGGCTTAGTGTTAAAAAGTACTTGGGTTTTCTGAGATACAAGGGGAGCCTAAGATAGTGCTAGAGGTAGTTAGAAGAATACTTGTAAAGCCAGGAGCGGTAGACAATATACTTGTTTTGTAATCAAAATTTTTTATTAGTGAAATCATTGGTTATAACAAAGCTTGATTTGTTAGAAACAATTGTGATTCAGACTATTATAATAAATCTTATTTAAAAATCTTTTGTTTTAATTTATATTATAAGTCTATTTTAGAATATTATGTTGATGATATTAAATGAATCAATTTTACTACTTTCATACATTTGATAATATTGTGTTAATTGTATGGGATATTTGAAAGAATTGTGATATAAAATAGTAGTTCTAAAAAAATTAAATGGGTAACCCGGTGGTCCGAACTGAACCGAACCGTTCATGAACGGGTTGGGTTAGGTTGGGTTTCAATTTTTTTTCCTAAAAACCGAACCGATCAAATTTGATTGGATTGGGTCCTAAATTTGGCCAAAACCGATCCGAACCGACCCGTGAACACCCCTAAGGCCAGGCCAGGCTTGGTCAGACCTAGCCTTGGTCTGGTTTAAAAATATAAAGCTTGGTCTCACCTATTTATTTGTTGTAGATTTTTTTAGGCTTGACTTGGCCTATTTAAAAGCCTGATTTGACGTACGAGCCTATTTAAAAGCCTATTTTTAATAGGAAATTTAATTTTACAAAACACTTTAAATCAATTTAGAAAAGTTAAAGAAACAATTTTTAAACAAAAAATATCTCAACATATTACTTATATTTCCAAATAAGTAATAATCATTTTATGAGATTTTCAAGGTGATTTTTTAAAGTGGTTGATCATCCACATTCATAATAAGGAAAAATATTTTTAGAAAAATAAATATATTATTTTTAAGTTTTAATATATATATATATATATAATAGGTTAGCTTGAGAGGCCTAACAGACTTTTTTTAAAGCTTGAGCCTGACCTTTTATTTAAATAGGTTTTTCAAAAAGTCATAGTCTGACCTTTATAATAAACAAGTAAGGCCAGGCCAGGCTAAAGGCCCTTGATAGGCGGCCTGGCCCATTTCCATCCTTATGTGTAAAGGAGAATTGGACATAGCTTTGTTTGAGTGAACCATTATAAATCCAGTGTTCTTATGTCTCTCTTTAACGATTTTATTAAGCATTTTCTTAGCATTTTCGTACCAAGTGCTAAATTGAAAATTGTCATAAAACTCTATTTCATATATTTACCAAAACTCATTTCTTATCAGTGGGCGACTCCAGTATTTACATATATACATATTGTTATGATATTTGTGGTAAACTTTTGATTAACACATTATTCATTCCCCCTATTTTAGTGTGATTGTTGTTATTTCACTTGGTATCAGAGCTTGGACTTAAGGGTTGAGTATATGACAATATTGGAAAAGATACAAAAATTCAAAGATACTGAAGAAGGATTCTCCACCAACAAGCCACCCTTGTTCAAAGGTGTAAAATATGATTACTGAAAGGAATGAATGATAGCTCATTTTGAATCCATTCATATTTACCTATGAGACATGGTGGAAAATGGAAATCACATTCCATATGACAATAAGTTAAACAAAATTCCAAGAAGCCAATGGACGAAGGAGCAAAACCAAAAAAAGGAGCACATAACCAAGAAAATGCACGAGCAGACAAGTGCGTCCATCCCCAAGCGTCCAGCAGAAGAAAAGTTAGTACCACAAAGGTTGAAAGATCAGAGTGAAACTAATGAAGATGACGAGGGACTTTTGCAGGTTGCTCTTAACAGTGAAAGGTTGTGCCAAAGTTGCTCCTACCCCAAAAAGAATTTGTCATTTCGTCCACCATCCCAAGACTCATCAAGACAAGGGCTACCAAAGCCAATCCCAAGATTGGGGAGAAATAATGGACGATCTCTTTCATTGGTAACAAGGAGAGTTATGCTTCTGTATCCCCTCTTAGTAAGCGTCCATTCCCAACACTCAAACAATGTCCACCTTTGTCCCCCATTCACCGTGAGAAGTTTAAAGATCAATTCAGCAGAAGGAACCCTTGACAAATGCTTAGAGATTTCCTATAACATTCATTCTCAGAGGGTAATTCCCAATCAATATCTTCATTCTCTGAAATAGTCCAAGAATAACCCTTTCTTAGAGAATGCGTAACTGTACAGCACCAGATTGGACGCAATATGACTTTGCGCACACCCTATCTAAATCCTTCGCGACTCTTCCTTCAGATGCCATAGTTCATCTGCAACCTCCTCAATGGACACTTCCAGTGTAGTGACAAGTCATCAATATGGAAAAACAACATTTTCTTAGCATTTTCTGTCAACTTTCGTACTAAGTGTTGATTGGAAAATTATCATAAAATTCTATTTCATATATTTACTGGACAATCAAACTTGGCTTTATCAAAACTTATTTCTTATCAGTGGCCGACTCCAATATATACATATATAATTGTTTTGATATTGTGAAACTTTTTATTATATAAAGTTATTATCTTTTATTAACACACTAGTCAACCCCCTTCTAGTATGATTGTTGTTATTTCACTTGAATGGATAAGTGCTCTAGAATCTTAATCCTTTGCTTAAGAAGACGTTAAAGAAACTCTTCTGGGAGGCAACCCAATATTTCTAAACTTTGTTTTAATTTGTGTTACTTGAATTTGATGTCTTATGTTTTTGAATTATATTTTTGAACTTTACTTTTGAGTCTTTATTGGAAAATTATGTTTTTGAATATATATGTTTCAATTTGTATGTTGAGTTATAGTTTTAAATATGTCTATGTTTAGTGTGAAACTGTGTTTTTAAATATTCTAGTGTTTGTGTCATGTTTTACATGTTATCTATTTTTTTTATGTATTTGTAGTTTTGTATGTTTGATATGTATAATTGGTTTTTGATGAAACTTAAGTGTTTTTAATACCCTTGGCCAACCCTAGAGAAATTTAGGGCTATTATTGCATGGCTTGGAGACATACCTATTTTTCAAGAGGAGGCAGGTCCTGCAAATGACCAAGGAGCTGCAGATGTATTCATCCTCAGGAAGAGCAAATAAGGATGAAGACATGTTTCTTTATTGCTTTGTAGTTTAAACTTCAGTATTTTATTTTCTTATTTACTATTTCGGATTTTTTGCTTGGATATTTATGCGCTTTTGTGATTTTGACTGGTTTATGTGTGCACTTTGATATGTTTACACAGAGGTTTCCATTCTTTTGGTAGTACACATTAGTGAATAATTTTTTTCTTTAGCATAGTGTAGAATACATATAACTCTTTTTGGGACTTAAACATAAAAATTTTCTTGGACATAATATGTTTTGGAAAGAATCATCAATTGGTGATTTTGAAACTTGCTTTGGAATTGGATCAGAACACAACAAAGTGATTTGTGGAAACATTGAGAATGAAAAACAATGAATGGCTTTCCTAAATACCAAGTGAATTCAGATGTTTTTGCATTGACTAGATAAAGAACAAATTTAAGACTGAATAGGAGTTTTCGGACTGAGGCAATCAACACAACATGTTATCTCGTGAATCACTCACCATCCAATTCCATAAACTTCAAGACCCCTATTGAGTTATGGTCTAACAAACCAGTTGAATACTCAACGTTGAATGTGTTTGGATGTCTGGCTAACTATCACATAAGTGAAGGTAAGTTGAAGTCCAAAGCCAAGAAGGGATTCTTTAGGGGCTATGGTGATAGAGTCAAAGGATTCTGAGTCTGGTCTCCATCTAAAAGAAATGTCATTCTAAGTAGAGATGTTGTCTTTGACGAACTCTCTATGCGACATTCTAAATCTGATGAAGATTTGGGCAAGGCTAAGGATGTCACTAAGCAGGTGGAGTTTGAGAGCTACACAATCAGAAAAATTAGTGATCAGAAGCAGTTTGCAGCACTTGATGAGGTTGATCAGAATCTTCAAATGCACCCTCAACATTAGAATTCAACACCAGTGGAGGGGATTGACTGGATGAGTCAAAAAGGAAAATCAAAACTCTTGAAAGATATGGCTTTAATATAGTGTCCTATGTGTTGCAAGTAGCAAAAGAAATCGATTCATTCAAACCAACAACTTATCAGAAAGCAATTTCCTATTCTAAATTTGAGAAGTGGACAATGGCTATGAATGAAGAGATGGAATCCCGATAGAAGAACTAGACTTGGGATTTAGTTGAGCTACTTGAACGTAGATGAGTAGTGGGGTGCAAGTGGATCTTGAAGAAGAAATCTAGATTATCCACTGAAGAAGTCATTTGTTATAAAGTATGTTTGGTAGCTAAAGGCTACAATCAGAAGGAGTGAACTACAACGAGATATTCTCTCCAGTAGTTTGACACACCTCCATACATGTTTTCATGGTCTAGTGGCAATTCTGGGCATGGAGTTAGAGTAACTTGATGTCAAAACTTCATTTCTCCATGGAAGACTAGAGGAAGACATTCTGATGCAACAACATGAAGATTTTGAGGTGGAAGGAAAAGAAAATTATGTCTATAGATTAAAGAGGTCTCTTTATGGACTGAAGCAATCACCAAGGCAGTGGTACTTGATTTGAAGAGTTCATTGTCTCTTATAGGTACATTAGAAGTCCTTATGATGACTCATGTGTTTATCATAGCAAGGTGGAGGATAGTTCCCACATCTATCTACCACTCTATGTGGACAACATGCTCATAGAAATTCAAAATGTGTTGGTAATTTAGAAGCTGAAGTCACTACTCAATAGTGAATTTGAGATGAAGGACATAGGAACTGCTAAAAAGATTTTGGGCATGGAGATCAAGAGGGATTGAGTCCAAAAGAAGCTTTTTTTGTGTCAGAAGGAATACATTCAGAAAGTGCTAAATCATGGCATCCACAAAACCAATATGTACTCCTCTGACAAGGTCCATTCGTCTATCTGAACTCAATATTACTTAGTTAGAATCAGATAAGGAATACATGTCTCGTGTTCCTTATGCAAGTGTTGTAGGTGTCACAACCAGGGTCATGACGGGATGGCGTAAAATTAAAAAAATGGAGTCACCACCAATATTTTATTTTGAGAGGAAAATATTGGAAAACACTTTTCAAAATGATCTTTGAAATCAAAGATAGGTTCACGAGTCGATTACAAGTAGGAAAGGTGTTAGCACCTTACAATTCCCATTAAAAATTGGTACCTTAAATTATTTGCACCAAATTATATAATTTTATATACATTTATTTTATCCCAAAAAGAGAACATATTTTCTTGTCAAATGAACATATATGCCAAAAGTTTTAGGTAGCAAATGGCTATTCTAAAAAACTCTCATGATTTAAGCGAACTTAAAAGGTAGAAATGTTACTCAACTAATGTTGTAAACCATTGCATGAGTTAAATTATTTTTCTCACACAAATAAAAAAATTTAAGATTATTTTATTAAAAGACCGAAATCAAATTTTAGTATCTAAATCATTTTTTTGCACAAGGGTTTATGATAGCAAATGGCTATTCTATAAACGCTTATGAGAAGTAATATCAAAGGTAGAACTGCTACTCAATTGATAATTGCAAATCATTGCACAAATTGGAACAAATATTTTGTTTGAAACAAAAAGAGAAAGAAAGAAAATTATATTATAAGCCTTATTTACTATTTTAGAAACAAACTAAAAATTGCAAGATTCATAGACCAAGCATTGTGTAGAAGGAACAAAATGAATGCATTAAAAAGGGAATAATACTTATAACATTGCATGTCCATTGTTTACACAAGAACAAAAGGAAATGAGGAAAACAAAAAGGCATACCTAAATCCACTTTCAAGCATATCTAGGAAAGCACACCTCTTGGATATGATGATGGACTTCTGAACGTGAGAGATATGTAATAGCAATGTGAAGACGATACTCTTACGGTAGTCTATCGCAAAATTAAAAAAGTTATTGTTTTTTTCTCTCTGATTTTTCTTTTCCCATGACTTCTTCTACTTTCTTTTTTTTTCGTAAAAAAATGCACTACAGGTGGCTCCTTTTTATAGGAAAAGTTGATTAGCTTCCTTGTAACCAACTTATCTTTACTATCCCACTATTTTCTCCACTTGGTGTTGTTAACAACACAACTTCCCATATATCTCACTTCAGATTCATCCCATATTCTCTTTTATATTTTCTTTTTAACTTCCTTGTTCTACTTCCAGTACATGACAAGCATATCTTCTCAAGATTCTCTCAGTATGTGACTATTGCTCTATAACTGCTCCCTTTCATGTGCTGACCGAGTCTTCCATATCTTATCCAAAAAATCAAATATGTTATTCTTGATAACTATTTTCCTTCATCTGTCAGTCTTTTATTTGACCAAGTATTCTCCTTAATTGCCATATTTTCTTGCTATATTTTTTTTAATATTCTGGGTATTCACAGTAGGAAATTTCATGTATGCTATGGTATGCACTAGACCAGACCTAGCATAAGTAGTGAGTGTTGTGAGTAGACAAGTTGTGAAGCATATATTCATGTACCTTAAGGGTACAACTGATATTGGACTCATCATCTACCATGGAGACATGTCCTATGCTCTTGCTGGTTACTCAAATTCTGACTATGCTATAGATTTGGATGTAAAGAGATATGTGACTGAGTATGCATTCACAATTGGAAACTCTCTTGTTAGTTGGAAGGAAACACTTCAGCCCAAAGTGGAAGATCCACTACAGAGGCAGAGTACATGGCTCTGGTAGAAGCAACAAAGAAGGGATCTGGTTGAAAGGTCTAATTAGCAATTTGGGTTCCACAAGGAAAAAGATAACATTTTTTGCGACAGTTTGAGTGCAATCTGCTTAGCTAAGAATCAAGTCCATCATAAGAGGGCTAAGCACACTAACATCAGATATCACTTCATCTGTTTTGAGAAGAAGGCCGAAGTCCAGAAAGTTGATACGAGGAAAAATCCAACTTATATGTTCACGAAGCCTATTCCAAGAAGCAAGTTCATGCAGTGTCTAGATCTACCCAACATAGATTTTGGAAATGAACCGAGTTACATGTAATTCAGATTTGTTATTGAACCAATGTGGAGGTTGTTGATTGTTGAATGATGGAAAATAAAGACAGGATGGACAACAACCTTAGTTTGTCTGGTCTAATACTCTTCTTTTGTATATTGGTCAACCAATCTTCTGTAATTTGGTGGAGCATCCATTCACGTTGAAAGGAACATCTACTATGGTGGTTCATTAACATAGGTTGTGTTGTAACCATTTTTGGTTAGACAATTAGTTGTTGTCCTCTTTATAAGGAGCTTTGTATTCTAGGTTAAGAGAGCTTAAGAGTGTTTTGAACCCCTTCATTGTAAATTCTGTTATTCGCAATAAACATGACAATTTTGCACGATATCTCTCTTTTCCTTCCCTCATCTAAGCTTTCCAATCTGAATAGAATTTCTCGAATCTTTTCCAATACTCTTAGACTTCTTATCTTACTTCAAGTGTCCGAATATAGAGTATTATTCTTTCACTTATCTTAGTACCATCATTTAACCTTAAGCAAATCACAAGAGCTACGAGCAATGTTTTTAACATCATACTAGTATTTAGTAGAAATGTTGGTTCAAAAGTCAGTGATTGGATTGTAGAAAAACTAAGGTAGAACTTTAAATAATTATATATGAGGACAAATCAAATTACACCAGTTTAACTTTGACAATTATAGAATGTGATTTTTTATTGATCTAACTATTGAATTATATTTACATATTGTCAACATTGTCTCTGTCAAATTTTGTTAAAATTTAACAAGAAAAAGGTAATCAAATGATACATATTTTTTAGTATATTTTGAAATAATTATATTACGTTGATTTTAGTCTATATGAACGAGGTAACAAATGATTTTGGATTAATATAAAATTTTGCATATTTAATCTATGTGAAAGAAACTTTCAATCTAATAGTGAATTTTAAGAAAATATTATCCAGTTGAAAATTATAAAATAATGTAATAGTTATTTAAGTTATACTAGTATAATTTAATCACTCATCATTATAATATGATTAAATTAACATAAAATTATCATATTATATTCTTACAACATAAAAATTAAAAAATAATAGTTAAGAAAGTCATTTTTATGAAAATTGAAAGGATTAACTATTAGTTTTTATCATGAATGACTATTATTACAACACAGATAAAAAAGTCATGTCAATATTATAATACACAAATCAATATTAACTACTTATGTGTAGTTGTATAACTTGAATTTGGTCCTCTCGCTCTTATAAATTTAGCTTTTTGACTAAATATATACCTCCCAATACAGATCACATGTGAGTCTTTATTTATTTAAAATGATAATTTAGAATTAAAATAATAGACTTTTTTATATATATAAAAAAAAAATCTTTAAAAGAACTACTTTAAACTAATTTTCTACCTGGGTTCTTGTCCTATTTTGACCAATTCTTAAGTGATTCTTCTTTGATCTTTTATTTCACCATTTTTTTAAATTACTCAAATTGATAACATGAATAGTTTTTCCATCCATCAGTTAATCTGATTGAGATCGAGATCATCTTAAGTTTAAGTTTTAATGACAATAAACTATTAGGAAACAAATTCTAAGTGCTATCATACAAAAAGAACACCACCAAAAGCATAAATCAAGTTTAAGACACATCACTATTCATTCAATTGTCCAAGTTAAAGCTTAAAAATGTCAGCCTGCACTCTATCAAAAAGTCAACTTCCAAAAGCATACAAGACTGAACTTGTTTTCAAAAATTATGAAACATTAAAAAAGTTGTATATCATTAAAAAGAAACATTACATAAAATTTAATAAAGTATCATTACATAAAATTCTAAAAAACCATTTTAAATGTTTAATTTATTTAACCAGAATATATTATTGTTATAGTCACATTAACATTTTTATGTTTTTATAAATTATTTTTTTTTTTAAAATGGTAAAATTTCAACAAAATATGATTATAAGTTTATAACAAAGTTGGTGGTCTCTGAAAATGCAACTTTAATTTAAAAAAAAGGAGCCCCCAATTATCCGTGTCAAAAGAGAATATGATAATGACAATGACATATATCATACACGAGCTAATGCCGCAAGCATTTCAATTTAAATCACTTGAAACAAATTAGTTCACCCATGCTTGACTTTGCATTTTGATATCAATTTAAATTACTTGATTAATGTCTAAAAAGGAAAAATATTAAAAACGAAAATAATCAAAAGAACTATGCTATTACACTTGGTTTTTAAATCCTGATCTCCCACCACCGTCCATAAACAAGTTCGTCCAGCTTAGAAAATCAATTCCATTATTAAATGGTCAGACGTTCGACTCCAGTGCTAAAAGTATCTTCTTTCTTGGTCCCTGGAGAAAACAAACCATGATCACAATGTGCTTAACTAAATCAACATGGGAATTACTGAATGGATTACAAATCAAAAGGAAGAGCATAGTTGACAGGGATAAAGTAGAGACAGAATAAGTTATAACACCAAGATTTTAGTCAAATACTTATCATATAAATACATTAAAAAAAAAAAAAAAAAAAACTTGTCTGCATTTCTGATATGTAAATATAAAAAGAAAAGGATGTCAGTTAGTTAGTTTTTGAATGCAGCCATACCACATGGTACTGTAATTCAGAGAATTCCCTATCATTCAAATTTCAATGGAATCGAAAATATCATGAAATAGTAGCAAAAGATGAATAAAATTGGCTTATAGGGGCACTGGACGAAATAGAGAAGAAGAGTCTTGGAAAAGCATTAAAAAGAGGAATGTACCCACCCAGATGGCCAAATGTCCTCCCAAAATTTAATATGGAACCATTGCCCAAACCCAGGGATACTAGATATCCAAAGGTAACATGACTCAGATATGAGTCCCCAAAATAAGAGTGTGATAGAGATGGGCACCATGACTCAGATATGAGTTCATGATCCCTAAATTTAAAGGCTACTCTCTTCTCTTCAGCCATCTAAGTCTAGCAGCCATCAATCTTTTCTCTCCAACAATCAACCTCTTCAGCCACTGATCTCTCACATCTTGAACAATAATTTCATATCTTTTTTTTTTTTTTTTTTCTCTATTCCTTCTGTCCTTTGTTATCCTCTCTACCTCCTATCTAGGAACAGCAACAGGATCGACTACCTTGATGCCCAGATCATGGTTAACAGGTTGAAAATTTATGGTGTGTTTTTCATTACATTGATAACAGATCTTCAGCATTTTCCATAGGCTGTCTTTCTATATCCAAGCCAGATGATGCGCAATATACACTGATAAGGGATGAATGCCCACTTCTTGGTTGATATTCTATTACCACCACCAAGGATACTCTACTAATTTGCTGAGAGAAAGGGAAAGACGAGGCGTAGAATTGGACAATAAGATGTAGCAAGAGAGGAGACAATAGCTAAATAGGAATTTTGGTTCTGGATGCTTGTCCTCAGAACAAGATTAATACAGAGATTGTGGTGAACCAAGGGTCCCTTAGCTGCCAAGTTTCCTTCGTATGTGTGATATTCAAAAAGTTAACAGAATCCCAAAAACAAGCTCATTAAGGGGATATCCAGAGCTGGAACTTCAAGAAATTGACACTTGTAAGTTATCAGAAACCTGAGCAGAAATTTCTTCAATAGAAAGGGACTCTGAATCTGGAAGAGTCAACATCTGATTTCAGCACTCTATGTGGTGTAGCTTCATTATTTGAGCTTCGAGTCCCATCTTTACTGTCTTTCCCCACTAAAAGCTTGCACAATGCACACACTGTTGTTAATGGTGGATGGCTGTTCGTGGCAGCAAGACAAAAAACACCTTAAGGCAGAGAAGTATGTCTGACAAAAGATAAAAAAGGTGACCAAAAAAGAGAGCCGTGCATGGAACGGCGCATGAGAGAGGGTGGGCCGGAATCTAACTCAATACCACTTGGGTTAGGTTGCCCTTGACAGGGTGCACCATGAGGTCACTGGAGAAAATGGTCACCGGCAAGGACGGTGGTTTATGGCGACAAAAGGCAAGCAACAATGAACTATGATGGAGAGACAACAAAGTGGGATCATACCTGCTCTACTACCATGTTAAAATCATGGACTACATTGCTGAACTACTGAAGTGCTTGAGTAAGTTCTCACTCAGCAAATCTCAGTATATATACAAGACAAAAGTATTCACATGAGAAAGGAAAAAGGCAATAGTCTGGGACCTAAACATTGCCAGCTACTGCTAGCTTTGGAGGACAAAGGAAAATGGCAACCTCTGTCGTCTGTATAGAAAACATATTCTTATTTTTACTCTAACAGCAAATTGTGTTCTAATGTTCTTAGAAGCCCACACAGTCCTGGACCCAACTCATTGCTGAATCAGCAGTTTTCTACAAATCCAACTCTTCTTGGCTCATACAATTCTTGTCACCCTAGCTCCTCAGTGTTAGAAATGACATTAAAATATTTTGGATAGAAAACAAAAAGTTCACAGCCAAGTCTAGAGAAAACATCCTTCTTGGACCCTGAATCCTTTAAAAGCCAGACCTTTTGACCCAGGACACTATTCCAGAACCTACTGAATTAATTTGAACACCTCAATTATTATCTTTCACGAAGCCATTTAATTAAGCAAATTTCCTTTTGGAAGAAATAGTGTCTTTCATAGTGTTGTTGACTTGGTATAATTGCTGTACAAAGCTTTAAAATCTAACAAGAGTCAAATCCCTCAACCCCCTTTGTCTTTGTTTCTCTGTTTTGGGTTCTGGGAATCCTAACAGCACCTTTCTAAAACCTATGTGCTCTAAATCATATCTCAAATGAACCAAGCTACCAAAGTGCAGGAAATATTGCACATTGACACAAAAATAGGGTCAATTTAACATATAACAGGTCCATGAAAAAATAGGGGACATCATTTCAAGTTGCTGGAATTTCCATATTTAATGAGTTACATTATCAATGGAACTGCGAAATATTGCCATGGGAAACAGACTAACATGAAAAGTACAAAATTCCAATAGTAGCTCAATGTGTACCATTGGTATGCCCATAGTCTTGAGATCTTCATCCGTCATATGATTGAGAGCTGTCATATCAACCTGAAAAAAAGGTTTTTACATAGAAATATTAGACCTTGATAATCAAAGCAAAACCCAGTTAAGAGAATGAACTTTTTCTAATGGCAGAAAAAAGTCAGTAGGATGTATGACATACTTCTTCAGCCTGAAAAGTTATGAGATACTTTTCGAGACCCAAGGACCGCAAAAATTCATCAACTGAAGAACCAGCCTGTAAAACAAGAACCAGAATTTACATATTTTAATTTTCTTTAATAGAGTGGGATATAGATTGGCAGATGGTGTGTCTTAGGACGGAATGAATAAAAGCTATAAACGTGGTAGAGGGTTAGACATGTTGTTCTTTCTATGTTCCAGATGGTTCCTCTTTAGTCTTTTTCCTCTTCATCTCCCCCCTCCTTCTTTCCCCCTTCTTTTCTTTTATCTATTTTCTTTTCTTTTATCTTATTTCTTTTTTTTAACCTCCTCGTATCTATCATTGGATTCATCTACCATCGACCCCAATTAACTTGAGTTAAATGTGTTGTTGATGTTGTAGTAAACAAGTTAATACTTACATATTTTTTTTTTTGGGGGGGGGGGGGGGGGGGTGAAATTGATTTAGTTTTGCCAAGTATGAACATAAATTTGGAAAAGTAGATTCTCTTAAGCAGAAAATATGAATTTAAAAAATATAAAAAAAACTAAATAACGTAAAAGACTGAACATAAAATGGCCACTGACAAGTAAATTAAAAGTTTAACATCTGAAGCTCTACGTAAATTTGCAGAGAACTATTCATATCCACCATTACAGTACAAGAACAAGATCAATTGTATATATCTTATTCTTAACCAACAAGAAAGTGTGGATTGAATACTAAATCAATGCTTGATTTCCTTTAACCTTCTTCCACTGGAAAAATTCAAAGAGCATCATTAATATAACAAATGCTGTCTGCAGCAATATCACAGCTCAACGGCAGTACAATATTGGCCAGCACATACAGTCCTGATTATGTGCAAAACTATCTCTGACAAAGGTCTCGTAGTAATTAATTATTGATGTCTCCCAATTTTGAAATTGTAGCATTTTAGGTGTTGGACCAATTAGTCTATCATCAATCATACTCAACTAAATCTGGATGAGCTTAATTTTGATTAAACAAAATGGCTATAATATTGGTTCATATATATACTTTTATATTGTATAAATATAAAAGTATATAATATTACAAAAGCATGGCCCTTGTTTACCTGTACTTGGTTGGTACTGTAGTATTTTTTTTTAAAAATATTTATACTCTAAATCCATCCAGTCTTGTTGCATACAGTAGTGATCATCAATACAATATACCTACACAAACAACTAAACACGAAGAAATTCAAACAGATTCCAGATCAATTCTTTTAACATAAATGTCCAAGCATATGACAATACTCCCTGTTTAACAGGACATGCAATAGCATATATAAACGTGTACAAGAATAGGTGACGATAGGGCATTTTATGCACTAAGGCTGACGCCAAAACAAAAGGTCTAATTGATAATTAAAAGAGTATATCACACTTGAAATGTTTGAGTATGAAAATATGCACACAAAAAGGATCCTAAGCCTTAGTTTGATGAGAGATGTGTGTGTGTGTATATATATATAAGAATTAACAGATAGTACAAAAAAATAGTTCATGATGAAGGCTACAGCCTAGCCTATGGTGACAGATTACAGGATAGCTTCTACAACAAGCTAGAAATATAATTCATTATCAAACAACAACTTTAACACTCCCTCAAGCTGAAGCATATAAATTGTGTGCTCCATGCTTGGAATATATAAAATGGATCCGAGGACCTCTCAAGGACTTGGTCAGGATGTCTACAAGCTAATTTCTTTGAAATGCAGCTTTTCCCTAACAAAATGGCAATCAATCTTTATATGTTTAGTTCTCTCATGAAATATAAGATTAGAAGCGATGTGAAGAGCTGCTTGATTATCACAATACAACTTCATCTGCTGAACATCACAAAATTTTAATTCTTAAAGTTGTTTAATCCACACCAATTCACAAGTAACAAGAGTCATAGCTCTATATTCTGCTTCTGCACTTGATCGGGCAACAACACTTTCTTGCTTTTCCAAGAGACAATATTTCCTCCAAAGGATACACAGTATTCAATGGTGAATCACCTGTCTATGGGACAACCTGCCCAATCGGCATCACAGTACCCACAAATTTGGGTATTTCCATTATCCTTATACAATAATTCCTGTCCTGGAATCTTTTTGATGTATCTAAGAATGCAAATCACAGCATTCCAGTGGTCAATGTGAGGATCCTAGATAAATTGACTAACAACTCCGACAACAAATGATAGATCAGGCCTTGAAATTGTGAGATAAATGAGTTTCCCAACCAGCCTTCTATACCTCTCTGGATCTGGAAAAGGTTCACCTTGATCTGACATTAACTTCTGATTTGGATCCAAAGGACTATCAATAGGCCTACAATTAGTAATATCTGTCTCTTCCGAAATGTCCAGAGCATATTGTCTTTGTGAAATGACAACACCTTCCTTTGATTGAGCTACCAAGGAAGTACTTTAGGAAGCCAAGGTCTTTGGTCTGAAAATGACTGAATAAGTGTTGTTTCAGTTGGGAAATGTTGGCAGCATCATTCTCTGTAATAACAATGTCATCAACATAGACAATTAGGTAACACACTTCTCGGGAGAAGTGTGACAATAAAAAACAAAGTGATCTGCTTCACTTCGCTTCATTCCAAAATTCTGAACAATGTGGCTAAATTTCCCAAACCAAGCACATGGTAGCTGTTTGAGCCGATAGAGAGATCGACACAATTTACACACCAAACCATACTCCCCTTGAGCAACAAAAACAGGAGGTTGCTCCATATAGATTTCCTCCTCTAAATCACCACGAAGAAAGAAATATGTATGTCTAATTAATAAAGAGGCTAATGACGAATAGCTGCCATAGCTAGGAAGAGCCGAACACTTGTGATCTTGGCCAAAGGAGAGAAGGTGTCGCAGTAATCAAGGCCATAAATCTAAGTGTAGCCTTTGGCAACCAACCGAGCCTTAAGTCAATCAACCTCACCATTAGGCCCGACTTTAACAGCATAAACCCATCTGCAGCCAACTGTTTTCTTCCCAGGGCGGAGAGGAACTAATTCCCATGTGCCACTATTCTCAAGAGGCTGCATTTCAACAATCATGGCTTGTCGCCAACCAGGATGAGCAAGTGCCTCTTGAACATTTTTAGGAAGAGTAATAGAAGACAAGGAAGAGAAGAAGGAGAAATACGAAGGAGATATGCGATGATAACTCAAAAAATTGTAAATAGAGTGAGAATTTCGATTAGATCGAATACCTTTCCTAATAGCAATGGGCCAATCAGAACTTGGTTCACTAGGATTTGATGTGGAGGAAGGATCCATCATATGGGAAGCTGATGGCGAAGGACATGAATTAGGAGAACCTGCAGGCACTGAACAACTAGCTACCTGTGTCTTGTGTGGAGAAGGAGAGTCACTATCAGCTGAACTAGGAATAGGAGACTGAGGCTGATGTCCTTCTTGGTCAGAAGGGTCTTGGTTAGGAAGTATCTTGTTGTATGGAATAGGTAGAACTTGCTGTATGGAACCAGGATCCTGCATGGAGGATGAGAAAAAAGGAGTTCCTTCAAAGAAAGTAACATCCGCAGACACGTAGCACATTTTAGTTTGTGGAGAGTAGCATTTGTAACCTTTCAGCAGGCGAGAATATCCTAAAAAGACACACTTAATAGCCTTTGCAGAAAGTTTGTCTAATCATGGTGAGACATTATGAACAAAACATGTATAACCAAAAACTTTAAGGTTGACATGATACAACAATTCATGTGGAAAAACAATGGAATAAGGAACTTTGTTGTTAAGATAAGAAGGCATATTGTTTATTCAAAAACAGGCAGTCAAAACTGCATCTCCCCAATGATGTATTGGAACATTGGTGTATTAAGCATCAGGGAGCGTGCATTCTCAACTAAATGTCGATTCTTTCTTTCTGCTATTCCATTTTGTTGTGGTGTGTATGGTCATGTGGATTGATGCAGAATACCTTGTGAGGATAAAAATGAAAAAAGTTCAGCAGAAAAATATTCTTTGGCATTGTCACTTCTAAAATTTTAATTGTTTTGCCAAATTGGTTCTTAATCTTATTAAAGAAGGACTTGAAGTTGGACTAAAGTTCAGATCTCTTTCATTAGGTAAACCTAAGTACATTGAGAGTATTCATCGATAAAGGTTACAAAATATCTAAAACCAAAAGATGTTACTAAGCTTGGTCCCCAAACATCTGAATGAATGGTAGAGAAAACCGAGTTACATCTTTGTTTAGTTTGTCTAGGGAAAGAGGATCTAACATGTTTCCCTAATTGGAACGACTCGCATTCTAACTTCTGAAGTTGCTTGAGACTGGGAACCATGATATTCAATTTTGCCAAACTAGGGTGACCTAAATGGTCATGCAAAAGTTTTGGAGAAGAGGCTGAAAACCAGGACACAAATGTGTGGCTTTGAGATAATAAAGGTCTCGTGATTCATGCCCAACGCCAATCAGACAACCCATACCACGTTCCTAAATGACAAAGGAATCAACATCAAACATCACTGAACAATTTAAGGAGCGAGTCAATTGGCTCAGAGAAATTAAGTTATAAGGACAATTTAGAATGTACAAAATAGAATTTAATTTTAAGGAAGAAGAAAGGGAAACTTGACCAATTCCTTGAGAGACAACTTTGGACCCATTTGCTAAAGTAACAAGATGAGGAAATTTAGGTGAAAAGATAGATGAGAACAAAGATTTATTACGATGATTGTTGCAGTTTCAATGGGCAATTGCAAGGTGCCACAGTTTTGACACCGGAATGTGGGACCTACACATGACTCACCGTCAGGATGACAACAAAATTCAAAGTTGATCATACACCCTAGTTTGTGCATAAAATAAAATAAATTACACTCGCACCCCTGTGTTTTGCTCAAATTTCACCTGATATCCCTCCCGTTTAATACATTACTTTTATCCCCTTCTGTTAACGTCGTTAACTAACGTCAATTAAAATATATGAATAGACGAAATTGCCCTTATATTTTAATTGTAAAATCCAAATTATCCCCTCCCAATTAGTAGCAGAATTTAGGTTTCACGTTCCATTCCTTTTCCCCATTCACGAGTCCTGCTCATCTTTCTCTTGTTGGCGAGTTCTTCTTTAGCGTCCACAGGGTGCGAGTTCCTCTTCCTCTCACGACGTTCAAATTCCATTCCTCTTCACCATTCGCGAGTTCTTTACCATTCTTCACCATTCCTCTTCCAGTTCATGAGTTTTTCATTGTTCCTCTTCCAGTTCGCGAGTTCTCCATTGTTCCTCTGTTTCTCTTCCTATTCCACGATTTCTGTGCACACTAGGATTCTGCTTGTAAGTGACTATTGGACCTTGTATATAGATTACTTTTTAAGAATATTTATTTAATTTTGTATTGTTTATTGTTGCCTATTCTAAATTTGAAGCAAATGACTATATTCAATCAGAGAAAAAAATTGAACTAAAAAATTGAAGAAGAAGAAGAAGGAAGGAAGTTAACACTGCGTATCAAGAAGATGGGTTCACATCTAACAAAAAACCGAGTTCACGTCCAATTAGAGAAAAAACAAAAAGAAACAAGAGTCTTAAAATATTTTCAGGTTGAAAGAAAGAAGATGAGGGTATTTTAAACATAAAATTTCATTAAAAGTCATATGACCAGCATGTGCTTACTTTCTGTTAAATTATTTAATGGTGTTTAGGACGGAGGGGGTCTAAGCGTAATGTAAGCTAAACAATTAAGGGATTTTTTGTAGGATGCAAAAAGGAAGAGTTATCAAGTGAAATTTAAGCAAAACATAAGGGGTGCAGATGTAATTTACTATATAAAATAATATAACTGATCATAGAATTTTAAGGATGTCATGTATTTCTTTCAAGAATGTCATCATTCCTCATATGAAACAAGCATCCCCAATGCAACCTAGATCCTCATCTGGAAATAGTTTAATTAACAATCGGGAATTACATAACCTCTACACCCACCACCATCACAAAATTAATAAATAGTAATAAAAAAAACTCCACCAAATCAAACTTTAAATAAGCAAACAGCTAAATCCACCACAACTCCTAAAACCAAGGTTTTGAAAACCAGTCCGGACCACAATTTCGACCACATGTTAAGGTTTTCAGGGTTTCCGCAACCAGGATTTCAAGCATAAGTTAAGGTTTTTCGGGTGTCCACCACCGTAATTGTGGCCGAATCGGCCACATGTCGAAACCACAACCGCAATTTAAAATCTACTCGCCCAAAACATTAAAAATCATCATAAAAAAATGGAGTAAAGAAATTGCAAACCTCTTGCCAGTGATTTGACGCTGCTGCTGCTGCCGAGTAGAGCCACTGACGCCATTCCCATTATTAAGGCGCTCCTTCACGGCCCTCCTTGCTCCACCCTCCATACGATCAGCGTACATTTTCTCTCTTTACGATTTCACTCGGTTCGAAATCGGAAGAAGAATTAGCCCCAAACCTATGAACCCTAATTTTCGCAACACAGAGAGGGGAGCGGAAAAACGGAATGAAAGAGGCGCGCGATACGGCGAGGAAGGTCCAGGGTACAATGCGAAGAGCGTCGCAGAGAATGAAAACCCTAACACCCCGTTTTTTCTCTTCGTCGCGAAAGGGTGGTGAATGTTGTTGAAATGGAAACAATGGTAGCGGTGTTTTTGTGAAGGAAAAGGGAAAGGTTTTAAGAATTGAAGGGTTGGAAAGGGTAAATGTTGTGTTTGTTGTGGCTTCGTGGCGTGAGAGGTTTTGTTTGTGCTGGAGAGAGAGGCAGAAAGTTTTATTTAGTACGGAAGGGTGGTAAGGGGACTCTCTGATTTCCGCTTATTTGTTTTGGCGCCCGAAGAGGAAACGTTGCAAACGGTGGCCTTTTGACCAAGGGTTAGTAATTTAAAATGACAAACGGGAGTTCAGTGTTTTTTCTAATACATTCACTATATATAATATAATTTTTTTACTGATTGTGAATTTGTAAGGTTCTTACAAGTTACTAAATTATTCATACTAAAAGCTAATTAATATTCCTATATGTAACATTATAAATTTTAATACATATAAATTTACACAATAATTTTATAACATAATTTTTATCTAATAATATATTTTTTACATATATAAATTTTTAAAATATATGAACTTATGATTTTATAAAATTAAAATTTCTAATGTATATGAACCTAATATTTTTTATTCAAACCTATAATTTTTAATTAAAGCATGATTTTTATTTTAAATTTATTGTTATGAAAATTCATATATTTTATTAGATAAAAAAATATATTATTAGATAAAATCATGGTTTAATTATAAAATATATGAATTTTCAGAACAATAAATTAAAATAAAAATCATGGCTTAATTAAAAATTATAGATTTGAATAAAAAATATTATATTCATATATATTATAGAAATTTTAATTTTATAAAATCATAGGTTCATATACTTTAGAAATTTATATATGTAAAAAAATATTATTAGATAAAAATTAATTGTTATAAAAATTATTATGTAAATTTATGTGTATTAAATATATATTAAAAATTGTAATGTTATATATAGCGACATTAATTAATTTTTAACATGAATGGTCCTAGTAGCTTAGTTGGTTAGAATACGTGTTTGTAACAGGAAGGTCAAGGCTGATATTACACTGTACATGCTGGGTGTATTAGAAAAAGTGTTGGTGTAGGAAGCAGAACTCCAAATAGACCCAAAATGGGTCTAGCCCGCAGGTCTGTTAAAAAAAATATGATTTTATACAAGTGTTATAAAGAATTAAAAAGAAAAAAATATGGGAATGAATAAAATTATGTTATTTATAGATTTTTTATGATTTTTATTTTTTATCATAAATATTTTTATTTTAGTTTTTAATTAATATTCTAAAAATACTGATTGATAAAATTCACTTTAAAATATTATAATTTTTTTTAGGAAATATTATAAATTTATAGTGACATATTTTTAAAATAAGTGTAACTATTTTTATTAGTATGGTAACATTTAAAGCATAACAGTATATTTTAAATTTTAATTATTACAACATTCAAGGTCAAACATTTTCTATGAAAAATTAAATATAAATTATGAAGACTTGTCAACAATTGAAATTTATTAGCATAAATTAATTTGATGTTAAAAATAAAATGTATTAATTACAATAAGAAAGACTTTCTAATGACTCATTGAATAATAACATTTTCATTTTTTTATATCATAAACAATAACATTCAGATGAAGAAAAAGTCTCCAAACACATCTCCATGTCTGTAACTCATGAGGTCTTTACCTTGTATCTGCATACAAGTAGATAAGCCATGCTAGTCTTACCCGAGATCGCTGATCCCCATTCTCAGTGTTCTCTAGACTAGGAACTTAAAATTTAGGAGTAGACATCTGGCATCCTTGAATCCTCATGATCATGATCTCATCACTGATATTCAAGAGATACCTATTCTATTCCAAGGGTTTTATCTAGTTACTCGTATATTAATAATGATATCGAGGCAGAATATGAAACAAGATAAAGAGCGCTTATAATTTATTCATGACAATATGAAAAATACATGTACGTCCTAATCTAATGAAAAGATTGTCTCTAGGACATCCATATACTAACAGAACCAGTATAAATTGTGTGTGTTCTTATTTCTCTTCTCATCTTATTATTTGTCTTTTATTCTTTGAATCATATTCATTGTACAACAAGTTTGGTTTTGATCTATTGAATTATTGGACTGAGCTATTTGATTGAGTAAAAGGTTTCTTGGTTTTAAAAGTGATAAAAATCTTGAAAACTCTGATTTGAAATAGTTTTTTTAAAATACCAAGATTCAACCAATTCACCCCCTATTGGTTGTTGTGAAGTATTCTTATTATTTTCAATTGTTGATGTTGATAACGACATTGATGAGAGATAGAATTGATGTGAACAATGTCATTGTGTGATGTGGATATACATGGATACCCATGGGGAGTGCATGACGGGTTACCCTTGTGAGGAAGGATGTGTTCCTAGCCAGGTCATGCATTGATGGTGCCCATGGTTGTATGCTGTATACGTCCACCTAGGATGCAGTGACCGGTTGGTTACTCTTGTGAGAAAAGATGTGTTCTAGCCACAATCAGTGCATTGGTGAGCCCGCATTGGTGTGTTATGTATGTACATGGGGGGTGCATGACAGGTTATCCTTGCAAGGAAGGATGTGTTCCTAGTCGGGTCATGCATTGATGGTGCCCATGTTTCATACTTCATGTTGCATTGATGGAAATAGAATGAAGGCATGCGCGTACCTGTGGGCTGAAAATGCAGGTACTAAGGGGGCATCAGGTTAGGAATTCCCGTGCGCCACTGGTTGATCATCGTGGGGGGGGGGGGGAATGGCCTGTGCACGACAGGGTGACCCTAATAGGCGATGAATCATTTTCCTGTGAGAGACTATTTCCCTGGATATGGTACCACATTGCATGGTGAGAGTGAAATCAGGAGCATGCATCCTTCCAAACATGATTGTTTGATTTGTGAAATGAATTGGATGATTGGTTTGTCGAGTGTGTATTGGACTGATGGAATTATGGCAATAATTGTGACTGTTATTGTTGTTTCCTTTCCAATTGTGATTACCTGATAATTTCTGGTTGTATATAATAAACTCACCCTTGCATTTGTTGTACTATGTGGTTGGTACTTGTGATGATCGCGAACCCTAGTTTGTGGGAGCAAATGAGCGGCAGTAGGTGACCTTGGAGGGAGATCTTCTTTTTGGTTGGAGTCGCCGAACCAACGTGATAATGTTAGAACTCTTTTTGGAAAAGAGTTGTGTTTTGTTGATCAACTCTTTCTTAATTAGTCCCTTGATTATTTTTGTTGGTCATGTAATTCCAAACATAAATATTTGTAAATACAACTAGATTATGTTCTGACATGTGAATGATATGTAATGTTTTAAATGTACATCCATTTATGTATTTGTTTCGTTATATGTTAATTGTATTATCGCGAAAAAAGTTACTACCATTTTCATAATCAAATTAATAGAGTTTTCATTAAAATTTGAAATTCACACGATTAGAGTTAGTGATATTATAGCGACGAGGCGGTTCATTAAAATCATCACCATAAACATCAATATCATCTCATATTAATATAATCATCAACATAATCTCATTTCAATATCATCATCAACATCACAAACCTTATTCATTCACAATCCATATTACCGTGAAAGTGGTATTTTAGGAAAATTCTAAATTAAACAAGAGGACTACAATATAGAAAACAAACTGTTATGCCTATTTAAAAATTTAATAAAGAATTAAATAAAAGAACATATTATAAAATTTTGGGCAGACTCTCCTCTATAATTAAGACTTTTTTTTCCCCAAAAATCCAATAATTACAACAACAACATCATTAACAATTTTATCCATTAATAACAAATTCATCACATCTCATTAGTTAAAAACACAATTTTTCTTGAAAACGAGCACACAACAGGAACACACATACACTAATAATAAATATATCGCATCCCATTAGTTTAAAAGATATTATTTCTTGAAAACCAACACACAACAGAGACATTCATACATCTCCATAATTGGATTTCGTGACCCCCAACTATGGTAGCAAAAACTGTAACCAAACAATAAACTCTCCTTTACCTATCTATCTCCCTTTGTTAGCTCCTAGTAGCACCATTTTGAGATCTCTCAAATTCACGTGCTTTGGCCTAAACGCAGAGCCCTATATACCAAATTGAAGATAATTTAGTATAGATTTCAAAGACAAGGTTAACATTAACATTCGAGGTCAAATACCCACTCAAATTCAAAAAGGGCTAAAATGTGTTTTGAAAGTCCACATCAAAAGGACATCATTTAGAAATTTCGATCACACGAATGCAACCGGGGCTCAACGAAGGTCACAAAAATGACATCAATATTATAAAAAGGAAACTTTTACAACGTCTCATTTTCAAAGGAAGTGTAAAAACACCCAATAACGGTATCCAAATCACACGAGATATCAAGAAAGGCTTGAACTAGCTAGGAGAAGGCATAGAAAACACAGTTACCTTGAATAAAGATTTTCATTCTATTTTTCCAAAAATTGATGTGCTCTCCTTCAAACATTGGAGGACGATTGAGGGAGGCACCTTCCTTGAAGGTAATTTGTGTGGTATTCATTTTCTTTTTAAAGAAAGATAGTGATCTTGAATAACACTCAAGAACTAGCTCTTGATGCCAATTGAAAATAATAGGAATACCCACAATAACCAAGAAGGGGGGTGAATTGGTTTAAACTTGGTCTGTTAAAATTTATTTCAAATCAGAGTTCAGGATCTTTATCACTTTTAAAACCAAGAAATCTTTTACTCAATCAAATTACTCAGCACAAGAAATCAATAGCTCAAAACAGAACTTGTTGGACAATGAATATGAAACAAAGAACTAATGAACAAGATGAATTATAGAGATAGAGATAAAGAAAATCAACACAAGAAATTTATACTGGTTCACTTCACAACAGAAGCTACATCCAGTTTCTTCTAATCAACACTAGATTAGAGTTCCACTATTATGAATTTCTGTTCTTACAAGTTTTACAAAAAACATCCCTTTATCAACACTAGATAAAGAATAGAAATCTAAAACCCTATTAGATTTCTAAAGAGCAAGAACCAGAGAACACTACTCTGTTCTTTTCTAGAGAACCTTTCTCTAGACTTAAGCTACAAGAACCCACTTATAATAGCAACTTACAACAGAAATTCAAAAATGAAATTACAACCAAAGATTAGAGAAACAACCTGATGATCCAATGAATGTAATGCACATGAATTACCAATGAAGGTTCAGAAATTCAGAACATGCTCTCCCTTTAAACTTGTGAAGTTTCTTGCCCAAGAATCATTCAAAGACTCATGATGATTTAGAATGAGGCAAGAAGTTAGAGAACCCAGAAAATCACTTTCAAAGATTTAGAAGGCTTGTGTATACTCAAAAATACAAAGTGTTCAAGATAGAAAACAAGCCAAGCCTTCAAACTATTTATAACAGAATTTTGTAATAACCTGTAATCGATTACACGCGCCAAATAATCGATCAAAACGTATATGTAATCGATTAAATTACCACTTAATCGATTAAAGTGTTCAAAACAATTTGTGGGTTTTAGCAAACGAGCAAAATAATTGATTAAACCGAGCTGTAATCGATTAAGTCAGAAAGGTTCAGTTTCACAAAATAGCCTGTGTAATCGATTACAGATAATGGTAATCGATTATCATAGCAAGGCACAAAATATGTTTTCCACTATGTAATCGATTACACTAAGTAAGTAATTGATTAAAACATTTACCAAAGTTGTTTAGTTTCAATTACAAGCCAAATAATCGATTAATCCGATAGGAAATCGATTAAAATGTTCATGGAGGCTTTTCCAGTTTGAAAACAAGAACTAAATAATCGATTATCCTTCTAAGTAATCGATAAACAATAAAAATGTATTTTTCCAAAAACATTAATCAATTAAATCCTTTTCCAAAAAGATAGAAGCTTTGATGTTTTAGTGAAAACCAAATAAGCATGTTAATGAATATGTGAATGCAATGCAAGGATCAACAAGTTGTCTTCTCTTATACTTCATTAAAATACAAAACTTCAAGGCATGTTAAAAGCTCAAAACAAACTTCTGAATCATAGACTTTCAATCTTCCTGATGCTCCCCCTATGTTCAACATAAATTACCTAAACACTTTTGGGCAGATGTTGTAAGTACGGTTTGTTATACTTTAAATAGGATTCTCATAAGGCCTATCTTGAAGAAAACCCCTTATGAACTATACAAAGGAAGGAAACCAAACATATCTCATTTGAGAGCATTTGGCTGCAAGTGTTTTGTATTAAACAATGGAAAAGAGTCGCTTGACAAATTTGATTCTAAAGCTGATGAAGCAATTTTTCTTTGCTATTCCTTACAAAGTAAAGCCTATAGGGTGAGACTAACCCTTCCAAAGGAAGAATTTGGAGTGTGATGATGATGCAGGACAAAAGGAAGAATTTTTGCAAGTTAACGATCTGAATAATAAAGAGAAGGCTGAATCCTCTAACCCAGCAGTAAGTAGGTTAGACCACTGGTTTTCAAATGAAACAGAGAAAATGACCTATCTCCAATTCAATGCCACCAAACTAATATGTCCACCAAAACATCTTGACCTTGGCTGGTTCAATAGGGAATGCTTTCAATTCCCAGCCTTGCTAGAAGCCCAAGGTTTAAAGAAATTTGTGGAGATGAAGAGTACATTTTACCATGAACTAGTGAAGGTGTTTTACACCTGTTCTAAGTTTTCTATGGAGGGGACAATATTGTCTCAAGTGAATGGGGTAGCCTTAGAAATCACCCCTGAAATTTGGCAGGAAGTTGCTGGTTTGTCTTTTGATGGAGAAAGAAAATTTGAAGAAAAAGCTGGGGAATACAATAGGGTAGATACCTACAGAGGGATGTTACTTGATCCTCATATGAGACTGAAATTGAGGCTCAGTACAGGTCCCATGACTCATGAGGACAGACTCCTACACTACATCATCACCTATATCCTAACTCCTAGGTCCACAAACCATGCTCAGGCTACTGATGATGATATTCAGATTGTGTATGGTCTGAAAAATGGAATCTAGATGAATTGGATCCTCATTATTCAAGAGATAATGCTTAAGTCTAAGGGATTGATGAACTACCCTTTTCCATATGTTGTCCTGATTTCCAGATTTATAGATTACTTCAAGGTTGATGTAACTAATAAGGTTGTGGATAACACAAATTCCAGCAACAGCTTCATTAAGGAGAAACATCTGACCAAACTAGGAATGGTCAAAACTCCTTATCGATGGCAGATGGCAGGGCAACAATTACCACCAGTTGAAGGTGAGGAAGAAGTTGAAGCAGAAGAAGGAGAAGAGGCTGAAGGTTCTACTCAACCTTCCTACAGCCCTTTTGAGTCTCTTATGATTCAAAAGATGGATGCACTGTTGTCTCTTCATCATGAGCATAGAGCTGAGACAAATTCATCTTTGGAAGAGATGAAATCCAGATTGGAGAACATAGAGGCCAAGCTTGTGCTTGAGGACTTTGATAAATTAGTCTAGGATGCTTATGTTTGTCTCTATTAGTGCTATTTCTTTATGTTCCTGTTTTCTTTTGTTGCTTTGTTTAATGATTGCTGGTTTATTAAGTATTTTAATTTTTTGATTGATTAATGTACTTGAATTATCATGAATACAAATATCTATTTTCTCTTTTTATTCCTCTGTTTTTTTCTATAATTAGTTTTTGTCTTTGATAAGCCAAATAGGGGGAGTAATGATTGAAATATTATATGGAGAAAATGGTATGTAACATGAATTGTATGAATTTTTTAAACTGTGAAAGAATTACCCAAGTAAGGGGGGCATAATTTTGAATGAATGATGCTTATGCTTGATCTTCCAAAAGCTGACTTAGATTTTAGGAATCAGTTATCCCTCTAAAGAAATCAAAAGAATAGACAGATGGACAAATTTGATTTGGCATGCTCAAAGCCAAAAAGGGGGAGATTGTTGAATTTAAAGGAAGCTGCAAGGAGATTTAACCAAGGTTGAAGACTTGATTTTGTTTTAGCTTTTTACATGCCCAATCACTTGAAGGCATTTGTAATTTGTCTAAGTGGTTCAAGTTAAATGCCTTGTGATCTTTCATTAACATGTGCATTCTCATGATCATGCATTCATGTTTTAAAATCTCAAAGAAATCAAATGGTTTTACAAAATGATAAGTTTTGAAGGCTTAGTTGTTTAAAAAGCTTGTCTCACTGCTTTAATCGATTACACAAGAGGTTTAATCGATTAAAGACATTCAAACATTTCTTGAAAAGCCTTGAAGAACAGTTTAATCGATTACATGCTTGTTTTAATCGATTACATAGTGTTAAAAGAAAACCTTGCATTGCTGACTTAATCGATTACCATTTCTTGTAATTGATTACATAGTCTATTTCTGGAAATCATGTCGTTTTGTGTTAATCGATTAAGCCAAAATATTATTCTTCTATGACAATGACAATATGATCGAATTTCAAATCTAAAGATCTCAAAATCTTCTCCATAATTTTTACACCATCTATCTTTCACCATTTCTTTTTAATTGATTAGTTACTCTCAAGAATCTAGAAAAATAACCTGAGATACTTTTGGCATCTTTCATATGTAAAGTTTCGAACTCACTTCTTAGAGTTTGGAGAAGTACCTTCTTGACTGGTTTATCACACTTGTAAGAGGTTTGTAGCTTCTCCCATGCTTCCTTTGCGGTGGTTGTCTCTAAAATCTTCTCAAAAAAATCATCATCTGATCCTTGATAGATGAGATAGAGAGCTTTCTTGTCCCTCTTTCTTGAATCCTTCAAGCTATCCCTTTGAGCTTGGGATAGAGTAACTCCTTCTTTTGTCTCATCGTAGCCTTTCTCTGGAACGACCCGCCTTGTCGCTACGATATCACTACTCTAAACATGTAATTTCAATTTTTAATGAAAACTCTATTAATTTGATTATGAAAATGAGAGTAAATTTTTCGCGATACTACACTCACCAAACATCGCACAAATACGTAAATAAATAAATATACATATATCTATAAATTGAACCAAAAAGAATAAAAAAACCAAAAAGAATAAAAAAACCAACTACATTCACATGCCAGAACTTAGTTTAGTTTTTACATGTATTTAAGCCTGAAATTTACATATCAACCAAAGAGAATAAAAAAACCAACTAAGAAAAAGTTAATAACAAAACACAACTCTTTTCCAAAATGAATTCCAACGTTATCACGCCGGCTTGGCGGCTCCAACAAAAAGAATTTCCCTCCAACGTCACCTATTGCTGCTCATCTGCTCCCACGAACGAAGGTTCGCAATCATCACAGGTACCAACCACACGATACAAAAATGCAAGGGTGAGTTTATTATACATGATCAACAAATACCAGATGACAACGATTAGCAAGAAAATAATAACAACAATAACTACAACCATTCTCAATAATCAATCATTTGAACATGTGCTCAACAAACTAGTCATCAACTTTTTCCATAATTCAAATCGATTATGCTAAGAATGATGCATGCACCTGACTCAACTCTCGGATGCAATGTGGTACCATTCATTCTGGAAATAGCCTATCGCTTAGGAAAATGATTTAGTAGTTTGTCGGGGTCATCCTGTCGTGCAATGGCCATTCCCCCCATGGTGATCAGCCAGAGTCTCAAGGGAATTCCAAGCCAAGTGACATGCCCCCTAGTACCCTCATTTTTATCCTTATTTAAACCACAGGTACACACTGCCTTCATACTATTTCCATGCGATTATGAAGTATGAAACATGGGCTCATCAATGCACTGACCGTGGATAGAGACCGAAATTCTAAGCAATCCCTTTCTCTCTTTAGGAATGCTTAATATTCGTAAACTCTTCCGCACAGGGATATCTAACAGGTCATTGCACCCCCTGTACAACATATATCCATCATGATGACATCATCAACCTCAACATCATCTCTCATCTGTCATCATCAACATCAATATCATCTCAATCTCAATATCATCAACAACATCAATGTCAACTTGTAACATCCCCAAAATTATAAAAATGTGATACAAGTATGTTTAGAGAAAAAAATAACTATATCACTCTTTCCAAGAAGTGGAAATTACTAGAAAACCCCTTAAGATAACATGTCAAAAATGCCCTTGACATTTTTTAAAATGACCAAAATGTCCCTAGTTGAATGGCATAATTACCAAAATGCCCCTAGGCCAA
>PYAF01000298.1:113083-146003 GCA_007407185.1 Glycine tomentella
AGTTATGTAACAAGCTAGATTTTTTTTTTTAGAAAGTAGTGTTTGTATTATATAAACTTTTGTATCAGAGACATTGGCTATGTATATGAGTAACAAATCTTTTGCAAATTTTACATTTTAAAAATTTTACTATTATACGTCTCTTAGAAATTTATCCTTAAGTAAAAATAAAAATAAGTAAATATTTAGGTTGTTACACAACTCATATTAATATAATCATCAACATCACAAACCTTATTCATTCACAATTCATATTACTACGAGACTCGTATTTTAGGAAAATTCTAAATTAAAGAGGAGGACTACAATATAGAAAACAAACTTTTATGCCCATTTAAAATTTTAATAAAGAATTAAATAGGAGAACATATTATAAAATTTTGGACAGAGTCTCCTCTGTAATTAAGACTTTTCCCAATCATTACAACAACAACATCATTCACAGTTTTATCCATCAATAACAAATTCATCGCATCCCATTAGTTAAAAGCACAGTTTTTCTTGAAAACGAGCACACAACAGGAACAAACATACATCAATAATAAATATATCGCATCCCATTAGTTTAAAATATAATTTTTCTTGAAAACCAGCACACAACATGGACAGACATACATCTCCATAGTTGAGTTCCCTGAACCCCAACTATGATATCAAAAGTTGTAAACAAACAATAAACTCCCCTCACCTATCTATATCCATTTGTTAGCTCGTTGTAGCGTTGTTTTGAGATTTCTCAAGTTCATGTGCTTTGGCCCAAACGCAGAGCTCTATATACCAAACTGAAGACAATTTAGTATAGATTTTAAAGACAAGGTTAACATTAACATTCAGGGTCAAATACCCACTCAAATTTAAAAGAGACAAGCATACATCTCCATAATTGAGTTCCCTGAACCCCAACTATGATATCAAAAGTTGTAAACAAACAATAAACTCCCCTCACCTATCTATATCCATTTGCTAGCTCTTTGTAGTGTTGTTTTGAGATCTCTTAAGTTCATGTGCTTTGGCCCAAACACAGAGCTCTATATACCAAACTGAAGACAATTTAGTATAGATTTCAAAGACAAGGTTAAGATTAACATCCAGGGTCAAATACCCACTCATATTTAAAAGGGGCTAAAATGGTGTTATGGAAGTCCACATTAAAAGGACATCATTTTGAAATTCTAATCGCATCACTGTGACCGCGACTCAATGAAGGTCACAAAATTGACATCAATTTTATAAAAAGGAAACTTTTACAATGTCCTATTTTCAAAGGTTTTTCAAAGGAAGTGTAAAAACATCCAATAACGGTACCCAAATCACAAGAGATACCCAAAGAGGCTTCAACTAGCTTGGAGAAGGCATAGAAAATACGGTTATCTCAAAGAAACCGCGAAGGGAGGATTGGATGCTCCATTCTCTACCAAATCCTCGAGTTGATTTTTGAAGATTTCGCTTCGATTAAAGTGTTCATCTCAGTGTCGTGGTCCGGCGACAAAAAAGACGGCTCATGGCAGTCACCGATTGTCATGAGTGGTGGAAGAGGAGATTCTAGGGTTTGGGTAAGAGTTTAGAGAGAGAGAGAGGTGAAAAACGCGTTTTCTGCACTGTTGGACGTATTTATAAGTTGTAGTTCTCGCTTAGCCTGCTCTGCTCGCTCAACACAATTTCCTCTTTGTTTGGAATTGAGCTTAGCACAACATCAAAACATGTATTTTGCAATTCGCAATGGTCAAAACATCCAGAGATGGGGTGTGAACTTACTGTCAAAATGTGAAGGCAATCCAACGGTTAACGAGTTTGAGATTGTAGTTTTACTAAAATAGGTTTTGGGTCATTTAATATCACTAAATTTAATTAAGGTAATTTGGGTGATATTTGCATAATTAAACGGATTTACGAAAGTAAGGGCAGTTTGGTCTTTGTCGGAGGTGCGAGTGTAGTTAGTAATTGCTGGACGCACCCCCAGTTTCTTGTTAAAAACCAGCAGAATACGTTTTCTGCCATTCTTTCCTTCTCTTTTCTTCTCCTCTGATTTTCTCTCCACTCTCAAGCTCTCTTGCCATTTCCACTTGTTTAGTGGTTGGATTCACAAAACAAGCAAGGAAGAAAGCCCTTTTCTTTGTTCTTTGTTGTTTTGAGCCTTGGGTGTTGGTGATTTGAAGAGAAGAGTGGGTTTTGAATCTGCCCATTGTTGTTCGGTGCCGCTAAACCGTGATTGGAAGCCATAGAGTGCTGGTCTACCTTCCAATTTGGTCTATTGAAGTCTAAGATTTGAAATCTCCTCCTATTTCTCCTTGATTCTTGAGGTTAGGGTTAGGGTTTGGAGTGAGATTGTTGAATGTTGAGTTTTAAGAGGGTGAGACAGTTTTTAAGCATGATTTGGAGTGGGTAAAAGTTGATTTTGAGCTGATATGGTGTTCCATGCATAAATCATACATGCATGTTCATGACAGCCAAGAACACCTATTTGGGCAGTTCTGGTGTTCTGTCCATAGTAGGAGATATCGGTGTCCAAATGGTATGAAACCGGTGCCATTTGAAAGTTAAGAGAGTTAGGTTTGCTCTGGAATTTACGTGCTATTTTTGGAGACTCCTAAAAGTTGTGGTGCAGAGTTATAACAGGCTGTTATACTCTGTTTTTAGCAGATTTTTCTACTGCAGTGGGCCATTTTGCAGAAATCATAACTCTGTCTAGGATGATCCAAATCGAGTGTTTTTAGTGGCTATAGAAAGATGGGTATGTGAACTTCATGCCTGTAAAATATCAGCTCATTTGGACGAGTAACCTGGTGTGGTTTGCCCTCGAAAGATGGATGGTTGAGTGGTCTGTTGCTGTCAGCACTATTTTTAGTGCGTGACAGTTTTGGTTTTGGGTTTGCTGTAGAGGCTGTGGTTCCTGGTTTTTAATGAAACCAGTTTTTTTTAAAAGATAAGAGATATATCTTGATGCCTCTAAATTCTCGTGATTTTAGGAGCTTCCCACGAAGAGTTGTGATTTTTCAAAGTGGGTATAAAATCTACAGAATTTTATGCAGCAATTTATGCTTTTCCGTATGTTTTGCTAGAGATATATGCTTTGTACGGATAGAATGGTGTTTGATATGTGATTGTATGCCTTGTTAGGGCGTGACACCGAGGGTGTCGGTGGCGGGTGCGATAGAGCAGGGAAAGAACTACAGAGCTCGGCTTTGCCAGGTAAGTTCTTGGTCCCTTGGGGATGTTTCCCACTTGCTGTGTTCACCACACTCTAAGGGAGTGATGGTTGCATTCATGATGCATTCATTGATGGTTGTTGCATCCTCATAATGATATGTATGCTTGCATTTATGCTTGAGAAATGTATGATGCCTGTTGATAGATCTTCTGGCCAGTTAGATAGATATGGACCTCCCTAGGAGATGGCTTTCCTCCTAGTTTGGTTTGCTCATGGTTGATGAGATCCCAGGGTGATGATGATCCCTCAAGACCAAGAGATAGGTGTGTCTCGTCGCGGTTGATTGCCTGTTCTCGGAGGTACCATGTACGTGCGTCCATGCGTAAGGGGTAGCTCCCGATGGGATGACACGGGTGTGAGTTCCGGTCTCACACTGAGGTTGGCATTGATGAGATCCGTCGTACATAGAGCAAGATGACTTGCTTGTATTGTTATGAGGGCCGGGTGGCCAGTATGTTTGTGATGCCTTGATGACGTGTGTCATGGAAAGTGAGCCAGGGTGGAGGAGATGCCTCCAAGGACCCTGAGCTTACTGAGATGTTTATCTCACCCCGTGTGGGGCTTATGTTATTTCAGGTGACTCTTCTGACAGAGAAGAGCGGTCTCAGGGCGGGAGGCCCCAGTAGAGACAGTGACTGCTTGGCCGTGCGGCAGTAGGGAGAGCTGGGTGGCTCATATGTGTTTTGATGATGTTTTGTACCCCTGTAGAGGGAAGATATGTGTGTGCACATATATTATGCTTTGTATATGCTATGTATGCCCTTGTGTGAGGAAAAGATCAAGGCGATGTATGCCTATTCTTTTGTATAGACACTGTGAGTGTCAGATGATGTATATGTACATAACCAGTTTATGTTATGTAATGATGTTTCTCCTGGTTATATCTGTTGAGATATTTGTGTTTATCTGCTTATGGTTATGTTCATGGGATTCTGGATCAGCAGGGGCTTGTGTTGCTTTGTGTCATGAGATGTTATATGTTCCATACATAATGTAATCAAGAAATATGGTTTTCGATTATGCTTTTGCAAAGTTTTTAATTAAAGTGATTAAGCGCTATTCTGATAAATAATAATGTTAATACACCGGGTGCACACGGGGTGTTGCAGGTCAAACTCGAAATCACACAATTTCAATGCAGATCAGACAAACTTCACATAACTTAACATCCACGCCAAGCAATTGCACAAGGATAATTTAAACAACAATTCAACTAATCAAAACTAATCAAATAACACAAGAAATACATCAAACATATATTTTCAGTTATCGAAATTTCAGGATGTTTCATTCTCTACCATTTCCCACACATCTTGTGATCCAAGGAGGGCCTTCTTCTTGATATTCCCACTATCATAGTTGCTCTTGGTGAGCATAGGGACTTGGAAAGGAACCATGTTGCTACTTGTCATCTCTCTAAAAAAGGATCTTAAGGCTCTGATACCACTTTATTGGAAAGAGGATATTTGAGAAAATGAAAGGTTTAGAGGAAGAGAATACTTTATTACTACACAACTCTTTTTCTCTCAGCTTGATACAAAATGGTGGAGAACTCTCCTATTTATACTAGTCACACCTTCTTAACCAATGGCTAGGATTGTGCTAGCATAATTCTCATCTAATGGCTACAAATCATTATCTAGAATTCTCCACAGTCTCCTAGCTTAGATATTTATGATGGTGGTTTCTAGATATAACTATTCTCTAGATATTTTTATGGAGATATCTAGAGCGGATTATTCTAGATTTTGGGCTAAACATCTCTTGGATATTTCTAGATATTCGGCCATTTAACAACTAAGCCCAATGAACCTAAATCAATTTTATTATTATTCAACAAAAAACTCATGATTTCAATGATAACAAAGGATATTCAATGGATTAATGAATTTGATGGACTGTGCAAGAAATATATGCTTCCAATGTTTACAAAGGTATAACATTTTTTACGTCATCACTTGGTTAAGGGACACAAACCACTACCACATGTGCCAACTATTGGTTAATGTGAGACCATTGTTGTTTGAATATTATTGTGCATGTGAGACCAGAGAGTCATATATCTAATTCGTCCCTTTAGAAGGAAAGTGAGAAATTCTCTCCAATGTTGAGAGCCTTGTTACCCTCTCCCTGTTGAAAGTTTTTTCGAGTAAGTGCTAAAGAGCGTTGTATTCCAGAGAATTAAATTAAGCTTTTGGAGAGTGTGAGAATGGGGTGGAGGTAAACATGGAGGGGTTATCGTTAGTGAAAATACTATGAACACTCTTCAAATAACCAAGAGGGGGTGAATTGGTTAATACCAACTTTAAAAAACTTTTCTTGAAAACTATTTGTGGAATTAAAACTAAGATTGTATCACACAATCACCCTTGATCAAAAGCAGATTTTTCTTTCAATCTAATAATACCTTGAAATGCACGTAATGGCTGAAATATCTCTTATTAATTGTATATTGAATTCCAAACAATAGTAATGAAAGATATATTGATAAATATACAATCACACAACAATTTATACTGGTTCACCTCACAAACATAGAGGCTACATCCAGTGTCTTCCGACCAACAATAGGTTAGAGTTTTCACTATATCAAATTATTCTTGTACAATAACAACAAGTGACTATCTCTATCAACACTAGACAAAGATCTTGAATTCTAAACCACTATTAGAATTCAAGTCACAAAGATCTTGAGAAACCTACTCAAATCTTCAAACCTAGAGAACTCTTCTCTAGAATGCTTTACAAGGAATGAATTTGAAAAGTTAGAACACAACAAAACAAAAACTCTTAGTAAATCTCAAAAGAATGATTCAAGACAAATACTATTTGTGATCCATCATGTATGAATGAATGAAAAACGAAATGAGATTACCACACAATCTAGGTAGAATGAATTCAATAGCTCAGAATCAATATCTTGAAATCTTCTTTTTCTTTAGCACATCCTTTCTAAAATTCAGAAATCTTGATCTTTACAAGATGTATTAATCAATATGGAATCAGTTTCTTGGACACTTTAGAAAGCTTTGTTTTTCTTTGGTAAGTCACTCATATGTGTTGAATAATTTGCACAAGTTCTATATATAAAGAATTGACTTACAAAGGCTTTTAAAAAATAGAATTAACTGACAATAATCGATTAAAACGGTAGTGTAATTGATTATTTGCCATATGTAATCGGTTAAAGTAACTAAATAATCGATTAAATTGTTCCTCAGCAATCTGGAAAAAGATCACGAATAGATTGATCGATTATTCCGCAACGTAACCGATTAAAGCAGAAAAGCAGAGTTTTCTAAAAAGCCTATGTAATTGATTACGATAAATGGTAATCGATTAAAGTAGAAGTACATGATTTTCCAAAATGCACTATGTAATTGATTAACACAATCATGTAATCGATTAAAGTGTTCTTCATGGCTTTTCCAGATAAAAATAAGAACATTTTAATTGATTAAAACACTGTGAAATCAATTAAAACAATCAGTTTTCATTTTTCAAAAACAAAGGCATGAGACATGCAAATGGCAATGTAAGGATCACAAAGCGATGTACTTGAATCAAACTTAAAAACATTGCACATGTCTTTATACTTGATTGGGAATGATAAAGCAAAAATAACTTTAAGCCAATCATCAAGCTTCTTCTTCATTCTTGCTTTTTATTCTTCTTGCAACTTCCCCTATATCCAACAATCTCCCCCTTTTTGGCTTTGAGCATGCCAAATATCAACTGTCCAATTGTTTAAAGTTTGATTGCACTTGAGGGATGAATGATAGAGGAATAATTCTTGATATCCTGAAATTTGAATCAGCTTTTGCAAGAGCAAGTGTTAAGTAGGTGTTAAGTATCAAATGCTTTAAATGTGCTCCCCCTTACTTGTATAACTTTTCATAAGCATACAGAGCAAACAATCAGAGCACAACACATCATCATCGCATAATATTTCCTATTAAAAGAATTATGTCTTATTTATATCTCCCCCTATCTCATTTATCTCATTATAGATATTTCTCCCTCTATTTGTCTTATCAAAGACAAAAAAAATAATGGACAAGCAGAACATATAAAGAGAAGAAAACAAAACTTATATTAATGGAAAATGAAGCATTACATAGAGGTTGAAAATAAAAAGCATTAAACAAAGCACAACATACTTAGAAATAGGAAGAAAGCATAAAAAACAAAAGCAATTTAAACTAGTTTGTCAACATCATCAATAACAAGCCTAGCTTCTATGTTCTCTAATCTAGACTTCATCTCTTCCATAGATGAATTTGTCTCAGCCCTGTGCTCATGGTGCAGAGACAATAACACATTCATCTTCTGAATCATCAAAGATTCAAAGGGGCCATAGGATGGTTGAGCAGGGTCTTCAACTTCAGCTTTTTCTTCCTCATCTCCTTCATCTTCAGCACCAGCAGGAGGCACTTGTTGTCTAGCCATCTGCCAGCCATAATGAGTCTTCAGCATTCCAAGCTTGTTGAGGTGCTTCTCCTTGATGAGATTGTTGCTGGAATCAGTGTTGTCAACCACCTCATTGGAGACATCTATGTTGAAATAGTCAATGAATCTAGACACAAGAACAACATAAGGAAAAGGATAGTTCACCAATCTCTTAGATTTCAACATGGTTTCCTCAAGGATGAGAATCCAGTTCATCTGAATGGAGTTTTTCATGCCATACACAAGTTGTATGTCATCATCAATGGCTTGTGCATTATTGGTGGACTTTGGGGTCAGAATGTAGGTGATTATATAGTGAAGAAGTCTGTCCTCATGAGGCATAGGACCAGTACTCAGCCTCAATTTTAGTCTCATTTGAGGATTAAGCAGCATACCTCTATAGGTTTCAACTCTGTTGTAACCCTCAGCCTCTTCCTCAAATTTCCTTTCACCAACAAAGGAAATGCCAGCAACTTCTTGCCAGACCTCAGGAGTGATTTCCATAACCACCCCATTAACTTGAGATAGGATAGTCCCATCCATGGAGGCTTTGGCACAGGTGTAAAACACCTTCACAAGTTCAGGGTAAAAGGTACCCTTCATTTCAACAAACTTCTTTAATCCCTGAGCTTCAATCAAAGCAGGGAAATGAAAGAGACAAAGGGGCTAGTTTCCATAGACCAGTGAGTAGAGTTGACTCGATTGTGATCAATGACCCGAGCCTTCTTTGGTGAACCAAGCAAGGTCAAGGTGTTTGGGAGGGCAGATAAGCTTGGTAGCATTGAATTGTAGGTAATTCATCTTATCATGCTTAGCTGGGAACCAATGATCTAGCCTACTCAATACTGATGGAGGTCCAATGAGAGCTTGAAACACTTCCTTTGGTGAGCATTAAAGGACCAATGACAAGAGCTAGTATTATAGAAGCACACCAATGCAATGCAAATACATCAAAAAGTCTTGTCTGTTGTAAAAAATAAAGTGTTATCTGTTTTAATCGATTACAATGTGTTTGTAATCGATTACACAAGAAACTGTTGTTTGTTTAGCAATTTCTATCTGTTTTAATCGATTACGACGTGTTTGTAATCAATTACAAGGCACTTTTTGATAAGGAACGCTCTGTTTTAATCGATTACATGAAGAATTAATCGATTATTTTGTTCATACATCTATTTCCAGGAAGATTTAGAACAAAATAATCGATTACAAGACCAAGTAATCGATTACTTAAGGGTATTTAATCGATTACATGGATGTATTAATCGATTACTTCAGCAAAAATTGCATCTGTGCGTTTTGGGTTAACTAAAGGTCACTTTAGGGAAAGCTTGCACTTCAAGCTTCATTTGCATTACATTTAGTGTCATTTAGCTTGTAATTTCGTGGCTTTTATAAGGTGCCGAAGCTGATTGTAACTAACTTTGGTTCATTAATACAATTCTGAAAATTGTTGTGAGAGTTTCTCTCTTGTTCTTGTCCAAGAACTTCTTGAGTCTTATGAATGGCTTCCCAATGCTATTGTAGTGATTCTTCCTAGACTTATTGGAAAACTTCTCCATGGTGTCTTCACCTTCATCCCTAACCTTTCTTCCATCTTCCATTTCTGCAATTATAAACCTCTAAACAGATCTATTTCATAAGAAGTGTTGATTGCTTGTGTTCTAAAGTTCACTTGAAGTTTGGGTTTCATTGCAAGGTAGATTTGGGAAACCTAATGTCTAATGGTTTGTAGAAATTACATTATGTGGCATCAGAGCCTAATCCTTGTGGAATACCAATGAAATGCAAACACATCAAAAAGTCTTGTCTGTTGTAAAAAACAAAGTGTTGTCTGTTTTAATCAATTACAACGTGTTTGTAATCGATTACACAAGCAAATGTTGTCTGTTTAGCAACTCCTGTCTATTTTAACCGATTACGACATGTCTGTAGTCGATTACTGTCTGTTTTAATCCATTACGACGTGTCTGTAATCGATTACAAGGCACTTTTTGATAAGGAACACTTTGTTTTAATCGATTACATGACGAATTAATCGATTATTTTGTTCATACATCTGTTTCCAGGAAGATTTAGAACAAAATAATTGATTACAAGACCAAGTAATCGATTACTTAAGGGTATTTAATCGATTACATGGACGTATTAATTGATTACTTCAACAGAAATTGCATCTGCGCGTTTTGGGTTAGCCAAAGGTCACTTTAGGGAAAGCTTGCACTTCAAGCTTCATTTAACTTTCATTTTAATTTGCATTTGCATCACATTTAGTGTCATTTAGCTTGTAATTTCGTGAATTTTATAAGGTGCCAAAATTGATTGTAACTAACTTTGGTTCATTAATACAGTTATGAAAATTGTTGTAAGAGTTTCTCTCTTGTTCTTGTCCAAGAACTTCTTGAGTCTTATCAATGGCTTCCCAATGCTATTGTGGTGATTCTTCTTAGACTTATTGGAGAGCTTCTCCATGGTGTCTTCACCTTCATCCCTAACCTTCCATCTTCCATTTCTGCAATTATAAACCTCTAAATAGATCTATTTCACAAGAAGTGTTGATTGCTTGTGTTCTAATGTTTACTTGAAGTTTGGGTTTCATTGCAAGGTAGATTTGGGAAACCTAATGTCTAATGGCTGTTGAAATTACAACATGTGGTATCAGAGCCTAATCCTTGTGGAATACCAATGCAATGCAAACACATCAAAAAGTCTTGTCTGTTGTAAAAAACAAAGTGTTTTCTGCTTTAATCAATTACAACAAGTTTGTAATCGATTACACAAGCAAATGTTGTCTGTTAAGCAACTCATGTCTGTTTTAATCAATTATGACATGTCTGTAGTCGATTACTGTCTATTTTAATCAATTACGACATGTCTGTAATCGATTACAAGAAACTTTTTGATAAGGAACACTTTGTTTTAATCGATTACATGTTGAATTAATCGATTATTTTGTTCATACATCTGTCTCCAGGAAGATTTAGAACAAAATAATCGATTACAAGACCAAGTAATCGATTAATTAAGGGTATTTAATCGATTACATGGATGTATTAAGCTATTACTTTAGCAGAATTGCATCTATGCGCTTTCAGTTAGCCAAAGGTCACTTTCGGGAAAGCTTGCACTTCAAGCTTAATTTAAGTTTCATTCTAATTTGCATTTGCATTACATTTAGTGTCATTTAGCTTGTAATTTCGTGGCTTTTATAAGGTGCCACAACTGATTGTAACTAACTTTGATTCATTAATACGATTCTGAAAATTGTTGTGAGAGTTTCTCTGTTGCTCTTGTCCAAGAACTTCTTGAGTCTTATGAATGGCTTCCCAATGCTATAGTGGTGATTCTTTCTAGACTTATTGGAGAGCTTCTCCATGGTGTCTTCACCTTCATCCCTAACCTTTCTTCCATCTTCTATTTATGCAATTATAAACCTCTAAACATATCTATTTTACAAGAAGTGTTGATTGATTGTGTTCTAAAGTTTACTTGAAGTTTGGGTTTCATTGCAAGGTCGATTTGGGAAACCTAATATCTAATGGTTGTAGACATTATATCATGTGGTATCTAGAGCCTAATCCTTGTGGAATTCTTCTTCAAGTTTAGTTTTAAAAGTTCTTCAAAGGTAAAAATCTGCACCAAACCCAAAAAACGAAAATTCCATTGCAATTGCTTGTTTCTTGTTGTTTTCTTTTGATTCTTGGTGGTGTGGGCTTGTTGTGTGTTCAGCCATAGAACTCGTGTTTCCTTCAAGTTTCATGTGATTTTATGTGTTCATGTTCTTCATATGTTCTAGATATTTTTCTAATTTTTTTGTCTTGATTCTTGTCAATTTTTGTTAGTAGTGTTTTTTGTGTTGTATGACCACTTCTTTTGATTCTACTCTCATGCCTAAACTGAATTGAGTTGTTAGAAGCAAATTTTACAATTGTTATACATCATATTTTAATTATTCATTAAATTTCTTTAAGAATTTTTGAACTTGTGCAAAAGAAAAACAAAAGCAAAAGAAAAATACATCAAGTAGTATTAAATTTCTATAGCCAAAGACATTATTGATTGGTGGCTGGAAAAAGTGAAAGAAAAACATAATTTAGAAGTAAATCAAAGTTACAAAAGCTACAAGTTCAAAATTCCTTTGAACCACAAAATTACATGAACTTGTATGACATACAAATTTGATGAAAGTTGGCTTCTAGCAATTGAATTTACTTGGCATATCTTACTTGTCCAATTTGATATGGCCATAGTATTCCTTGAGGTGTCTCATAAATTCCATTAGAGTTGTGCTTTTCTAAAATTTTTCTTTTGTTGCTTGTCTCTTAAAATTCCAAAGTTGTCTTAGAGTTTTCTTGTTCTTCGACTCTTGAGTCTAGCTTAGAATCATTTCCTATTTCACTATAGTGAAGAAGCTTGATTTGATTAGAAGTTTTGCTTAAGAACTATAGAGAGGAATAAGAGTGGACAAAGGCAAGAGAGAACATTAGAGAAAGAGCCTAGATAAAGTGTGCAAACATGAGTGAGAGTGACAAACACTTAGAAAGATGTGAGAATTTCCTTATATACTTGTGATTTTGCTAACCATTTTCTTTGAAGGATGAGTTCAAGTGGAGGAGAGGCTTTGTCACCTAGGACCTCTAGGTTGATGAAAGCTATGACAAAACAAATGGAAGACTTGTAAACTAAAATAGATGCAAGGTTTGAAGAGTTACAAAGGAAGACTCAAAGAAGGAGTAGTCCAAATGGTAGTGTGGATGGAGAGGTTCATAGTAGTAGGAGGGTGAGTGAGTATGCTTCCTCTCATGGAGGAAATTATTATGATGAGAGGAATGAGAGGGAGGATAGAAGAAAAAAATAATGATAGAAGAGAAAATAGGAGATACAATCCTAGGAGGCACAATAGAGATGAGGAAGATTGGAGGGTGAGGAAAGAAGAAAGAGAAGGGAGGAATGGAGGATTGAATGGAGTGAAAATAAAAATTCCAAAATTCCTTGGCAATAATGATCCCGAAGAGTACTTTGAGTGGGAGATGAAAGTAGAAAAATTTTTCTCATGCCAACAATTTGATGAAGAAAAGAAAGTTACTCTAGCAACTCTAGAATTTGGTGGCTATGCTTTGACATGGTGGAACCAAATTCAAATGGACATAGGGAGGATGGGGAGGCAAAGAGTAAATTCTTGAGATAACTTGAAGGCATGCTTGAGAGGAAGATTTGTTCCCACTTATTATGCAAGGGAAGTCCACAATAAGCTCCAAAGACATTTCCAAGGTTACAAGAGTGTTGTTGACTACTCTAAGGAAATGGAATTGGTGATGATAAGGGCTGAAATTGTGGAGAGCCAAGAAGAAACAATGGCTAGGTTCCTTCATGGCTTGAATAGAGAAATTCAAGATGTGATGGAGCTACATTCATATGCAATAATTGAGGAGCTAGTCCACAAAGCTCAAAGGGTGGAGCAACAACTAAAGAGGAGAAAAGCTTCCTTTTCCAAAACCAATGGGGCTGCAACTTCTAGCAGGAAAGACAATCCTAGAAGGGAGGTTTCTCATATGAAAAATAAGGAAGAAAAGGTGGAGAGCTCAAGAAAAAAAATTAGGGATCCTACTCCATGTCCTAACAAGAGAACCATGATTTTGCTTGAGGAGGGAGACATAAAGAGTGAGTCTTCAAGTGACTCAACAAGTTCTTCAAGAGAAAAGGAAGAAGAAATTACATTAGTGGAGACCAAAGAGGGTGATGATCTCTTGATGGCAAAGAGAATGCAAGAGCTGGAAAAAAATAATGCACTTGAAAAAAATACTGCACCTATAAAAGAGAAAGAGATCGATAGGAAAAAAATTCATGAGATTAAAGAGAGCTTGTTCTTGACTGAAAAGGAAATCAAGAAAGTGTTGTTGTCCAAACAACCTTTTTATTATATGATTCCTAACTCTCTTTGTTTACATGTTGAAAAGGAAGGAGAAAAATGGCACAAAACTATGCAAACTTTTTTGGATGAAGTTGCTTTTCAAACATGGAAGGATAAGTTGTATCATGCACCTATTCTTGTTTTGCCTAATTTTAATGCTTCTTTTGAATTGGAATGTGATGCATCTAATGTAGGCATTGAGGGGGTTTTGATTCAAGATAAATATCTTATTGCTTATTTTAGTAAGAAATTGAAGGGTGTATGTTTGAATTATTCCACTTATGATAAAAAGTTGTATGCACTAGTTAGAGTTTTGCAAACTTGGCAACATTATCTTTTACCTAAGGAATTTGTGATCCATAGTGATCATGAGTCTCTTAAATATTTGAAAAGTCAAGGCAAACTCAACAAGAGACATGCTAAGTGATACATCAAGGGCAATTTGAGGACTCGGGAGGAGTGTCTACCTCACATTGAGTTTGCTTACAATAGAGTAGTTCACAAGATTACTTCCTTGTCTCCTTTTGAAATTGTTTATGGCTTTAATCCTTTAACTCCTCTTGATTTATTGCCTTTACCTAACACTTCTTCTATGATTAGTCATGATGCTTTGTCTAAAGCTTCTTGTGTTAGGAAATTGCATGAACAAGTAAAAGGCCATGTGGAGAGGAAAATGAAACAATATGTTAAACAAGCCTATAAGCACAAGTGGAAGGATAAATTTCCTCAAGAGAATGTTAAATTGCCAAGTACATGTGAAGAAGTAAACTTGAGGACAAGTTTCTCTCAAGAAGGAGGGGATGATGGAGGTCCATTCCAAGCCAAAGGTCTAGAAGGAGAGCTTGAAGCACTTCCTTTTGATAAGGAACGCTCTCTTTTAATCGATTATTTTGTTCATACATATGTTTCTAGGAAGATTTAGAACAAAATAATTGATTACAAGATCAAGTAATTGATTACTTAAGGGTATTTAATCGATTATATAGACATATTAATCGATTACTACAACAGAAATTGCATCTGAGCGTTTTGGATTAGCCAAAGGTCACTTTAGGGAAAGCTTGCACTTCAAGCTTCATTTAAGTTTCATTTTAATTTGCATTTGCATTACATTTAGTGCTTGTAATTTTGTGGCTTTTATAAGGTGCCAAAACTGATTGTAACTAACTTTGGTTCATTAATACAATTCTTAAAATTGTTGTGAGAGTTTCTCTCTTGTTCTTGTCCAAGAACTTCTTGAGTCTTATCAGTGGCTTCCCAATGCTATTGTGGTGATTCTTCTTAGACTTATTGGAGAGCTTCTCCATGGTGTCTTCACCTTCGTCCCTAACCTTTCTTCCATCTTCCATTTCTGCAATTGTAAACCTCTAAACAGATCTATTTCACAAGAAGTGATGATTGCTTATGTTTTGAAGTTTACTTGAAGTTTGGGTTTCATTGCAAGGTAGATTTGGGAAACCTAATGTCTAATGGTTGTAGACATTACATCAACCACTGGGTTGGAAGTTTCAGCAACCTTCCTTTTAGAGGTTTTTGATCTTTTGGGAGTAGACATGGTGAGTATAAGGATTAAGAAAAATAAGAAGCACATAAACTAGAATCTTAAGAAGAGAAGCAGAAAGGTATAACAAGGCTAGAGTGGTGTGATTTGTCTCAAGATCAAGGCTATATATAGATGATTTTGGGCTCCAAAGTTTGAAATTTAATAGCATAACTGTCATTTCAAACTTACCCACTAACATAAAGGCTCAGATAATTCAAATTTTTGAATAGGTGGCAGTTGGGCAGTTAAAAATCCCAAAAAATCTTTTAAGATTTTGCAGTAACTTCATGAATAATCGATTACGAGCTTAAGTAATTGATTATTTCGTAAGCAAAAACAAGTTTCGTAGAAGTTGTAATCGATTAACTCGAGGCGTAATCGATTAAACCAGTGAAGTTCCATTTCAGGAAGCTGAAGTGTAATCGATTACGAAGTTTGATAATCAATTATTACAAAGAAAAATGATTTTTCAGAAGGTTTTTCAACTTGTGTAATCGATAAATTCAATGTTGTAATTGATTATTCTAGTGAACGTTATGTTTAAAAAAATATTTGAAATGAAGAATAATCGATTACGTCACTTATGTAATCGATTACATAAGTTCAAAATTCAGAATATATCAGAATGAACAGTAAATATGCAACATATTTCGAATTGATTGTTTTTGTAATGAATGACAAGTATATGGTTCATTTTCATGTAGATTATCACATAAACAACATGCTAACACACACTAGATTCATCTAGAATTCCTAGCATGTTTCTAAGTGAATAGAATCTATCTCTTGCTAAGGGTTGGTAAAAATATCAGCAAATTGATTTTCAGTTTCAACAAACTCAATTTTGATCTCTGATAAATTGATGTCTGATTTCAATGTGTTTGGGCCTTGAATACATAATAGGATTTTTGGAAATGTTGATAACACTTGTTTTGTCACACAGCAAGGGAATTTCCTGTAGCTCAACACTAAAGTCTTGTAGTTGTTGCTTCAACTGTAGACTTTGTGCACAACAGCTTCCAACAGAAATGTATTCAGCTTCAGCAGTGGAAAGGGCTACACATGATTGTTTCTTGCAATGCCAAGAAATCAATGAGCTTCCCAATAAGTGACATGTTCCACTAGTACTTTTTCTATCCAAATTGCATCTTGCAAAATCTGAATTAGAATATCCAATTATGCTTATTGATGTACCTTTAGGATACCATAATCTAACTTTTGGTATGGATTTGAGATATTTAAGTATCCTTTTTACTGCAGTAAGATTAGATTCCTTTGGATTTGCTTGATATCTTGTACATAAGCAAACACTTAGCATTATGTATGGTCTACTTACAGTTAAGTATAACAAGGATCCAATCATTCCTCTGTACTTTGACTTATCGACACTTTTTCCTCTTTCATCTAAGTCAAGATATGTTGATGTAGCCATGGGAGTTGCAACATCTTTGCATTTTTCCATTTCAAATTTCTTAATCATTTCCAAGCAGTATTTTGATTGGCTGAGAAATGTTTCATTCTTCAATTGTTTCACTTGAAGTCCAAGAAAGAATGTCAATTCTCCCATCATAAACATCTCAAATTCACTATGCATAGAGATAGAGAATTCCTTGCACATAGACTGATTAGATGAACCAAATATTATATCATCTACATAAATTTGAACAATCAAAATATCACTACCTCTTTTCTTGATGAATGTTGCGTACTCGGCAAGTGCACCGGTCGCTCAAGTAATAAAGTGATAAGATAGAGTTATCGTCCCACGAGGATTGTTTGACCAATTAAATTATAAATTAAATTGATAAGTTGGATAACAAATAAAGAATGAATAAGGTTGTTTTTGTGTGTGTGTGGAATAAGCTAAACTAAGAACTAAATATAAACATAAGCGTATAGACAAACTATGGAGATTGATAATAAGATATGTGGTTAAGTAGCTAGGGCAATCCACACCAAATGCTTCCTACCCTTGTTCATGTATTGACTAACACCTTCATCAAGCCTAAGTTACCCAACATGCATCTTCAATAATAATAGCTAAGCCCTACTCCCGTAGTGTTCTTAACCCTTTAACCTACTCTAATACCCTAATCCCTTAGTGATATTGGCTAGGTCAAGCATTAAATGATGCATTAAATGGTTGCAAGCATACACTCCTATCCCTAGTTAATGTAAAGCTTGTCACTTTACCTAAGTCCAAGCATAGAGCCCCAATATTCCTATTGCAAACCCCAGCTCTTAATATCTAACTAGAGTGATCAATTCCAGAGAGAGATAGAAACATGCATTCAACAAGATAAAATGAAATAACTTGGCATTGACAAAAGATAACATCCAATACAATCCCAAAAGAGGTTACATTCAGTGCTTAGCCCTAACTACAATGAAGAACTAGCCAAACCTCATAATGGGTGGCTGTGTTACAAAGCAAAATGGCATACCTAGCTGAAGCAAGGAAGAAGAAGATGGAGAGCTAACCCCACTTGGCCTTCAACTCCCTAAAACCCCTAACTAAGGCACCCAAGCTTCCAAAACCCTATTTTTGTGTTTTTCTCCCTCCAAAAACGTGCATTCAATGCTGAGGGTGGAAGTATATATAGCCTAGCCTGTGAAGTCTCTGTTTTACCCTTAAATGCTGCTTCTGTCGACCTGTGGCGCCTTTGGTGTGGTTGTGGCGCTCCAGGCGCCAACTTCCAGAGAAAATGGCACCCCAGGCGCTGTCATGGCACCCCAGGCATTGGCTGGCAAGGTTTTGTGGCGCTCTGGGCGCTAGAATGGCGCTCCAGGCACTGAACTGCAGAATTGCTGGCGCCCTAGGCGCAGACATGGCGCTCCAAGCGCTAGCCTCCAGTGTTAATGGCGTCTTTGGCGTGAGATGGGCGCTCCAGGCGCCAACTTCCAGTGTGAATGGCGCTCCAGGCGCCACAGATGGCGCTGATGCCGCCACAGCTTCTTCAGACTTGGCTCTATTCTTCTGATTTTGCTTAGTTTTGGCACTTGTGGTTGCTTTCCTGTCAATTCATCACATTAGCTCAAATCATGACAAAACAGGGGCAATTATCCATGCTTCATGCTCAATTCTTGCTCTAAAAAGCTTAGGAAAACCTTATATGCTAGGTGTATATCAATGAACAAGGTTTTGTCCACTTGTCCTCTTATGAAAGATTGGTCAATCAAAAATTTGCTCAACCTTTCATACCAAGACCTTGGAGCTTGTTTCAAACCATATAATGCTTTTCTTAATTTGAAAACATGATTTGGATGTTTAAAATCAATGAAACCAAGAGGTTGATCAACATAGATTTCCTCCTCAATATATCCATTTAAAAAAGCACTTTTAAAATCCCTTTGAAACAATTTAAAACTCATTATGCATGCATAAGTAAGAAGCAACCTAATGGCCTTCAATCTTGCAACTGGAACATATGTTTCATCATAATCAATGCCTTCCCCTTGGTTGTATCCTATAGCAACCAATCTGGCCTTATTCCTTGTGATGATACCATTTTCATAAAGTTTATTTCTAAAAACCCACTTGGTGCCAATAGGTTTATGAGAAGAAGGTCTAGGAACTAATTCCCATACTTCATTTCTCTTAAATTGATTTAATTCTTCATGCATGGCCATCATCCAATGTTCATCAAGCAAAGCTTGGTCAATGTCTTTTGGTTCAATTTGGGAAACAAATGCCATTGTACAACAAAGATTTCTTAAAGAGGATCTAGTAGAGACCCCCTTTGATACTTCCCCTATGATATTGTCAAGAGAAAGATCTTTAGTGGTTCTCCAATCCTTTTGCTCCTGAATGAGTGTTGAATGTTCCACATTGTCATTTGAATCAAGCTTTATCTTTTCATTAAACTGCATAGCATCTTCCAATTTTCCTGCATCATCGTCACATACTTTTTTCTCCTTGGAGGTATTAGACTCATCACATATTACATGCACTGGTTCTTCTACACATAATGTTCTTTTATTAAAGATTCTATATGCTTTACTTTGTAAAGAATAACCAAGGAAAATACCTTCATCAGCTTTAACATCAAATTTTCCAAGAGATTCTTTGCCATTATTTAAAACAAAACATTTGCAGCCAAACGCTCTTAAATGTGAAATGTTTAGCTTCCTTCCTTTGTATAGCTCTTAAGGTGTTTTCTTCAAAAGAGGTCTTATAAGAAGTCTATTCAAAGTGTAGCAAACAGTGTTCACTGCATCAACCCAAAAATGTTTTGGTAAATTTGTTTCATTAAGAAGAGTTCTAGCACCGTCTTCAAGGGATCTATTTTTCCTTTCCACAACACCATTTTGTTGAGGTGTTCTAGGAGCAGAAAAATTGTGGTTTATTCCATATTCTTCACAGAATTTTTCAAAGTTTTCATTTTGGAATTCACCACCATGATCACTTCTTATTGAAACAATGTTGCAAGCTTTTTCATTTTGAATAGTTTTGGCTAATTTTCTAAATGTTGTGAATGCTTCATTCTTGGTTCTTATGAACAAAAAAGGCCATGTGTATCTAGAAAAATATCAACAATAACAAGACCATAGTAGTTACCTCCTAGGCTCATAGTTCTTGAAGGACCAAATAAATCCATATGCAATAGCTCAAGGGGTTTAGTAGTTGAAACTACATTTTTTCTTTGAAAACAATTCTTTGTTTGTTTCCCCTTTTGACAAGCATCACATATTTTATCCTTCTCAAATTTGAGATTAGGTAAGCCAATTACTAAGTCTTTTCTAATGAGCTTATTCATATGATGCATGTTTAAGTGACTTGCTCTTCTATGCCATAACCAAATATCATTAGTTTTATTGATTAGGCAATTAGTATTGTGAATAAATGCATGCTCAATTGAAAGTACATAGATGTTACCTTTTCTCTTCCCAACATGTATTACCTCACCATTTTGACTATCACGTATCAAACAAAAATTATTGTTGAAGGAGACATTGAATCCTTTATCACATAATTGACTTATGCTTAGAAGATTATGCTTTAATCCTTCAACATATAGAACATTTCTGGTCATGGTTCTAATGTTGTCTCCTATGTTGCCTTCTCCAATTATTTTGCCTTTATTATTATTACCATAAGTGACAAATCCTCCATCTTTTAGTTTGACATTTGTTAGCATGGAGATGTCACCCGTCATGTGTCTAAAGCATCCGCTATCAAGGTACCATATTGATGATTTTGCGCTATGACACACCTGCAAAATTCAAATCAAGTGGCAAAGAAAGGTACCCAATTGAGGTTGGGTCCATAGGAGTTAGCTATTTTCTTTTTCTTTGGCACCAAAATGCATTCTCCATTTGGTACATAATATTTTCTAGCGAAACACTTATAAGATGTATGCCCTATCTTCATGCAATAGTTACGTGTTAGAGCTTTTGATGATTTTCCAAAGTAAGCATTTTGATTAAAATTTGAATTATAAAAGCTCCTTTGATTCTTGTATTTTGGTGGTACAAATACAGTTTTTCCAAAACCTTTTGAACCTTGTTTGAAACCCAATCCAGAAGTATCTCGGGCATATTTTTGCACACTTAGTATTTTAGCTAAATTGCATTTTCCTTTATAGAACTTTTTCAAAAGATCAATCAAGTAGCTATCTTCAGAAAGTAGTAACATATACTTTTCTCCTTGACTTCTTTTGAAATCATCAAACTCTTCTAGTAACCATTTGCATTTTTCAATCGTAGAGGAGGAAGAAGGACATGTGCACCCATTAGCCTTGTAATTTGAAAGAAGCTTTTCATTCTCTTCTTTCAATTTACAAAGGTCACTTTGCATTTCTACAAGTTTGGTAATGTGCCATTTTAAATCTCCTTTAAGCTTATTATTTGATTTTGCTAACTTTTGAGCCTCACTATGCATATCATGAAATGCATCAACAATTTGATCGTATTCAGAATTTACCTCAAATTCAACACTAGAGAACTCTTCATCATCACTTAGAGTTGATGTAAGACAAACATTAGCCTCTTCTTCATTCTCACTAGTTGATCCAGATGTTGTTGATTCATTATCTTCCCAAGTAATATATGCTTTCTTTGGCTTAGTCTCTTTTCTACTCCTTCTTCCACCTTGTTGCTTCTTTTGAAAAATAGGTCAATCGGATTTGATATGGCTAGGTTTACCACATTCAAAACATGTGAAGTTGGTGGATTTATTGTTGTTGTTGTCCTTACCGATGTTATTTAGTACTTACAATATCGGTTTTCTCTATAAAACCGATGTTGTATAATCAGTTTTTACATCGTTTATTGCATAAACGATATAGAATGTCATTTTATAAAAAAAAATGGTATATTCTATTTATTTTTCTTTGTATAATATTAAAAAAATCATTAAAAGTTTAAACCAATATTAAAATTTTAAGACACTTAAATTAACAAATATATGATTAATGGAAATCAATATATCTATTCTTATGGCACATTTTATACAAGTAGTGGGCCAAAATGTTAAAGAACCCAACACAAAACAAAGTATTCACACTATGAAAAACCTTAGAATCTTAATTATATTAAAGAATGAAGGTCACTAAATTTAAATAACAAAATACTTGCCACACAGGTTAAAAAGTCAAGTAGAGACTTGCTTGAGCAAACAAACAAAACAAAAGCAATAGTGCAATATTTAGTCGTATTAAAATTGAAAATTAAGAATAACTAAAAATTATCATTAGCACTATTTGTACCTAAATATAAGACACGATTGTTCTTGCTAAGCCTTGTGTCACTATACTGCACCACGTGGGAACCACATATATTGAATTTCCATTCATAGTCCTTTCTTTGACCTGTGAGCATAGGAGGAAGAAGATATATTTATTTCTCATTGAAAAGTATCTTCTACATTCTTAGAGCCATCAAATTTTATTCCAGAAATTATATCAAAACATAAAAAATTTTCCCACATATTTAAGCAAGCAAAAGCCACAAAGTTTTAACAAAGTTTTCACAAAAAGGAAAAATTAGTTGCTTAAAAGTTTTGGATCATTATGTGAAAGAAGAGAAGCAAAAACCAATTCTAATTCTAATTGTTACCATAAAGAAGGTACAAAAGAATATGTAAAACAACAAAATTTACGTACAAGCAACAAACCAACTTCATTGAAAAAAGATGCAGGAGGCATACTGGAGAATATGTCAGGAAAATTTACTTTTAATTCCTATTCCCTATACCATATATTAAAAAATAATAGAGATAGAGTAAAAAAAATATGAAATATAAATTGAAAGAACTATAACAATCCAAAGGGTTATTTGCAGACTTCTAACATTAGAGGCAAATTAAAGTTCTTATATGAAATTTCTAATGTCATTGTTTCTTCTAATCATTTTATTTTTGTGATTAGTACTAGTGGTTTTATACTAGCTCACAGAACTGGCTCTCATATTCAATATAACATGATTTTTAAAGAATACTAAAAATTCGTGAGAGAAATTTGGAATATAGAGTAAACACAAAAAATTACCTAACTCCTTTTCAATATATTAAATATGTTCATATATATATATACACACACACACACACACACTAAAAAACTAGTCTCTTTATATTCCATGTGAAATAGAGTAAACACAAATTATACTTAGCTACCCAAAAGAATTACATAACTCTCTAGTCATCATAACCATTAAAGGATTTATGTTTATTCAATATCAAATTAAATGGTTTTGTTAGTGTGTGTAAATTTGGCACAACTATGTGGTCACATGCATTGTGTAATAATTCATGGCCCGTAAAACCAGAAATGAAATGGTGTAAAAGTGGCTGATTAGCCATGAGATCATTTATATACTATATAAATATACATTTTAATGATCAGCCATGAGACATGTAATAATTCATTTCACAATTTACTTTGAGTTCATCTATCTCATATTCATGTTTCCTTTCTTTATCCATTTTAAAAATATACATATAACAAGCTAGTTAAAAAAAAAAACTGTATGTGTAGCAACTAATTAAACACTAGTTAAGAAAGAGAATTTTTAGTATTTTTACAAAAAAAAAACAAATACAAGAAAGAAAAATCATAGCAACAACAATTCAAAACCAAAGCATATCAATACCTCTTCATCAGAATTTTGATGGTTAGTGGTTTACTATATTCAGCTTTTTTAGATTCAGGTACCTTTGAGTCTCCAGCTTTTGTTTCAGGTTTTCCTAACATAAGATATAAGCCAACTAGTTACCTATGTAGTAAAATAGACACCCAACAATAAATTTAGTATTGAGAAGAAGGTATTATTCTCTGCGTTAATTAATGGAACATCCTCATCATGATCTGTCCAATTAAAAAAATGCAAATGTTAGACCAAGCAATTATATCCAAATATAATAACAGGTCTAAGGTAAATGTTTGAGACTCACCAGTAAATTCATCCAAATCACTAGTGCCAGCAGAAACAAAACAGAAGTTAAGGAAAAAGTGAAAAAAGCAATGAGAAAGTGGTTCACTTACTGAATGAATCCTGCAGCTGCCTCAATGCTTCTTTCTGGATCAATGCCAAGCTCAGATTGCCTAATCAATCCAAGGATATTAGAAAGTGGTTCACTTCCATGCTCTCGGAACATGGCAACTATCTCTGCCTCAGCCCCATTTCCTATGCATGGAAAATAATGGTTAAAGTCTTCTAACTGTTTTGAAAAGTGTGCCCAACTAAAGTGCAGCAATTGTGTATTAAGTTCAGCTGGCAGCTGAAGTTAATTGGTAAGTGGATTTTTTATGATAAAATGAAGTGAACCTAGCAAACATATAGTGCAAATTACGTGTTCCTAATTCAGTACAATACAAACAATTTGAATTACCAATTCGGGTAAGTCTTTTAGGAGCAACAAAAATTACCAATTTGTTAATGTGTCAAACCAATCTCGAGTCCACTTGTACACATTGGAATTGGAATTTCAGTAGACTAGACTAGATAAACAAGTTGAAGTTTTGCACTCAAATTAAAGTCCCCACACAACACACATAGCAGAAAAGTTGGAATTTAGAGTGCATAGAAAGAGATGAAGCAAATGAGCCAATGAGGTGAGAGTGTGAAGAACATTCATTTCTTTCTTTGCTTAATTTGTTTGTGGTTGGAAACACAACACGAGAGGGGAAAAATGGTTTGGCTTAGGAAGATGTGGGACCCATGTCAAATAATTCATTGGTGGGTGAGAATGAGGCTACGAAGTAAATTTTGAGGCCAATAGAGTTGACAAACACTCATTTATTGTGTCTATGCAAGTTCTGGAATCAACCCCTAAGGTCCCTGGCCCACTCCTTCAAAAATCCTCTCTTTTATCCTACAACACTCTAATCATAGTCATCAACCACCACCTCCATCCTCCCCCAGTAACAACACAACAAAACATTCAAAGAAAAACAAAACTATCATACCCACGTGGATTTCGTGAACACCTGTCTTCTTCTGTGCCCCTTCAATTTGTAATTATCTTCATTTTTTATTCATATTATTATTATTATTATTATTATTATTATTATTATTATTATTATTATTATTATAACATATAGTATATATTATGGTTATGTATCCGACTTTAACTTTCTTTGTGTTTCTTGGATGAAGCAGTTTTTATTTTTAATTTTCTTCATCAGGTAAACCAAATCCGGTGAAGCAAGCAGCGAGTACGAACATAAAAGAAAACAGTAAACATGCTATAGAAAAACGTTGAGAGCGATATAAAAATGCAGAACAAGGAGACACATAATAAACTATGAAAGATCGAGAGCGTAAATCCATATTTTCTGACTAAGGAACGAGAAACAAAGAGAGAAAGAGAGAGTACCTGCGCTGAGAGAGTGAGAGTGTGAAGCAGCACCGTGTCGCGAGATTGAAAAATGTGGGGTTTTAAGCCTCTTTTCTCTAACCCTCGAAGTCACGAGTGAGAGTGAGAGTGAAATGTAGGGTTTTAAGCCTCTTTTCCCTAACCTTCGGAGTCACATCGCAACTCACCGTCGAGAGATCGAAGATGTCGTGAAGACGACAAGGAAGCTGAGGGTCACGAATGGTTAGTGTGAGGGAGCTAAGAGAGGAGAAAGGCTTCGAGTGAGAGTGAGAAAGGTTAAAAAGTGTGGGTGCCAAGGGTTAAGGCGCCAGGTAATGTATTATTAAAGATCCAACTTAACATCGTTATTTTAAAAAACCGATGTTACTGTCACAAACTTAACATCGGTTTTTGAAAAACCGATGTTAATGTTTTGCCCGTAACATCGGTTTTTTGAAAAACCGATGTAAAGTTGCTTTAGTAACGTCGGTTTTTTTAACAATCGATGTTAACGATATCCTTTTATTTACAAAAATGCCACCGTGCGCATTTAACATCGGTTTTTCTTATAACTGATGTTACATTGCCGATGTTAAATGTATATTTTGTAGTAGTGATTATTTTGTTCTTGACAAAATTCCAGATTCCTTATCAACACTTTAATCAATTATCTGTTAAAATAATTGATTACATTAGTGAAAATAGTCGATTACAATTTGTTATACCTGTTTTTTATAAATAGGACAGCTTGGACTGAGTTTTCAAATGAAGTGAAAATCAGAGATACTCGTCCATACCTTGGGAAAAACACTTTCTAAAGCTCTCAAAAGTATTCAAGGGTGATTTTAGTGAGAAAATCAAAGATCATGTGTATCATGGAGAGTTACATGTGTTTCTAGTCAAAATATTCAAGGATTAATGATTTGTTCAAGCTAGTGACAAAGAAAGATTCAAGAAAGGAGTTTTGATCATCTATTGCATACATTCTCAGTTTGTTTGAATCATTCATATCATTGAATTAGCCGAGGATTATAAGGTGAAATCCTTCTTGAACTTCAAGCTTGATATTTTGGTTTGATATTTGTTTTGTTTTGTGTTGTATTTTCCATATAACATTTGTATTTTTTTAAATCTTTTAATAGAAAGGTTTTCTAGTGGGAAGAACAGAGAAGGAATCTTTGGTTCTTGATCTTTTGAAAAGTCTATAGGGTATAGATTTTGAATTTTAACTAGGGTGGGTAAGAAAGATCAGTTGTAAGCTTGTAAAGAACAAATATTTGTTATTGTGGAACTCTGACCTAGATTTGGTCAGAAGAAAACTGGATGTAGCCTCCGGGGTTGAGAGGTGAACCAGTATAAATCTTGTGTGTTTTAAGATTTTGTTTGTATTTCAATATATTCTTGAAGTATAGAATTTGATCATTATACAAATCTGGGTACAGCACAAGAGTGGTTTCATTGGTGAAGTAAATTGATTTTTCAAATTGGTTTTGAAAGATAAAGATCCTTTTGAAAGTCTTTCGCTGTTAGAAATTTTGATAGAAAATTTTAAAACTCTGAGGTAAAACCAATTCACCCCCCTCTTGGTTATTTGCATAAGTGTTCATTATATTTTCAAATCAAAGGCATGCTATCATATATTTGATTCATCAATAATTCGTAGCATGTTCCTAAGATCATAGAATCTGTCTCCAAATAATGGTTTGGTAAAAATACCAGCCAATTGATTGTTTGTATCAATATACTCAATTTTGAGATTACCCTTTTGAATATGATCTCTAAGGAAGTGATGTCTGATCTCAATGTGTTTTGTCCTTGAGTGCATGACTGGATTCTTTGATAGGTTTATTGCACTTGTATTGTCACAAAGCAGGGGAATTTCTTTCAACTTCACACCAAAATATTTGATTTGTTGTTTAAGCCACAAACTTGGTGCACAACAACTTCCAGCTACTATGTATTTTGCTTCTGCTGTTGAGAGAGCAACACATGATTTCTTCTTGCAATGCCATGAAATTAATGAGCTTCCCAACAAGTGGCATGTTCCACTGATGCTTTTCCTATCAAGTTTGCATCCTGCAAAATCAGAATCTGAATAGCCAATTAGGTTCAGTGATGCACCTTTTGGATACCAAAGACCAACTTTTATGGTTGATTTGAGGTATTTAATCTCTTGACAACAGTAAGATGTGACTCCTTAGGATTAACTTGATATCTAGCACACAAGCACACACTCAACATTATATCTAGTCTACTTGCTTTCAAGTATAGTAGAGATCCTATCATTTCTCTATATTTTGACTCATCAACCTTCTAGTCCTTTTCATCTGAATCAAGATAGGTTGAGGTAGCCATTGGAATAGCAACATCTTTTCTTTTGTCCATGTCAAATTTCTTGATCAGTTCAAGGCAGTATTTTGATTGGCTGAGAAATGTTCCATTTGCCATTTGCTTCACTTGAAGTCCAAGAAAGAATGTCAATTTTCCCATCATATACATTTCAAACTCATTATGCATAGAGATAGAAAATTCTTTGCACATAAAATGATTAGTTGAACCAAATATTATATCATCAACATATACTTCAACCAACAAGATATCATTGCCATGCTTCTTGATAAACAGGGTTTTGTCTACTTGACCTCTTGTAAAAGATTGACTAAGCAAGAAGTTGTTCAATCTTTAATACCAAGATCTAGGTTCTTGCTTTAATCCATAAAGAGCTTTCTTAAGTTTAAAAACATGATTTAGATATTTGAAATCAACAAATCCTGGAGATTGATCAACATAGATTTCCTCCTCAATATATCCATTAAGAAAAGCACTTTTAACATCCATTTGAAATAGTTTAAAATCTATTAAGCATGCATATGCAAGTAGTAACCCAATGGCTTCTAACCTTGCTACCGGAGCATAGGTTTCCTCATAGTCAATGCCTTCTTCTTGGTTGTAACCTTTTGCAACCAATCTAGCTTTGTTTTTGACTATTATACCACTTTCATCAAGTTTGTTCCTAAAAACCCACTTGGTGCCAGTAGGCTTGTGAGAAGAAGATCTAGGAACAAGTTCCCAAACTTTATTTCTCATGAACTGATTAAGTTCATCATGCATGGCAAGCATCCAATGCTCATCAAGCAAAGCTTGATCAATGTTCTTAGGTTCAATTTGAGAAACAAAAGTCATATTACAACAGAGATTTCTTAGTGAAGATCTAGTAGATACTCCCTTAGTGACTTCACCAATTATGTTGTCAAGTGAGAGATCTCTTGTAGTTCTCCAATCCTTTGGCTCTTGAATAGGTGTTGATTGTTTCATTTCTTCAATTGGTTCTTCCTTTTCCTTGTCATCTGATCCATTGAGTTGTATAAACTCTTCTAGAGGTCCTGCATCATTTTCACACTTATTTTCCTCTTTAGAGGGGTTAGATTCATCACGAATAACATGAACTGATTCTTCCATGCATAAAGTTCTTTTATTAAAAACTCTATATGCTTTACTTTGTAAAGAATATACAAGGAAGCTGATGACAGCTTTAGCATCAAATTTACCAAGAGATTCTTTACCATTCTTTACCAAATGCTCTTAAGTGAGATATGATAAGTGCCATATTTAAGTGAGAATAGGATTCAAACATGGCCCTTATCTGTTATTTTAATTGAATTAATCACAAGATAACCCTAGAAACTTAGTTAAATGATGATTATGTGAAGGTATGTCATGCTTTTATGTTTCGAAAAGAGTTCGTCCAAGTAATTGATTCATTTTTGCTAGGTTTAAAGAGTTACGGAAGAAGCAAGATTGCGAAAGAAGGAGCATGGAGTAAATCAAGTAAAAGAAGAAGCATCAAATAGCAAAACAGGCCCATCAGACACCAAGGCCCAACAATTTCTTCAAAGCTAAGTTTTTAACTTGCCCAGGCCACATTCCATGTGCATTTTGGTCTCCTGGGCGAGTCACAAGTTCCCATAAACCGCCCTAGCTCGCCCAAGCGCCTGATTATAGAGCATTTTGGTCACCTGGGCGCCCCAAGCAGGCAGGAGCCCAATTCCTATATATATGTGACAAAATTGAAGAGCAGAGCATGTTCTTTCACTCCAAATCTCTCCCAATTAGGTGCTTGTCCTTGTTTCATTGTTTTCTTAGTTCATAAGTGAGTGTAGGACTTAGGGAAGTGAGGTTGAGTGACTTGTGTAAGGAGATTCTGCCGAAGAGAGGGTCGATGATGATAAGTGCCACATTTCAGCTACTTTCATGTTTAAAATATTGGCACTTATCTTTTGATTTCTTTCATTTAGCTTATAAATTTCCTTAAACCTAGTTAATTAGCACCTTATACTTGTGTTTAAAGTATTTCGGAAGATTAATCAAATCATGTTGTGTATTTGATAGATTTCGTGGATTTTCGAGGCTTCCGAAAGATCAAAGCAAGTAAGGAAGGTGTACATATCAAGCAGGGGAAGTTCCGCAAGCAAATCAGGCCCATCAGGAAGCAAAAGCCCAATGGTTTCTTCAAGGCTAAGTTTAAGCTCGCCCAGGCCACCATTTCATGTGTATTTTGGTCGCCTGGGCGACCCACACTTCCCCAGAAACCACCTTAGCTCGCCCAGGCACCTGAAAATAGGCTATTTTGGTCGCTTGGGCGCCCCAAGCAGGCAGGCGGCTGAAACCTATAAATATGGGACGAATTTGAAGAGGAAGGCATGTTCTTTTCACTTCTCTTCTCTCCTAGGGCACCAGCTTACTCCATTTTCTTGTTTTCTTAGTTTTAGTGAGTGTAGAACTTAGGGAAGTGAGGTGAGTGACTTTTGTAAGGAGATTCTACCGAAGCAAGGGTCGATGACGTGCTTAATCGGTCAGTCTCTCGAGGAGGTTCTGCCCATGTTCGCTTAAGCTTCTCTAAGGATTGGGTGTACTCTTCTTATCCCTATGCTCTTTTAATTATTTATGCATCGTTCTATTTCTTGTTGGTAATTTTATTCTACGCTTAATGCTTGATTCTACTTGATCACTAGTGATAGACTCCAGATCCGATCCAAGTCTTGTTTGCCCCGATCTTCCTTGCAATGGAAGCACTTCTTCAATGGAAACTAAAACAGAGTATGGAATGCTCTGTTTTGACAACTTTTAGGTTTTTAGAAATTTAAGAATTGGAATGATGGAAGAAGATTAGGAATTGGAATGTGGATTGACACCATGGAATAGGAATTCCAATAAGTCTTGCAAGAATCACCACAATAGCTCAGAAGCTATTGATAAGAAACAAGAAGTTCTTTACTAAGAACAAGGGAGAATAGCTCTCAACCCAAACACACTCAAAGTGCAATTTTCATTCAAATGATTCAAAAGTCCCTACATTCTGTTGACCTGTGGTTTATATAGACCACGAAATTTAAAGCCAAATGAAATGTAAATGTGTCCTAAAAGAAATGCAAATGTAGCTTCCAAGAGAAGCTACTTAAACTAGTTTAAAACTGAAATTCGCGCTTCTGCATCCGTAACGGATTTAATCGATTATTTCTAAGGATAATCGATTATTCCAGAGGCACCCAAAAACTCACACCTCCAGGTAATCGATTACACATCGGGATAATCGATTACCTTCGAGCCAAGTTCAAAAACTACACTACTGATGACTTATGTAATCGATTACATATGACTCGTAATCGATTATTACAGAGCGACCTACTAATCTGACATATATACAAGTTATTTAATCGATTACAGGCTACTGGTAATTGATTATTACAGACAAATTCAACAATTTGCAGCCTTCTTCATGTTTCTTCAAGAGATTAAGGTTGGATTGTATTTGATCTTGAAGTATTTGAACCCTAGCCCTTGTCATTGGTCCTTTAATCACCAAAGGAAGTGCTTCCTTGTGTAGCTCCAAGTCCTCCTTCTCTTGTTCCGGATTTAGGATTGTATCAACTAGGGTCACGAATTTAAATTCCTAAGTGAGAATGGAAAGCAATCTTAGGGTTTGAACTGAATGAAATTACTCGTTACGTTACGTTGCTAGGAATAGAGCATAATGTTTCGATCGCATTAAACACGTGAATATGATCTTAATGCTTGGGTATTTAATTAAGTATACGAGGAATCGATATTTAGTAAAATATCCATAGGGCTTAATTGCGAGGAATCGAGTTAAGTTTACCTAAACGTGTGCGTCAACAAGAATAGAAAATGCATAGGTAAAATCAATTAAAGGGATAAGCAAGACGAAACTCAATCCTATACTTACTTGACTTGTATCTGTTTATTTATTTCATTTCCCGTAATCGTTTACTTGTTTTCCGTTATCTTTATTTTACATTTACCGCAAACAACAACAGATGAATCTTCGCTCTTTCTTATCTGTACATAACTAAACTGTTAAATTTAATCAACCAACGTAAACCCAAATCCCTGTGGAGAAGATCTTTTATAAATTTGAAACTTACAACGATACAACGGTACGCTTGCCGTGGTTTAAAATTCCTAACAAGTTTCTGGCGCCGTTGCCGGGGAATTGGCTTGTTTACTTAAGTTGTTTTTAAATTTCAGTTTAGTTCTTTATTTTCTGTTTTTGTATATCTTTCTTTGTATATCTTTCTTTGTTATTTTAAAACCTCTGTGCTTAACAAAAATCTTGTAGTTTCTTTCCTTTCCCTTTATGCGAGATAAGTCTGCAGATAAATCTCATTTTGACCTGGAAATCTCCAAAATCAAAAGGAAACTTCGAAAGAAAAAGCAAGAGACTGACAAGCACATTGAGGGCACTTCGTCTATTGATCCTTCCTCACCACAAATAAAAGACAATATGGCTAATCAAGGGGGAGAAGAAGATAGACAATCACCAAGGAGGACACTTGGAGACTATGCCTACCAACAAGGGCCCAAACATTATAATAGCATAGTTTTCCCTCCTTTTCACAACAAAGTTGTAGAATTGAAGCCCGCACTTCTTAGCCTCATTGGCTCGCATCCTTTTGCCGAATTAGACCATGAAGACCCATATATGCATCTATCCACTTTCATGGAGCTGTGTAGCACGATGGGAGCATCGGACGAGGATGCAGAAGCTGTCTACCTTAGAGCTTTTCCTTTCTCTTTAACAGGTAAAGCAAAGACTTGGCTTCAATCACAACCCAACAAGAGTCTAAGCACATGGGACGAATTAGAAGAAAATTTCATCGCTAGATTCTTTCCTCCTTCAAGATTCATCAGCGCTAAGTCCGCAATTGCCACTTTCGCTCAAGGAGTTGATGAGCCCCTTTGTGAAACTTGGGAGAGATTCAAGTCACTGTTAAGGAGATGCCCAAACCACAACTTTGATGATGCTGCTCAGTTGCATATTTTCTACAGTGGTCTGAGGCCTCAAACCAAGATGATCTTAGATGCTTCAGCTGGAGGAACCATGATGTCAAAGAGTCCCGAGGAAGCAATAGTGATCATCGACTCAATAGCTGCAAGTGACTATCAGTCTCACCATGATAGGTCACCCATTCAGAGGAAAGGTATACTAGAGCTTGACACTCAAAGTGCTATCTTGGCTCAAAACAAGCTCTTGACCCAGCAAATAGAGGCCTTAACAAAGCAAATAGGACAAATTCCTCAACTTCAGCAAGGAGGATCACACAAAGCACATCGAGTTCAACAAAATTTAAGTTGTGATTTCTGTGGAGGCAACCATCAAAATGGCCATTGTTCAGTACCTAGTGATTTTTCCCAAGAAGAGGCACACTACATGCAAAATCAATCAAGACCTCAACAAAGCTATCAAGGGAATTACCAAGGTTATCGCAATGGTCCAGGTTCTAATCAACCTTTTAATACTTATAATGTCCCCACTAACCCTCCTTTTTCAAGTTCTTCTAATGCTTTTCTAAATAGAAATATGCCACAGCAAGATCAGTCTGATAGACTGACAAAGCTGGAAGATACTCTAACTCAGTTCATGCAAGTGTCCATCAGCAATCAAAAGAATAATGAAGCTTCTATCAAGAATCTAGAAGTACAAATTGGACAACTAGC